>CM031386.1:13153501-13744922 GCA_018350135.1 Citrus trifoliata | reverse complement strand
TTTCAACCGACGAGTATGAAACCCTCAAAGTATTGCTAAGGGAGGTCACAACAAAGAGGCTCACATTGGAGAGCAGGTCAATACTGTAGAGAAAGTCTCCCCTTTGAAGACATTGCCACCTCATCCTCTTAAGGCCGGTGAAACTAATAGAACTGCGAGCCGCATTGGTCCCGCTGCTTCCCCTCCACTAGCAAGACCAAAACATCGATTGCCCGAAGACCGACCAAAGTATTGACCCCTTACCTCAACGAATTTGCTAAGCTCGTTAACAAAAAGAATTTAGAGGACTTTAACGGTAGTACTCTCTGCGAGCTGGTTGGGGCTATGTAATTCAACGCTTTTCATTTGGGTTGCATGGCTACCTATTATAAAGCGAAGGTCGACCGTTATGACTGTAAGATGAAAGAAGGCATTCAGTCAACCAAAAGCAAAGCTGGCGCTGTTGAGAAGAAAACTGGAGACCTCAACCTCGAGAACCTAAAATTGATAAAGCAAACCTCTCTTACACAGGCGAAGGCTATCATTCTCGAGGAGGAGCTGAGTAAGGTTAAAGAGGATTTAGAGACAGAAATGGTTTTCTATGAGACTCAATTAGAGTCACTCCGTACCTCTTACCAAACTCAGGTCAAGAACTTGGAGAAGGAGGTTGATAATCAATACGATGAGGGACTCCGACATTCCTATCGGTGCATCATGGCTGTTCTCGAAAAGCAGCACCCTGATTTAAAGATGGATGAACTTGTTGTTGGCGTGATTGAATACTTGAAAGAAGAGGTGGGCAAAGAAAGTGAAGAGGAGCCGAAGCCAAACGCAACCAATGAGGCGATCTCCCCTCTTCGTCCTACTTCTATTGATGCTCCTGAAGCAAGCACCCACCCGGGCACAACTGGTGAGACCCCTCCTGCTCCCCAAGCTAACCACTCATCAAAAGCAGCTTTGCTTGTTGACTCTCTATCCTCTTAAATTTGTCATAAGTTTCTTTTAGGGACATTGTATGTCAAGTTTGTCAACTGTTTACTATTGTTGCTAAATTATTAATGATATTCCTTAGTTTATTTGCTCCATCCCTATTTTTCATGATTTATTACTATTGGAGGGCTCCAACCTGATGTCTTGCATCAAGCAGGTTTTGTCTTCTCATCTCAACCTCAAGTAGGGTTTGAGATTTCGAAGCTTTTATTTGCCTTGGAAAATGTTTTGGAATTTTTTTATTGCCTGTTTGTTATTGCTTGGTCGAGCAGAACCACGCAAATTATGACTTTTGGTCTCGCCATTGAGCATGCTTCGAGACTTTGAAGCCCTTGGAAACTCTTTTTTTTTTAACTGTCAATTTTCTGCTCACCTTCACGTGGTCGAGTAGATTCTAGCAATTGTGACTTTCTATCTCACCATCGAGCTGGTTTTGAGACTTTGAAGCCTTTACTTGCCTTAGAAACGTTTTTAAACTTTTAATTGTCTGCTCACATTCACGTGGTCGAGCAGATTCTGGCAAGTTTGGCTTTCTATCTCGCCATTGAGCTGGATTTGAGACTTTGAAGCCTTTACTTTCCTTAGTGACTTTTTAAAATTTTTTATTGTCTACTCACCTTCACGTGGTCAAGCAGATTCTGTCAAGTTTGGCTTTCTGTCTCGCCATTGCACTGGCTTTGAGACTTTGAAACCTTTACTTGCCTTTGAAACATTTCTCTCTTTTCTCTTTTTTTTTTTACATTAGTGCTAACTGAATGAAATTCCTCCAAATTTCATTGATCACTGATTTCGCCTTACATGAAATTGATTGAACATAAAGAATAAACGGCAATAGAAATAAACAAAAATAACACTAACTCACTACGACTAAGTCTTACTGAAAATATATTTGAAGATGTGCTGCCTGCAATGGCCACTTCACCTCGTGTCCATCCGCGCGAACAAGCTTGTAGGCTCCGGGCCCGACCACCCACAAGACTCTATATGGCCTTTCTCAGTTAGGCCCGAGCACTCGTTGGGTCGAATCCTTGGTACTATGATTCACCTTCCTAAGCACCCAATCGCCTGCCCTCAATTGCCTTTCTTGCACTTTTCGATTGATAGGCAGCTGGCCTTTTCGATGCTAGCTTCCTCTTCTCAGTTAGCAAGTCCAAGTTCAAGCATATTTAGTCGTGGTTCTCATTCTCCTCAAAGTGCTCAATTTGGTGTGTGGTTGCCTCTATCTCCGCAGGCACGAAAATTTCATGTCCAAAAGCCAGAGCGAATAGGGTCTCTTTGGTGGCTGTTTTATGAGACTCTTGTATGCCTATAATACTCATGGTAGCTAATCAACTCATGCGCCCTTCTTCTCACTTAGTCAGGTCTTTAATAGTTTCTTCATGACTTTGTTGGTTACTTCCACTTGTCCATTTGATTGTGGGTGAGCAAGGGAGTAGAATTTTAACTTTATTTTGAGGTTCTGACAAAACTCCCTGAAGATATGATTGTCGAATTGTCTACCATTGTCTTCTATTAAGGCGTATGGGATCCTATATGGACAGACTATTTTCCTCCACACGAATTTAGTTGTCTTCTTCTCTATGATCATGCTGAGTGTTTCCACCTCGATCCATTTAGTAAAATAGTCTACTGCCACCACAACATGTGTAGCTACTCCTCGTCCTTTTGGTAAAGGCCCAATCAAGTCGATTCCCCATTGAGCAAAACCACGATGAAGCCACAATAGTAAGCTTTACTCGTGGTTGTACTGGGAAATTGGCAAAGCTCTAATAGGTTTCGCAACTCCTGGGCATTCTAGTGCACCGTCAGCTAGAAATATCTTTACCTAAGAGCCTTGTGGGCAAGAGATTTAGCTCCGGAGTGATTCCCACAAACCCCTTTGTGCACTTCTCTTAGTACATAATCCGCGTCGTCCTCGTCCAGACATTGTAAGAATGGCAAAGTGTACCCTTGTCGATATAGCACCCCATCGATTATTGTATACTGTTGTGCAAATTTTATTGAACTCACAAGTGCACGAATCTATTGTAGAATAGATCAATGGTGACGAGTGTCGATCCCATGAGGAGGTAGATTTTAATTGTGTGTAGAATTAATTTTTCTATTGGCTGGTTGGATTTGTGGTGAAAGTGACTTAGATTATCCTAAAATTGGAATTGAAATGACGAGAATAAATTGAAGAGAAATCTATTGAAATGACGTACTTGGGTATCTAGATCCGTATCAACATGCACCATAGGCTAAATATTCCTTATTAATGTCAATTAAATCATAAGGGGGGAATCCACATCTCATGAACCACCCTCTAATCAATATGGTGCTAAGGGATTATCGTGCCAAATAATAATAACCTTGTACTAGGGAGCCGATGAAACTAGGGCGGTATCTAGACAAGATTATTATTATTTGTCGACGAGAAATCAAAACATCCATAAAAACTAGAGGGGGAGAGAAAATAAATTTACCAAATAAAGCTCATGACACATGTTGAGACTCATACTCCCAAACGTCCTGCTCTTGGACATCACGTTGCTCCTCGCTTATGAGAAGGACAAATCTTCGTTTGGGTATGGCAGGTCACGCTGCAATATAGCCCCAAACAGTATAATTCTTGGTCAATTCTTGAACACAAGGCATAGAGAGAGAGAGAGCCTCGAAATTTGGCCATCTTTTGTTCTACAAATTCCCTGGATTAATGTTGCAGCTTTTTATTGGTGTTAGAACAAGATTGTAGATGCAAAGACTATTATTGAATGAGTTTAAAAAATATATTTCTTCCTACACTAGCCAAATGGGCTTTCGGCTTTCGGCTGTCACTTGTCAACGCAATTTTTGCCTTCTGCATAATCTTCTTTAATCTTTTAATTGGAAACATTTTCCTTGGTGTTTGGGCGACAAATAATGATAGTGGACTAATGGAAAATTCTATGATGTCGTAATTAAAATTACGGCATTAATACCATAATTATTATGGACCGTTAAATTAAATCAACGATTCACAATAATTATAAAACAATAATTTTTTTTAATTAAATTAGATCTAACTGGTTATAAGCCAGTTAAGTACTTTGTAAAAATAAAATTTTACCAGTGTAAATTTAAAGGAAAAAAATGATTTACCTTTTAAAGAAAAAAATAAAAAGGGAAAACTTTCATTCATATCTTTTCGTTAATCCCTAATTAACGAATTCCTAAAGAAACCTCTTGATACATTTGCAGATTGCAGCCATTCTTGAGTTGATTTTCTGTCTTGATTTTCTATCTTCTTCGAGTTGCTGAGTCTCTGTTGTCGCTGCCTCTATCTTGGTTTGGCTGTCGTCACCTGTGCAAGGTAAGTTTAATCTTCTGTCTCGTTCGAATTGCTAAGGATTTTAGTTTTCTTTCATGGTCATAATTTGTTCACGACATTGAATCTAAGAATTGAGAAGTCGCTGCAAAATGTTTGGGTTTGCATAGTTTTCTTTCAAGGTCATAATTTCCGTATTTGTTCATGGAATTAAGAAGTTCTTGTGCAACGTGTTTGGGTTTGCATAGTTTGCTTTCATGGTCATAATTTCCGCATTTGTTCACAGAATTAAGAAGTTCATGTGCAAAGTGTTTGGGTTTGCTTAATGTCAGTGTTTAAGTGTTTAGTTAAAGATCACATAAACATTCTTCTTTCTCTTTTATATGGGAATTGAATGGGAATTTCCTATTGAGTCTTTAATACTCGCTTATTTGAAGCTTAAATTCTTGAAAATTTCTTCTGACACTGTCTTTTTTCTCCATTATTGGCTGCAAGCTTTATTTTCTGATATTGTAATTTGATTTGAAACTAAATTTATAATGCTTATTGAGAAAGGTGTAGACCATAAGAATAGTTTCTAAATGCTGCTCTGCATAAAGCATTCAATTATCATTGTTATGCACTTCTTGATCACTGAGTTATGAATAAAAATTTTATGCCATGCTTGTATTATTCCATTATTGTATTTCATTTCTGTTAACAACCAATTACAAATTATGGTCTACAGGTGTATATTCTAAACGTCTTGTGCCCTTTAAAAGTTTTTTTTTCCCATTAACTGCAAGTGGCTATCATAAACTTTTGGATTTATAGATTGACTTGCACACTTGGTAAGCTGGTATTCCTCTTTTAGTTGACCGCATGGCACTTATTGGTACCTATAACTTGGTCCCTAGGTTTGGCAGACTCTATTGGTACTTATTAGTGAAAATAATTGAACCTACATGAACAGTCACAACCCTTAAAAGTAGTGTATTATGTGACAAGAGATCTCACACTCACACATTTGTATTTGGCCCCAAAAATGAAATTTTAAGAAAAAATCGGCCCTTTATTGAGTATTTGTAAGCCTTCTTACATTAAATATTATGTGTTTGACTATTGGTAATTTATGAATATTTATTAAAGTCAAGCACAAAAATGTGATAGTGCACTGATTATTTTTTTTTCAAACTATTTAATTGATTGCAGCAAGCAAGAAGCAAAAATATTACGGGAACAAGGAAAAAAAGTGGTGAGTGTAGGTACGATAATTAATTTCCATTAAATTTGGGACGTGTTACAAGCAATAACTAATTGTCATATTTTTTTAATTTTTTAGGATAGAATTAAATTAGGAAAATGTTTCAAAAAATTTAGTGAAGAAGAGAAGGCTAAATTTAGAATGATTGGTAGTGATATAGCACAGAAAACAGACAAAGAAGATGATTTTATGAAGGGAACTTAGAAAGCCATGGAAACTAGATGTGCTCTATATCGTTTTGCAAAACTAGTAGCAAAACTGTCAAAAAAAAAAAAAAGTTGTTGTGGAGTTGGGATTTGAAAGCCTTCTGCACATAAAATGTGGTCGACTGAAACGAGATTTATGTTCATGGTTGGTTCAAAATTTTGATCCATTTACTTCATGTATTTTTTTGCATGTTAAGAGTATCAATCTATCGCCTCGAGATTTTGAGTACATTATGGGAAAAAAAAATGGTAGAGTCGACATTGATGTGGATCTTGGTATTGATGACATAGATAAATTGAAGGATGAATATTGTGATGACAGTGGATACATTAAGCTGAAAACTTTAGAGTAAAAAATGGTGAATCAAAGGGAGGTGAATGATGACTTTAAAAGAAGCTATGTTTTGTTTGCTATAGTGCTTTGTAACCACTCAGAGTTGAAGCCAACTAAATCACCAACACATGTCATACTGTTTGCCAATATAATAAGATGTTCTTTAAGAACACCTTTTGCCACCATAGTCACTGAAGCTGAGAGGCATTGCAAAATCAACCACAGGATTAAGCCCTTCATAAATCCTTATGAAAATTGAAAAAAGAAATCAATTATGCATCTAGTGTCATACTGGCAGTCATTTTTCTGCCTAATTGAATAGTTTAGAAAGGATTAAGAAAATACAAGAACCTAAGAGTGGAGGAGGGGGATGACATTGTAGGTCCATTTGCAAGAATGAATAGTCATTCAGGTTTTATATTTTAGGAAAAAAAAAATTCTTTCTGCAGTATACTTATTAAGCAAGATAACATAAACCCGTGAATTACAAAAGTTGCCAACAGTTAGAATAGGTGACCAAATGGAATTAAAAATACGAGCAACATGTGTACAGAAATTCTGTAGGATACAACGCCAGTTATTATAGAGAGGAAGTTTAAAAAAATAAACAATTTATCACATGAAATTAATAGAAAATATAACAAGCCGGATGTAGAAATGGATTTCAACATACCATAGAGAGAAGCAAAGGCCCAAACTACTAACTCTTAACAAAACAAGAAATATCATGGATGCTAAATACTAACAATATACAAGTGAATCAAATGATGTTACGTCTCCAAACTGACTGGAAATACTAACCTCACTAGAAGAAATTTAAGAAAAGCATATTCAGAAAGTGAGAATATGCGCATAAGAAAAAGAGAAAGAAGAGTTTCTTTGATACCTGAACTGCATGTTCAAAAGCACAAGAAACTCCCAGCAGTTCCTGAACTTGTTTAAGTGCAAAGGGTACAGAACGCCTGGTGTCAACTGAAGAATGAAATAAAAGAAGACAAGAATCAAGGACAGTCCTCCAAGCGTCCCCATTTTTTTTAACTTCTGATTTCTCAAGAACCACTTCTAGGGCCAATTCACCCGTCTGATTCTTGCTAGGATTTCTAATCCATGCTGTTGTGGTCGGACTGATCTAGATAATATTTGCTGAGCAAATCCGAGGGTCACCTATCCATTAAAGAGAAGGAATAATCTATCACATTGAAATTGTTGACACCATGTAAAAATAAACAACCAAAGAAATAAAAGAAAACGTTCGAAATTTTATTAATGTCATACAATCAGGGAATTACCCAAAATAATTATTGACCCATCTATGAAAGAAAATTTTTTAGCATCTGAATACAAGTTGTTACAAATTGACAGATTTATGATTATATATATATATAGACACAAAAACATTTATATATATACTTAAAATATATATAGAACCACTTATGATTTTTTTCGGGTTTAGATTTATGATTTTTAGTTAAATTTTAAATTTATAATTTTATACTTAATTTCTCATTCAGGAAAGTGACAAGGTCGATTTTTATGAACAAATTTAAAGAAAAATGATTGATTTATGATTTTATTAATATATTAATATCTATTATAATTAATAATAATAATAATTTTTGAATAAATAATCACTATAATTAAAATATAAAATAATAATTATAATAATAATTCATTAAGTACTCTTTAGTAATTTGTTACAATTTAACTCATTCCGAAACTAATTTTAAGATAAAATAAACACATCAATGAGATTTCAGTCCATTCTAATTTCGATATTCCAATTAATGACAAGTAAACGCAACATTATATATATATAAACTTTTTTTTTTGCCTTTGACTCTAATTTAATGGTTAGGCTCGAGCCTAAATTTAGAGCCTGATTAAACTCATATCAGGGTTCGGGACCTACATGCCCAACCTGACCCTAAAAATTGAAAAAAAAAAATTATTTATATATATTAAGTTTATTATTTATGTACTAATATGGTTACGACCTTGAGTAATTTTTATTTTTATGTTACTTCAAACAATTTCTCAAGCTTTTGTATTGTAATGTGTATGGGGAGGCTATGTCCAATTTTTAAATTTTAAATTAACTAAAAATTAAAAAAAAAACCTTTAAAAGAAAGTGTGATCAGGCCCAGACTTTCAAAAAATTGGCTTTTTTAAGCTTGAAAATTTTATTTCAGTTATAGAGTCAGGCTCGGAAATGGCTAAGCATGGGCCTGACTCAACCCACTACCATCCTTATGAATATACTATTAATTCATTACAAGCTTATCTGTTAAATTCATAATCACTGTAAATGTGTTACTATTATTCAAATCTCATAAAATCTAAAATTGTAAATACACAAAAAAGGTTTTCAAAGACTTCCAAAAGAATGCCAATAGTCTAACCCTCTAATTGATTTCGCATAGGATATGGGTTGGGTCAACTAAGCTAAACTAATGTTGAAAAAAAGAAGCAAATTAATGTTGGAGTGGTCAATTGATCTTCAAAATTGTAAGAATTACAAAACTATAAAAACTGACATAAAACTCATAAAGTAACATTAACTGTAAATTAAACAAACAAATTGTAATCCATATATAGGATAGTTTGACAGAAAAAATAAGTAAATTAATGTTGGAATTGAAAATTGGTCTTCAGAATTAGAAGAAATACAAAAACTTAAACCAAACAACATAAGCTCATAAATTCACATTAAGTATGAAATGAAACTAAAAAATTGTAAATCATACATAGGACTAGAAGCATGACATAAAATTCGTAAATTGATATTAAGTGTAAAATAAAATAAAAAATATGTAAATCACACATAAACTAGTAAATTAATGAAAAAATGGGTAAATTAATGATGGAGTTATAAATTAGAAGAAGAAAGTGTAAACAAAACAAAAAACTTAGAAAAATGATATAAAACTTGTAAATTGACATTAAGTGTGAAATGAAACAAAGCATTTGTAAGCCACACATAAAACTAGTAAATTGATAAAAAAAAATGATCAATTAATGTTGGAGTTGTAAATTACAAGAAGAACTTGTAAACAAAACAAAAACTTAGAAAAATGACATTGAACTTGTAAATTGACATTTAGTGTGAAATGAAACAAAAAAAATTGTAAATCACAAATAAAACTAGTAAATTGATGGAAAATGGATAAATTAATGTTAGAGTTGTAAATTGTAAGAAAAAAAAACTTAGAAAAATGACACAGAACTTGTATATTGACATTAAGTGTGAAATGAAACAAAAAATGTGTAAACTACACAGAAAACTATTAAATTGATGGAAAAATGAGTAAATTAATGTTGGATTTGTAAATTGCAAGAATAACTTGTAAGCAAAACAAAAATTTAGAAAAATGATACAGAACTTATAAATTGACATTAAGTGTGAAATGAAACAAAAAATGCGTAAACCACACAAAAAACTGTTAAATTGATGGAAAATGGGTAAATTAAAAATGAATTTGTAAATTAGAAGAAGAAAGTGTAAACAAATAAAAACTTAGAAAAATGACATAAAACATGTAAATTGACATTAAGTGTGAAATAAAACAAAAAAAATTGTAAGCCACATACAAAATTAGTAAATTGATGGAAAATAAGGTAAATTAATATTGGAGTTGTAAATTGAAAGAAGAACTTGTAAGCAAAACAAAAACTTAGAAAAATGATATAGAACTTGTAAATTGACATTAAGTGTGAAATGAAACAAAAAATGTCTAAAGTACACATAAAATTAGTAAATTAATAGAAAAATAGGTAAATTAATGTTGGAGTTGTAAATTATAAGAAGAACTTGTAAACAAAACAAAAACTTAAAAAAATGATATAGAACTTATAAATTGACATTAAGTGTAAAATAAAACAAAAAATGTGTAAATCACATATAAAACTAGTAAATTAATGGAAAATTGGTAAATTAATGGAGTTGTAAATTAGAAAAAGAAAGAGTAAACAAAACAAAAACTTAGAAAAATGACATAAAACTTGTAAACTGACATTAAGTGTGAAATGAAACAAAAATTTTGTAAATTACATTTAAAATTAGTAAATTGATGGAAAATTGGGTAAATTAATGTTGGAGTTGTAAATTGCAAGAAAATTTTGTAAACAAAACAAAAACTTAGAAAATTGAGATAGAAATTGTAAATGGACATTAAGTGTGAAATGGAAATACAAAATGTGTAAATTACACATAAAACTAGTAAATTGATGAGAAAAATGATCAATTAATATTAGAGTTGTAAATTACAAGAAAAACTTGTAAACAAAATAAACATTTAGTAAAATGACATAGAACTTGAAAATTGACATTTAGTGTGAAATGAAACAAAAATATTTGTAAATCACAAATAAAACTAGTAAATTGATGGAAAATGGGTAAATTAATGTTAAAGTTGTAAATTGTAAGAAGAACTTGTAAACAAAACAAAAACTTAGAAAAATGACACAGAACTGGTAAATTGACATTAAGTGTGAAATGAAATAAAAAATGTGTAAACCACACAGAAAACTATTAAATTGATGAAAAATTGGTAAATTAATGTTGGAGTTGTAAATTGCAAGAAGAACTTATAAGCAAAACAAAAACTTAAAAAAATGATACAGAACTTGTAAATTGACATTAAATGTGAAATTAAATAAAAAATGTGTAAACCATAAAGAAAACTATTAAATTGATGGAAAATGGGTAAATTAATGATGAAATTGTAAATTAGAAGAAGAAAGTGTAAACAAAATAAAAACTTAGAAATATGACATAAAACATGTAAATTGACATTAAGTGTGAAATAAAACAAAAAAATGTGTAAACCATACAAAATCAATAAATCGATGGAAAATTGGGTAAATTAATGTTGGAGATGCAAATTACAAGAAGAACTTGTAAACAAATCAAAAACTTAGAAAAATGACATAGAACTTGTAAATGGACATTAAGTGTTAAATAAAATAAAAAATGTGTAAATTACAAATAAAATTAGTAAATTAATGGAAAAATTGGTAAATTAATGTTGGAGTTGTAAATTATAAGAAGAACTTGTAAACAAAACAAAAACTTTAAAAAATGACATAGAACTTATAAATTGACATTAAATGTCAAATAAAACAAAAAATGTGTAAATTACATATAAAATTAGTAAATTAATGAAAAAATTGGTAAATTAATGATGGAGTTGTAAATTATAAAAAAAAAGTGTAAACAAAACAAAACTTAGAAAAATGACATAAAACTTGTAAATTGACATTAAATGTGAAATGAAACAAAAACTTTGTAAATCACATTTAAAATTAGTAAATTGATGGAAAACGGGGTAAATTAATGTTGGAGTTATAAATTGCAAGAAAAACTTGTAAACAAAAAAAAAACTTAGAAAATTGAGATAGAACTTGTAAATTGCCATTAAGTGTGAAATGAAACAAAAAATGTGTAAACCACACATAAAATTAGTAAATTGATGAAAATGAGTAAATTAATGTTGAAGTTGTAAATTGTAAGAAAAATTATAAGCAAAACAAAAACTTAAAAAAATGATACAGAACTTATAAATGGATATTAAGTGTGAAATGAAACAAACAAAATGTGTAAATTACACATAAAACTAGTAAATTGATAGAAAAATAGGTAAATTAATGTTGCAGTTTTAAATTACAAGAAGAACTTTTAAGCAAAACAAAAACTTAAAAAAATGACATAGAACTTGTAAATGGACATTAAGTGTTAAATGAAACAAAAAAATGTGTAAAATGCACATAAAACTAATAAATTGATGGAAAATGTGGTAAATAAATGTTGCAATTTTAAATTACAAGAAGAACTTGTAACCAAAACAACAACTTAGAAAAATGACATAGAAATTGTAAATTGACATTAAGTGTGAAATAAAACAAAAAATTTGTAAACCACACATAAAATTAGTAAATTGATGAAAAATTGGGTAAATTAATATTGCAGTTGTAAATTGCAAGAAGAACTTGTAAGCAAAACACAAACTTAAAAAATTGACATAGAACTTGTAAATTGATATTAAGTCTGAAATAAAACAAAAAATGTGTAAACCATATATAAAACTAGAAATTGATGGAAAATGGGTAAATTAATGTTGCAGTTGTCAATTGTAAGAAAATTTTGTAAGCAAAGCAAAAACTTAGAAAAATGACACAGAACTTGTAAATGGACATTAAGTATGAATGAAACAACAAAATATGTAAACTACACATTAAACTAGTAAATTGATGGAAAATTGGTAAATTAATGTTGTAGTTTTAAATTACAAGAAAAATTTGTAAGCAAAACAAAAATTTAGAAAAATGACATAGAACTTGTAAACAAGACAAAAATTTGTAATTGTTGCATAAAACTAGTAAATCAACATTAACTTATAAATGTTGCATAAAACTTATAAATCACACATAAAATTAGTAAATGTAACTTGTAACTTGAATAAAAAATAATAATTATCTACTACTTAGGTAATATGATACCTATTTATTTAGAATTAATGGTAGAGATTTTTTATTCAAATCTAACGATCCACGTCAATTACGGCATCAATGCCGTAAATTTAGTTACGGCATTATAGAATGTCCCATTATTTGTTGCTATGTTATGGGATCCACAGCTTTCTCAATTAGAATTGGACACATGGTAAACCTATTAATAAAAAAAATGTAAATTCTTTTAAAATCTTGTAATTAATTAATTAATAAGTTAGTTAAAATATTATTTACATATTAAATAAAGAAAAAAAAGAGTATAATGAATGAAAATATCTTTCATATTGAATTCATAAATATCTCTATTTAATGAACATATGCAAATTATTGCACGAAAATGAAATTTTTTATAATGTTTGAGTTTCAGATCTTCATGTTCCACAATGTAGATTACAAAAATCTCTTCATCTTATCTATTAATCCACGGTTGAGTTTTCAGACAAGGTGATCAACTACAGCAAAACTTTGTCAATGAAGGTTAGGTCCAACGAGTTGAGATTAAATAAGGATGATCTTCAGGTTAAAATGTACCAGCTTTTACGACACATGGTATCTCAATGAATCAGAGGCTGGTTATGTTAAATTTAGTTGATGTAATTAACAAAATATTGCCTGGATTTCACAGAATAACAGCTGACGCACCATCATCTGGTGCAGTTGCTCCTCCTGGATATTATCTTCTTCATGTTGTTTATAAAGAAGTTCCAAGCGTGGCCGTGTGGGTTCAGATAAGGTAGATCCTGCTTTCAGTTCCAATTTTTGCTGCTGCTTCTGCTTGTGCTTGTGTGTAATAATTCTTTCATGTAGAACCAAAGTTATATGATTGTGCTCGTTAAAACTTGAGACATGGTACCTTTATTTCACATAATCTGATTTAAATTAAAACATAATCAACACGATGACCATGGGATTACCAGTCTTCTTACTGTTTTTGTAGAACTTATTTCCTCTTTCTAAATATTCACACGATCTTAAGAGCACCTGTCATTTGATGTTTTTTAACTAGATCTTTCGCTCTTTCACAACTCAAATAAACTGACCTTAGCCCTGACTGTGTTGGATTCTCATGTAATCCAGATGAGATTTTTCGTGAAGCTCACGAGAGAAGAGGGCCTTGAGGAACTCTTCAGTTGTCACTCTTCTGAACAATGCTGGTGTTTTCTCAGTGATCAAACTGGGTGCTGGACCCACTTCACCATCATAATTTACCGTGTGAAATGTGGCAATGGAGAGTCTTTCTTGCTCAGAGTTTACTACAGCACGATGCTCAATGCTAGGGTATACTCCATTGGTTATTACCTGCCATGCAAAATTCACAAAAGCCGTGTGACCCAGTTCTGCTTTTTGATCTTCTACTCAAACAGTATCAATTCTATAGGAGGTTCAGATAGCATCAAGCCAATTAACATATGCAGCATCATATAATATTTCAAGGGCATTTCATATTTGAGACATAAAATAATGGACGTGAAGCTTAAACAAATTAGAGACAATCACATCTGAGTCAGTAACTGACTGTCCCTCACAAAGTAGTGATATTGTTCTTCTAGATAATGAGATTTAAGTGATTGTTGAATAAAAGTAAGCACTGGAACTAATCTGAAAATGGCCATTTTTAATTCTGAAACAAAGTCCTCAACCTGTAATTGATGACCATGCTGTTACTGTTATGTGGTTTCTACATCCTCATGGATGTTAACTCTATGAGAGAGTACCTGATCTACTGTAAATAGCAAGTTAGGGAAGTTTACTCGAGCATTACCTCCAGCACGTCTCCAATGTTGACAATAAAAGCATTTGGCAGCGGCCTAATAGGAAACCACTTTCCATCCTTCTTAATCTGGAGACCTTCAGCTTCATTGATTTGTAGGAGAATGGTAAGTGCAATGGCATCAGAATGGGGCGTAAGGCCCGTAACTTTCTCCGGTTGAGGACACGGAGGATAATAGTTCATCCTCATTGATTGCAATCCATTTTCGAAGAATTCTCTCACTTCCTCGTCCTTGATATGTAAGACTTTTGCCATTCTCGATATTAAATTCATCGCTAGAGCATTTACTTCCATTGAGTAAACTTCCAACGTATCCCTACATAGAAAAGGAAGGTGTGAACATACCAGTAGGCCAGTAGCAGCTGGATACTAAAATCAATGCGCTGCCTGCACTGAATTACACAATCACTTAACAGAACACACACACTCGAATTAGAGAGAGAAAGAGAACCTGAGGGAAGGAGGGAGATTAGGAAACAAGTGGGATTTCCTCAGATGGACAGGAAGAGTGGTCATGAAGAACAGGTCTCCCCAGTCAAGCTTTTGTTCCTCAGATACAACAAAGGCTTGTCCAAATCCTTCTACTTCTCCAGGATACTGCCAATATTTTTTCTTCTCTTCCATGCTGAGATTGAAGAATTCCTGTATCTCTTTCTTCACTTTGTCTACTAACGCCAAGCTCACTCCATGATTGACCAACTGAAATAAATGCAGAAAAGAATAATTGCCAAGTGTTTAATGTAGTAGTAGTGTTACCTAGAATATCATTAAGTTTGGTCATACATTTGAATTAGCAAACCGTACAACAGCAAGATAATCTCAGCATTACTTCAAACGTGTCTTCAAATTAGCGCGAACGTGCAGACCAAAATTTGCTATGTCGTTTCTTTTATATATTTGGATTAAAGCATAATTTTTTCAAGGTACCAAAACCAAATACAGAGTAGGTAAAATCTTACAAGGGATTCCTTTGCATAAATACCTAACAAAACTCTGACTTAATTCCATGTGTGATTATATGAAGCAAAAAAAAAAAAAAAAAAGAAGTCAACTACAAAGTTCTTTTGGTCTTGTACTTGTTAATTTGAACAAATAAATCATAAACAAGAACAACCATCTTGACATTTCAAAGCTGTAATTTTAACATGTCTCATCTGTTACCTGGAAAAAACCCCATTCTCTGCAAGCAAAGTCAAGCTTGGCCAATTCAGAATCCATTGATTCTTCGGAAAGCAAGCTCTCCATGTCAATAACGGGGAACTTTGAGATCAAAGTATTATCAGAAATGACAGGTGCATCTTGCTTAGGACGTATGTATCTGGGAGGAACAGCCACCATAGGATTCTCCGCTAATTCTTTAACAGAAGGGACAAGCAAAGAACCTCCGTACTTGGCCATTTTTGTTTTCTTTTTTTGGTCACACAAATTTGCTCAACTACACTACAGTTCTTTTGTAAACTACGGATTAGGCTTAAGTAAACAACACGACTACACACTCTTCCATTTCCTTTGTTACACTAGCGTTTACCCACCGGTCGGCATCGTCTACCTAACCATTTGAAAAAATAAAGCAGATGACTGAATTGGATAATAATTTTGCGTGAATCTTCCAATTCTTGAAAAAAAAAGAGAGAGAAAAAATTGTCAATGTCGTGTGATAGTTGACTTGTCTAGCTGACATTCACCGTTTAAAACAGTAGAATTTTATTTTAGGAGTTGGCTAAGTTACGGATCATAACCAGTGGCTGCCAGCTCCCATTCCTTGTATTTCAATGCTTTTTCTCTCTCCTCAGGACACATGGCTGCCAACCATTGGGTGTGTATAATCCGCAACATAGCAAGCTCCTTTATTTTAAGGTTCAGAGGCGATGAAATCTCATTCACTAAATGCCGGCCCATACCCTTTGTTATCATTAAAAATTGCTACTTAGACAAAAGGGTGACACCAAAACAAAGTCATTTTAATTGTTTCAAATATTCAAAACAATGGTGTTTTGGTATAGATTTTGTCACCTGTCACCTCGGTCGCAAAATGCATTCAGGTCACCCACACAAGACAGCTGTCCGTTCTACTAATCAGCAAATTCCTTAGACCAAAAGCAAGTCTGTTACTAGTGTCAAAAACACTAGAGAAACATTTGATATAAACTTGCTCGCAGTTAGAAGACTTAGAGTGTTCTGTTTTGTAATTGCTATTACCAAACTCAGTAGAGATTCTTGATCAATTTGCAACAAACATAGATCAAGAACAGCAATTATACAAATGGAAGAACCCAAGAAATGATCCAAAAAAACATAAACCATAAACTAAACAAACACAAAGGTTACGTAGTTCAGCTTACACCTATAGGTGAAAGAGATTAGAGGGATTCTTACTAATCAAGGAATGGCGTATACAGTTACAGTACAAAAATCCACAAAGAGAATGAGCCGGTAGTCAAACTCTATTTCTCTCTGTACTCCAGGAAAATGCAATCTCAAGTTGGCCTGTCACACAGCCTTGGCCTCTATATTTATACTTGGGAGGCACGCCGTTATTACTTAGCTCAAGCAGTCACGCAAGTAACCCATAACTAGAGTAGCAGACTCACGGGCAGTCTCACTTTCTTCACATAAGAGACATTTCCATCGGAAAGTCACTGTACCAAACTATAATATTCAAGTACGCATCACTTGCAATCTCACAAAATCATGACTAGCATCCAAATAACCTATTTCAAGAAAGATACTGATCCAATATAAGCACATATTATGAGCACATTGTATACTCAGTTTTTGCGCCATACTCCATAATCCAAATAAAGATACATTAGCCTTGACCATGTTGAATTCTCAAGACATCCAGATAAGATTTTCCCCTAAGCTCACGAGTAAACCTACCACTGAGGTATTCTTCAACTGTCAATCTTCTAAACAATGCAGGTGCTTTTTCAGAGATCAAGCTGGATGCTGGGTATACTTCACCATCATATCACGTGTAGTAAAATGTACCAGCGGAGAGTCTTTCTTGTACAGAATTTACAGTTGCGCGATGCTCAATACTACGGTATTTCCCATTGGTTATAATCTGCCATGTAAAATTCTCAAAGCACATTAGCTAAGTCATACTTGATCTTCAACTTTTATTAACAAAATAAATTCTAAAAGTTGATCTTCAAATGGATCTGTTTTTTCCAACATTTGCAGCATTTTTCGGGGCATTTCATGAACAATCAAAAGCAGAGCTCAAAAATGTTGAAGTTGTTCGGTAGCTTCTATAGTTTTACATGAGTTTCAGTTGATATGTTCCAAAAGGTTACTAAAGCAATATTTCTTCATTAACTGTATAAGCTTAGTAAATAAATAATCTAAGAAAAATGAGGAGTCAATACTAGTCTCCTAGAGGGCCAGTTAAAGGCTGAAACAGAAATCCAACCTGTATTCTGATGTTAATGCCAAGTTAAGCTAATTTACAATAATTATTACCTCCATACTGTCTCCAACGTTAACGATGAAAGCATTTGGGAGGGGAGTAACAGGAATCCACACTCCATCTTTCTTTATCTGGAGACCTTCTACTTCATTGATCTGTAGCAGAATGGTAAGAGCAGAGCCATCAGAATGAGGCGTGAGACCCACAACCTTCTCAGGCTGAGGACATGGAGGGTAATAGTTCATCCTCATTACTTGCAGTCCATTTTCAAAGAAGTTTTTCATTTCTTCGTCATTGATGTTTAAAACGTTTCCCATTTTCAATATCAGATTCATGGCTAGAGACTTTAACTCCATCGAGTAAACTTCCAAGGTGTCTCTACAATAAAAAAGAAGATAAAACATTAGACAGAAGGTTTAATTTGTTCTTCGCAATGTTTGCAAATAAAAATCAAGGACCTAGACTGGACTAAAACACACTAGCGTACGCGCACAGATTTACCAGAGAGAGACAGAGGCAGAACCTGAGGGGAAGAGGGAGCTTAGGAAATAAGTGTGGTTTCCTTAGACTGACCGGAAGAGTGGTCATGATGAAACCATCGCCCCAATCAAGCTTTTGTTCCTCAGATAAAACATATGCTTGTCCATATCCTTCTAGATCTTCTGGACTCTGCCAATATTTTTTCTTTTCTTCCATGCTGAGGTTGAAGAATTCGTGAACCTCCTTCTTAACTTTCTCTAGAAATGCAGAGCTCACTCCATGATTTACCATCTGAAACAATTCATAAAAGAAAAATAGCAAAGATGACAATAGTCGGCAGTGCCTCTAAGTTCGTACTGGGCAAGGTATTTTATTGAGACACAGTGCAAGTTATTTGGCTGATTTAGATACTAATAAAAGCATTTGTTACTTTTCACTAAATTAACTAAGAATATTGCAGTTGCATTAAAACACCACTATGGTTTATAAATTTGTTTATAAGTCTTCACATCTTTATCAGAAGCAAGTTAGATGGTGTACAAACCCACGGGGACAGTTACAATTAATATCACTCAATTCTAAAAGATGATTACGAATCCCCTATTCAAAATTTTTTTGCGGCTTTTCTTATGGCAACTTAAAATGTAAGAAGACCAGAAGAACAAATATAAGAAATAAGTATATTTCCCATAAGTCACCAAACCTAGTGATGCAGAGTAGGTCACAAGCTGAAGTCTAATCTTGATTCTTGGTCAATGGAAAAGCATGTACTTGGGTAAAGGAATTTACCTGGAAAAATCCCCATTCTTTGCAAGCGGAGTCGAGCTTGGCTAACTCAGAATCCATAGATTCTTCAGAAAGCAAGCTCTGCATATCGATAACTGGCAACTTTGAAACCAAAGCATCATCAGAAATGATGGTTGTTGCATCTTGGTCTGGTCTTATGTACCTGGGAGGGACAACTAAAGTAGGATTCTTGGCCAATTCTTGAACACAAGGCACAGAAAGAGAGCCTCGAAATTTGGCCATCTTCTTCTTTTTTTTTTTCCCACAAATTCTCTGAAGATTAATGTTGCAGCGGTTTTGTATTGGTGTTAGAACAGGACTGCAGATGCAGAGACTATTATTGACCTTGAATGAGTTTAAAAAATATATTTCTTCCGACACAAGCCAAACGGGCTTTCGGCTGTCACGTGTCAAGGCAATTTTTGCCTTCTGCATAATCTTCTTTAGGACAAAACTACGTTACAGATTCTGTAAGGTACAGACTGCAGCATCAGCCGTTGGATGTGGTTGGATGTGGAGTGAGAAACTAAACAAAAGAAAATCGGATGGTGGGATGACGGGAGATGTTTGTTACAGAATCTGTAACATAGACAGGTCCTCTTCTTTAATGTTTTAATTGGACACATCTGCCTTGGAGTTTGGGCGACAAGTAATCATAGTGGACTAATAGATAAGATGAAGAGATTTCTGTAATCTACATTGCGAAACCTGTAGGATCTGAAACTTAATTTTATAAAAAAATTCATTTTCATGCAATAATTGCATATGTTAATTAAACAGACATCCTTTTGAATTCAATATGAAAGGGAGAGAATTTCATTCATTAATTTCATTCATTATAACTCTCCCAATGAAAATGATTTAAGTTGTGGATCCCATTACATAGCTCTCCCAATGAAAACTGGACATGTGGATTGTTACTTACAATAAGGTGGGTGATTTGGCCTACCAAATCAATTCTCTTTTATTAATATAAATATTTTACATTATAAATTAAAATCTGATTGTGTGAATTAGTTACATTATTGATGCTATAAAAAAAATGACATCATAGGATGACTCATAAAATGTGATATTCATTGAGAAGAAATGCTATTTTGTACAAAAAGATTTCTAGAGATGGCAAAGTGTAGGCACTGCTCGGGCTAAACAGTTTGAATTTTGTGTGTGTGTGTGTGTGTGTGTGTTTTAAAAATTTTCAAAGTATTTTCTCTTGCTTTCAAGTCGAGCTTGGGCCTCTTGAAGGAAGTCCGAACTTGACTTGAGTGTTAAGAAAATACAAGCAAGTTGGGCTAAGGCCGGCTAAATCACGTGGGCCTTAGAAATCATTTGACTTGAAGGCAAATCTCCAGCATTTTCATTTGGTTCAGAAATTTACAGTCTTGTCCCTTGTCATAGAAAAACTTATTAATAAAATAATAATTTACTATGTTAGCAAGTAATAAATTTTAAATAACAAGATTAAAATATTTTTATATGATGAAATACAATAATTAAAATGATTTAAATTATTAATAAAATATATATATATATATATCAAATTGATATTATTTAGATTTATTAATATTTTATCTTTTAATTTCAATTTATTTTTTAAGTTTTATTGTCTAGGTCATAATAAAATTTTAAATAATAAATTTGAAATGATTAAAATAATTATATATATATAATAAAAGTAAAATAAATTTAATTTATGTTATTGTTGTCTATTAATTTAACGTAAAATGTATATATAAAATTATTAGTGAAATCTACCTTTTCAGCCTTAAAACTATGCATTGCGCATGAACCCAAACTCTATAGGTTTATTTAGTATACCTCTCACTGGATTAGCAATTTTTTTAATGCAGTGAAATGCAACTAAAAATTACAGCCAAACATGAGTCAGCATAATTTTAATATAGAACAAAATTTTAATATAATGTAGTACAATGTAATGTAGACTATCAAATACATCCTAAAAAGTCTCTTGATATAAGGAGTTATAATTTAAGGCAGGGATACATAGATGCTACTCTGTAATTCACGAATATGTTGATTGCTTAACTCAAAAAGTATCAAGCACTAGTCATCAATGAAGAGGTTAAATTGCCAAAAAGCATTTGAATGACATTGTCAAGTACATGTGTATCATTTGCAATCTCATGATAAGTATCCAAGAATTCAATTTCGAGAAAGACATATACCGATCCGGCATAAGCATCTATCATGAGCATATTGTATTCTCAGTTTTTGTGCCACACTCCTTAATCCAAAATAAATGTATAATACTAGCCTCGACCATGTTGAATTCTCAAGACATCCGGATAAGATTTTCCACAAAGCTCACGAGCAAGCCGGCGCCGGAGGTACTCTTCAACTGTCAATCTTCTAAACAATGAAGGTGTATTTTCAGAGATCAAACTGGATGCTGGGCATACTTCACCATCGTATCTCGCGTAGTAAAATGCGGCAATGGAGATTTTTTCTCGTACAGAGTTTACAGTTGCATGATACCCAATACTACGGTATTTTCCGTTGGTTATAATCTGCCATGTAAAATTCTCAAAGCACATGAGCCAGCTCATACTTGATCTTCAAATTTTAGTTACTAAATAAATTCTCAAAGTTGAGCTTCAAACAGACCGTTATTTTCAACATTTGCAGCATTAGTTCTGAGAGTTTTCCGGGCATTTCGTGAACAATCAATAAAATGGAGCCCAAAAATTCTAAAGCTGCTCAATAGCTTCAGTTGTTTTGCATGGGTTTCAGTTGATATGTTCCGAATGGTTACTATGGCAAAATTTCTTTTCTAATTTAAGGCCGTGTGAAAAAAGGGGAAAGATTGTCTTATTATTATTTTTGTTATACACCATTTATATACAAAAGCGTCAGCTAACTAAAGGCTAAAAAGAAGGGATTGATTGCTAGCTGTACTCAGTAGAAAAGGAAATTTGCTTAAAAGAGAAAGTTGACTATCAAATTTCATCCATTACTGCAGCAGAACAATTGTCCATAATCTTGCCAATAACTATCCATAATCTTGGCAAATCTCAACACTCCCCCTCAAGTTGGAGCATGGATGTTAATGATGCCCAAGTTGCGAAGATGAGTATGAAATATGGCTTTTCCAAGAGGCTTGGTTAATAAATCTGCAACTTGAGTTTGTGATGAAGTGAAAGCAATAGCAATGTGCCCAGATTGAATCTTTTCTCTGACCACGTGACAATCCATCTCAATATGTTTTGTTCGTTCATGAAACACTGGATTTGCTGCGATGTGTAATACTGCTTGGTTATCACAATAGAGCTTAGCAGGGATCACAAAATTAACTTGCAAATCTTTGAAGAGCTATCTCAACCAAGTGAGCTCACAAGTAATGGCTGCCATGGCTCTATATTATGCTTTTATTGAAGACCATGAAATCGTTGTTTGTATTTTGGTTTTCCAAGAGATGAGGGAAGGACCAAGAAATATGCAGTATCCAGTAACTAATCTCCTTGTGGTAGGACCACTTCCCAAATCTGCATCACTATAACCTGTTAACTTCAAATTATTTTCTGCTGGAAAAAATAGTCCTTGTCCCGGTGTTCCTTTCAAGTATCAAAGGACTCGAATTGCCGCATATAAATGTGGCTTACGAGGTTGATTCATAAACTGACTAAGAAGATGTACAGAATAATTAATATCAGGCCTTGTGATTGTGAGGTAAATGAGACGGCCAACAAGTTTTCTATATTTTGATGGGTCTTTGAGAAGGTCACCACTTGATGGCGTAAGCTTTAAGTTTTGTTCCATAGGAAAAGAAGATGGTGTTGCTCCCAAGAGTCCCATATCATCAAGTATATCTAATACATATTTACGCTGGGAGATGCAAATGCCTTTCTTGGAACGAGCCACCTCTATTACCAAAAAATACTTTAGCTTTCCAAGATCCTTAATTCTAAAATGTTCATCAAGGAACTTTTTTAGAGTTGTTATTGTTGCTGGATCATTTGCATGTTATTATCATGTCATCAACGTAAATCAATACTGCTGTGAATGAGTCTTCATGCACTCTAGTAAAAAGAGAGTAGTCAGCCATAGATTGCTTGAAGTCGGCTTTGCGAATGGCACAAGAAAACTTGGAATACCAGTTACATGAAGCCTGCTTCAATCCATAGAGTGACTTATTAAGTCGACAAACCAAGTTCTCCCCATGTCGACTATAACCTGGTGGTGGAAGCATGTATACCTCTTTAGCTAGATCACCATGAAGGAATGCATTTTGAACATCTAATTGATGGAGAGTCCAATTTCTAGCAGCAGCAATAGCCATAATGCAATGCACAGTAATAAGTTTGGCAGCTGGGGAAAATGTTTCTTGATAATCCATCCCTTCAATCTGAGTGTATCCCTTAGCTACTAGTCGAGCATTGTATCGTTCTATTGTGCCATAAGAACGATACTTTATTTTATAGACCCACTTGCAACCAATTGGTTTCTTCCCTTTGGCCAATGTAATAAGAGTCCAAGTACCATTGGCTTTAAGAGCTTCGATTTCCAAATTCGTGGCCTCACTTCACTTGGGATCATGCTCAGCCTGGGCAAATGTGTTAGGTTCAACAGAACTAGAGATAGATGCAACAAAGGAGCGATGAGAAGAGGAAAGATTATTATAAGAGACAAAATTAACTAAAGGATAACGTGTACCTTGCCGAGACTGAAGCATAGAACATGACATTGAGCTGGGGGACAACAGAGTGGCTTGTGAACAATGAAAGTCACAGAGCCAAGTGGAAGGTTGTCGGATTTGATTAGATCTTCTTAGCGTAGGTTGAGTGGTTTGGTTATGTGAAGGTACAGGTTGAGATCCACTGGATAAAGATGTATTGTCCTCTTGTGGAACGATGGGAATTAACTAAGTATCATGGTCTGATATAAATAAAGGTAAACCTTGTAAATTATTATTAATATCACATTTGGAGTCTTTGAAAAGGAATACATTCTCATGAAAAATAACATTTCGACTAGAAAAAATTTTCTTAGTTTCTAGATCATAAACTTTGTAAGCTTTTTGACCCGAAGGATACCCAACAAAAATGCATTTGCGGGCACGACGATCAAACTTATGTTGAGGTTCGACATTGGTAGCAAAACATAAACATCCAAACACACGCAAATGGTCGTAAGTAGGTGGCTTTTTATGTAGAATTTCAAATGGCGTTTTTCTAGAAAGTAAAGGTGTAGGTATGCGATTAATAAGATAAACTACAGTAAGAACACTTTCACTCCAAAAGGTTAAAGGCAAATGAGATTGAAATCTCAAGGCTCGGGCTACATTCAGAATATGTCGATGTTTGCGTTCTACTACACCATTTTGTTGAGGTGTGGAAACACAACTATGCTCATAAAGGATTCCTTCATCCTTAAAGAAGTTATGCATGGACGTAAATTATTTGCCATTATCTGTGCGAAACCTTTTAACTTTATGATTGAATTGTGTAAAAACAAAAGCACAGAAAGATTTTAAAAAATTTTATGTGTCTAATTTAGACCGCATAGGATAAATTCATGTATGTCTGGAGTAATCATCCACAACAATAAAAAAATAATGCACCTGAAAGAGAACAAACTCGAAAAGGTACCCAAATATCGCAATGAATTAACTCAAAAGGTTTTTTAGTAGAAATAATACTTAAAACACAAGGTAACCTTGTTTGTTTAGCGAAAGGGCAAATATCACAAACTTTATTTGAAGATAAATAAATTTCTAGTACTAAATCTACAAAGTGTTTCATTGGTTGGATGGAAGGTGTCTGAGACATTTGTACCATAAATCTGGTTGTGAAGATGTCTGGTTGACATGAGGAGTGAGCAAATTTGGCGAAGGTGTATTATTTTGAGAGAAATAATAAAGACCGTATGTTGTCTCCCCAGACCAATCGTCCTCTTCGTTGCCAAGTCCTGTAAGATGCAAAAGTCAACAAAAAAGGTGATTGACCAATTCAAGGACTTTGTCATTTTGCTAACATACAACAAGTTGACATAGAACGAGGGTACATGGAAAACATTTGAAAGAGAAAAATCAGAACCAAAGTTGGTTGAGCCTATTGAGTCTATTTGAACCTTGTTTCCGTTGGGTAGTGTAACAGAGGTGTGTGGAGATGGACTTACTTCAGATAACAGATCAATAGTAGATGTGATATGGTGAGTTGCACCACTATCTATTACCCATTTATTAGAATGAGATGAGCTAATATGTGATGAAAGACAAAAAAGGGAAAGCTGACCTACTATATTTGCCTTAGGTTGAGCATTACCGTTATTCAAGAGAGCCATGATTTGTTGGTATTGCTCTTGCGTGAAACTTGGCGTTTCAAGTTGTGAGTTGTTAACTGTAGGCCCTGATTTATTTCCAGATTTCTCACTCTTCTTGTGAAATTTGTGACTAGGGGGAAGCCATGCAAGTGAAAACACTTCTCAACTATATGGTTATCTCTGTTACAGTGGTTACAATGCAATTTTCCTCTCCCTTTGTTATACGAACTGCTATCATTGTTGCTGGTTTGTGTTGCTGCCAACACGATTTCTCTAGACACAGCCACATCACGTTGTTTTTCTTCTTGGAGAATCAAATTATAAATTTTTCTAATGGTAGGAAGTGGTTGTATAAGGAGAATTTGATCACATATAGCAGAATATGTATCATTTAAACCCGTAAGGAATTGCATTACCTTCCCTTGTTGTTCTCGTTCTTCACTTCCCTTAATTGCCCCACAGGTGCAAATAGGCATGTCATTATAAGATGAGAGCTCATCCCACAAGCTCTTCAGTTTGGAGTAATATGCTGCCACAAACATGGTCCTTTGATGTAACGAAGCAATGTCTCTTTCAATTTGAAAGATCATTGGGGCATTATTTTGGGAAAATCTCTCCTTTAGATCAACCCATACCTCTGCTGCAGATTCTGTATACAATACACTATCACCAAGATTAGGATCAATAGAATTAAGGATCCAAGATAATACCATATCATTACATCTTTTCCATAAGGCATGTTTTTCATGGGCCGATGGTGGTTTATCGATTGAACCGTCAATGAAACTTGTTTTGTTTTTCGCACTTAGAGTAGTACTCATTGACCAACTCCAAGTGGTGTAATTATCACCATTCAATGGCTTGGTGACCAAACTAATTCCTGGATGATCCGAGGAATGAAGATAAAAATGGATCCGAAGGATCGATAATAACATTGGTTTCTATTTTCGATGAAGTAGCTTTCGTCACTTGTGACTAAAGGAAAGCTAAAAAAAATATTTTCCCAAGAGCGTAATGCTCTGATACCATGTGAAAAAAGGGGAAAGATTGTCTTATTATTATTATTGTTATACACTATTTATATACAAAAGTGTCAGCTAACTAAAGGCTAAAAAGAAGGGACTGGTTGCTAGATGTACACAATAGAAAAGGAAATTGCTTATAAGAGAAAGTTGACAATCAAATTTCGTCCATTACTACAGCAGAACAACTGTCCATAATCTTGCCAATAACTATCCATAATCTTGGCAAATCTCAACAAGCTGAAACAATATCCCCAACTTGCATTCTGAGGCTAATGTGAAGCTAAGCTAATTTACTATAATTATTACCTCCATAATGTCCCCAACGTTGCCGACGAAAGCATTTGGGAGGGGAGTAAGAGGAATCCACATTCCATCTTTCTTTATCTGGAGACCTTCTACTTCATTGATCTGTAGCAGAATGGTAAGACCACAGCCATCAGAATGAGGCGTGAGACCCACAACCTTCTCCGGCTAAGGGCATGGAGGGTAATAGTTCATCCTCATTACTTGCATTCCATTTTCAAAAAAGTTCATCATTTCTTCATCTTTGATATTTAAAGCTTTTCCCATTTTCAATATCAGATTCATGGCTAGAGATTTTAACTCCATTGAGTAAACTTCCAAGGTGTCTCTACAATAGAAAGAAGTTGCAATATTAGAAGGTTTAACTTGATCTTCTCATTGTTTGCCAAATAAATAAATAATTTACAACCCAAAGTATAATAATATAGACTCGGCTCAACAATTAAGTAGATATTGTCTGTTTTGGGTACATGGGCGGACCCAACTAAGGCTCAGGAGGGGCTTCAGCCTCTTCTGACTCTTAATTTTCTTTTAAATGTACTTCAAACCCCTTCTTAAATAGTTAAATAAAAAGAATTTGAACATATTTTTTATATAACAAAACATTTGTAGTTCAATAGTAAGAGTGTTATTTGATAATTTTAAAATCTTGGTTCAAATCTCAATAGCAGCATTATTTTATTTTTTGAATATTTTGTGAAAACTATTTTGAGAAATGATACTTTCATGCATTTAAAATAAATAATTTATTATTATTATTATTATTTAGGATTTAAGATAAATTAATGGAATTTGAGTTTATGAGACTTAAAATGTATTCAAGTGAACATTAAAAAAAAAGCGCCCCAAATTAAATAAAAAAAATTTGAATTAAGCCTCCCCAATTTAAGTGTCTAGGTCTACCACTGTTTGAGCACACAGTTGTTATTAAGTTTTGTAATCCAAAACATGTCCACTTAATAAGTAGAATAACCAATGACTTATAAATTAGTCTAGAGACAAACTCGCTAGCGATGTTGAATGTTACATAAATTGGATTAAAACACACTAGCCTACGCGTACAGATTTACCAGAGAGAAAGACATTGAACCTGAGGGGAAGAGGGAGCTCAGGAAATAAGTGTGGTTTCCTCAAATTTTCTGGAAGAGAGATCATGATGAAAGTATCACTCCAATCAAGTTTTTGTTCCTCAGATACAACTTGGATTGTCCAAATCCTTCTACATCTCCCAAACACTGCCAATACTTTTTCTTTTCTTCCATGCTGAGATTGAAGAATTCTTGAACCTCTTTCTTTACTTTCTCTAGAAATGCAGAGCTCACTCCGCGATTTACCGTCTGAAACAATTCATAAAGGAACATTACGTATTCCAGAAGAACAAAAGTAAGCAATAAGTATATTTCTCAAAAGTTACCAAACCTATTGATGCAGAGTTGGTCACAAGATGAAGTCTAATCCTGATTCTTGATCAATGGAAAAGCATGTAATTTGGTAAATGAATTTACCTGGAAAAATCCCCATTCTTTGCAAGCGGAGTCGAGCTTGGCTAACTCAGAATCCATAAGTTCTTCAGAAAGCAAGCTCTGCATATCGATAACTGGCAACTTTGAAACCAAAGCATCATCAGAAATGATGGTTGTTGCATCTTGGTCTGCTCTTATGTACCTGGGAGGGACAACTAACGTGGCATTCTTGGACACAAGGCACAGACAGAGAACCTCCAACCATGGCCATCTTTTTTTTTTTTTTTTTTCACCCACAAATTCTCTGAAGATTAATGTTGCAGCGGTTTTGTATTGGTCTTAGTATAAGATTGCAGGTGCAGAGACGATTATTGATGGAGTTTAAAAAATTTATTTCTTCCTACACAAGCCAACGGGGCGTTCTGCTGCTTTGCGTTTCTTTAATCTTTTAATTGGTGACATTGCCTTGGAGTTTGGGCAATGCATGATGATAGTGGACTAATGGATAAGATGAAGAATCTGAAATGTGATACATGTAGATCTGAAACTCTATAAAAAATGAGTAGTACAAAAAATTTCGTTTTCATCCAACAACTGCATCTATTAATAAACTGATTCAAGAAATGATTTCATTTTTTTTTTCAAATTAATGTAGATTTTCAAACCTGGAAGTTTCAAATCATTCTAGATTACAAATTTATTTTTTATTATCTTATAGGTGCATAAGATAAAGAGATTTTTGTAAGGTAAAATGAATTTTTGTAATCATTTTTTATTGTTTGAATAATGATAGTGGACTGTGGAGTCCCCGATGAGATACACAGAGATTTTTGTAATTTAGAATGTATAATATGCAGATCTGAAACTCTATTTTATACAAAAAGCTTTCTAGCTGGCAAAATGTTGGGTTTCTGCTGAACTTGTAAAGTCCAGCCCGGCCCTACTAGCGTGGATGTTTTTGGTGCCAGGCCGAAAAGCCCAAATTTTATACTTCATGTTTTTTTTTTTAATTATGTTTTAATAATTTGTAATTTATAAATTTTTATTTGTACTAGATTAGACTTTAAAAACTAAGCTTAAAGATTGAAAAATATTATGGATGGGTTAAATATAAATTAAAAGGTGTATTTTAATTTAAAAAAAATTCTTAAACATTTCTTGAGGTTTCGAATGGAGTTAAGCTTTTTAGGTGAAGTTTGAGCCTGAAATAAGTGTCTAGAAAACATGCTTGGAATGATCTAGATTTTCCTGTCATCCCTAAAGATTTCATTTTCAAGCAGCAATTCCATCTATATAATTAAAGGTAAATCTCCATGGTTTTCAATTGGTTCAAGAAAATTATGTAGTCTTGTGCCTTGTCATAAAAATTAAAAATTATTTATAAAATAGTACTTATTATTTTAGTAAATAATAAATTTTAGGTAATAAGATTAAAATTTTTATTTAATGAAGTATAGTAATTAATATGATTTTGATTATAACAGAATTATCATCTACTTACATCAAATTGATGTTATTAGATTTATTAATATTTTATCTGTAATATTATTTTAGTTTATTTTTTAAGTTTTATTATGTAGGTCATAATAAATTTTTAAATAATAAAAGCAAATGATTAAAATATTTATATATAAAATAAAAGTAAAATAAATTTAATTTATATAATTATTATTATCTATTATTTTATATTATTTTGAAGTAAATTTAATATCTAAATTTATTAATAAAATAATAAATTAAACTTTTTAGTTTTAAAACATAAACTACGACATGCAGCCTCAACCCAAACTATAACACCCGCACGTAATTTGTTTCCTTTTTTATTTTATAATATTTATTTTATAGAATATGGTATTGTAGGTAAATGATATTTAAGTGTGTTTTTAATTTTAAATTCAAATGTCTTATCCTTTTTAATCTTATTTACCCCTTAATTAAACTTTTATTAAAAGGAAATAAATTGCTTAACGAGTAGGGACGCAGCCAGCATGAGACCAACTGAGGCACAAGCCCCGGTTGTCTTTTAAATATTTTTTTTATGATTATATTAAAAAATTATATTTTATTTGTTATTTATGAAAAATGCCCCAGTTGAATTGTAAAATTTAAAAGCGACTCTATTAATTTCAAAATATTTCATATTATCCCTAGTTTAAATGTGTAATTCTAAATAATTTAATTAGCTATTAACGTTTCATGAAATTCAATTAAAGACACGAGAACAAATATTAAAATAAAAAACAATCATAACAAAATGTTATTAAAATGGTTAATGGACTAGTCTTTAATTTTTTTGTTTGCTATTCGGGCAAAATCAATTGTTTGGTCTTTCAACAGTGACCCATAAGTTGTAAGTTTACCTAATTCTAATTTTTAATTTTCTGATTAATCTTTTGTCTAGTTTTAAAATCGATAATTTTATCATGCATTCATGTTTGCTCTGTGTGTTGCAATATATGAATAGTTTTGTTATTACTAAAAGATTTTAAAAGCAAATTAAATAATAGCCTAGTCTATATCGAAAAATATATTTTTTCTTATATTGATAATTAAACTATCATACATTATTTTCAACTCATAAAATTCCATTTAGGAGTTTTCATCGAGAACAATCATAATAAGTAAATTTATTATCAATAAATATTATAGTTGTAAAGTTTTATATTGCTATCTAAATTTTTAGAAGTGTATTATACTTTAAATAGGATCTCAATTAGATACATGCAGACACACTCTATAAGGACGATTGTGCATGTGACAAGCTCCTATTTGGAGTTTGTAGGGCCCACAACACAGTTTCCCAAATGAAAACTTACCACACGCGTAGTCACGCATTCGAGTCATGTTTGATTTTAAATGTACCTCAACTTGATCAAAATCCTGACTACGTCCCTGTTAAGAAGTGATGATATTAAAAGGCTTGATTTTATAAAAACTCCTCATATGTTAATTATTATTTTTTTTGGGGGAAAATTCTAGAGGCTAATAAAGAAAAGAATGTAGCATATACAAAAGAATAAACACATATAGGTTTTCAAAAAAGCAAGAGAGAAGAGTTTAATGGTGTTTTTATTTTTTATTAAAGGAGTTCTTGAGTTTTGATTTAGTTTTGAAGGAAAACCAATAGTCCAAAAGTGAGCTTGTGTGATTGAGGTTATTATTTGGTTGCTTTGGAATATATATACGCATGAAAAAATATTGTTTATATTCTGAATTGGCATTTTATGATTTTATTAATATGATATATTTTGTGAAATTCAATATATATTAGTTAAAGTATATTTTATCAAATGAACTTCTTTTAAAATTGTACTTTTTCAAAACCATTTTCCAAGTGACTTTGAAAAGTACTTGATCTTTTATAAATTGTTTTACTTAAAACTATTTTAAAAGCGTTTTACGAATTAAATGTCTTACAAGAGCATTTATTAATTGACAAGAGCATTTATTAAGTGATTATTGAATGACTGATATTGAAAGACTGAAAACTGTATTTAAAGTTTTTGCTTATTATCCATTGTTACTGTTATTGATATGAGTGAACAACTAGCTGTATTGTGCGTACCTATTGATGATTATTACGGAGTACAATACCCTAATTGATTTATTGGCCGACTCACTGGGATTATAGGTGACATATTGATTAACTGGGTCATCAAAAGTATAGATGACACTATGTAGCATGAGCAATTAAATGAATAAATGATTTTATTGTTAAATGATTTCTTAAACGATTATATATTGAAAATGATTATTACGTTATAACTTAACTTACTATGAGTTTTATTATACTTATATATTAGATTGTAAAATAATTATTTTTTTCTAATTGATGGTTCTTTATAATGATTATTGTGTACTTTATCGTTATTAGTAACTGTATGCATGAATTTGCTTACCGAGTTGATAGTTCACCCCATCTCTAATATTTTGTAAATTGATTTTAGAGATGAAGACTTTTGGTTTAAGGAAGACGATTTGTTAACTGAAAACTTTGGCATTTCCCTTGTTGAATAAATTGTTGCTACTTCGACGAATAAATGATTCATTAGCAGATTGATTTGGTTATTGCTATTTTGCAAATTGATGAATATTGTTACTCATTTGGTGTGACGCAAAGCGGAAGCAATATTAGACGTCGTTCTAGCATACATTCTTGAAACCCAAGAAACAATAGCTCTCAAATAGAGAAAACATCCAATTAACGACAAAAATAAACCCAAATGAAATAATCTGAAATATTACTAATGAAAAGTTTAAAGTTCTTACAATAACTAAAATAATAACCCTATTTTATACTAATAGCTATTAAATCCTAATTCTTCTCCAATAAGATGAATTATCTAAAATCCTAGTTTAATTACAAAATATGATTTAAATAAACTTAATCAAACAAGATAAATTCTAATAAAATATTAAATACTAAATTGACTCAAATATTATAATTTCTAATTTGTTTTACCCCACGCTTCCTACATTGCAAATGTGAATAAAAGTATTTGTTATATTTCAATAAGCCAAAAGCATTGCATTTGCATTATACACCATTATAAATTTGCTTATAGTTTTGCTAAAGCTACTGTAAGCCTAGAAATATACATGGCAAGAAGACTTGCCCAGAATTTTGGCTGAGACCCAATCCAAAATTTTTAGACTTGGATCTAAACTTAAAGGTCATTGGGTTGGGGTCGGGCCTAAATATTTGGGTCCGATTAAATTTAGGTTAGGATTTGGGCTCTACCTGCCTTGATCTTACCCGACCTTAAAACTTTCTTTAAAAATATGTTTATGTTTATTTATATAATTATATGGTTGAATTCTTGAGTAATTATTATGTTTATGTTATTTTAAACAAGTTCTAAAGTTTTTAAATTTTAATTCTATTTTTTAAATTTAAATCACTTAAAAATAAAATAAAAATCTTTAAAAAAATTATGGTGGGGCTCGGAAAAAGCCGACCCAATCCTTACATGAAATTCAAAGGGCCACGCTTTTTTCAAGTTGGGCCTTTTGTTTCGGTGATCGGGTCTGGCTTGGGCTTGGCCATTGCCGTCCCTCCTTAGAAATGGATAAGATATTAAAGAGAATATAATTTTCAATAATGAAGACTTTTCTTCTTAGCTATATAAGAAAGCAAGTTAGATGGGCACATAAGCTAACAAGGTCAGTTGCATCCCTCAATTCTTAAAAGAATGAGTGCTTGAACAGGCTTGAATAAGACTATCTAGACTTAAATTTTGTTACAACTTTCTTATTGCTAACTTACTATGTAAAAATACATTGATGTGGTTCTTTTTCATACTTGTGGCCTACTTAATCTTAAAGAATGAAACATAATCTAATCTGAATTTGATAGACTGTGCTCTTTGATTGAGAGCATACAAATTTCTTAATTCTTAGCCTCAAACAACTATTAACACACTAAGCATGTCCAAATGAAAAATTACAAACTTGAATGCCTCAAGGCGCATAGGTTTAGTTTAGCTGATTGTGAATATAATTCGTGCTTGTGGTTATTTGAGTTCAAGTAATAATAAGAGACAAAAGTTGGTATTTCATGAATGAGATCTTATACGAGCCAAATCTTTCAGAAGCAAAATAATAACCTGGCAAAAGGAGTTCACTTAGAGAAAAAAAAAAAAAAGCTCATTCTTTGCAAGCTAAGTAGAGCTTGGATGACTCAGAATCCATAGACTCTTGAGAAAACAAGCTCTACAAGTCAATAACGAGTATTTATAGATCTGAATTTTAATAAAAAATTATAGTTAAATCTGTTAAAAAATAATCTTTTAGTGAAAAATATTATTTAAAATTCAGGACTATTCACGTTGTATCACTGAGAATACATAATCAAATATGCAAAAGCGTTTCTAAATTAATATTGTTTAATTGCTTTGTAAAGTTGTGTGGTTTGCCTTCCAGATCAACACATTTTTTTAGAAAATTCTTTAACTTTTTCTTTGCACTTTCTTTAACTTTTTCTTTGCATATTAAAGGCCTACACGCTATAAGATACATTAAAGTTTAAATTAATAAAAAGGTTAATAGATTACTTTTAATTGAACTTAATTTTATATGATAATTCGCAACACATAATCATTCACATATGAGCCCAACATCTCATTAAAGATCCAAAAAATCTTGGCTTGGTCATATATATCTAGGAGGGATAGCTAACGTAGGATTTTTGGCCAACTCTTGAACACAAGGCACAAGTAGAGAACCTCCGAACTTGGAAATCTTTTTGTCCCACAAATTCTCTCAACAATAATGCTATAGATTTTTATTTTCAAAGAAAAAGTTGAAAATAATACATTTTCAAAAAGTCATTACTTGCTCTGGACTTGTGTGAGAATAATGGTCTGCGGTTTGTCAACACTCAATAGATATTTTGTGAATATGACACATGGCAGTCTGCTCTTGTGTTGTGATTGGAAATGCATTATTAAAAAATATAGTGCATTGAATTATATAATTCTCATGAATTTCAATCTCATGATAATTGTTTTATATTATTTGACGACCACCAATCAAAATCTTGTATTTCTCTCAGCGTGATATCCGATCATCAACCGTGATTCCAAGTCAACTTTGAGAGATTCAACCTGAATATGAAATTCAAAGTTATAGCCTTGGAGCATGTGTAACAAACATCCATTTTCAGTTATTAATAATAATATTTTTCGTTATTGCACAATATGTGTTATGGAACATTTAAGAGATGTAAAAACAATGTTGTTACCACTAATTAAAAAATTCTTACTAATAATAGAAAATTTCAACGGCCGGTACACTATTTCTTTGCTAATATTTTTTTTCATATATCATAAAATTTTTTAAAGCAAGTCACATAGTTGTTGAAATCTCATCAAAAACAAGATAGGTATGCAAAAATTCTATTTCAACAAAGAAAGATACTAATCCAATATAAGCACTATTATATATCATCAAAAGATTCCAAGCATAAATATGCAATTCTTAAGATTCTTACATGGTCTATTCAGTATTTTACATGATAGGGACATTAGAAATACAATACATGATATAGGCATTAGAAATACAATGACCACAGCATAACAGGTTATACCACAATATTCATAGAACTTATTGTTAGATCTTTAATTCGGTATTGTTGGATTCTTAATCCAATGTTAGACTTATATGTGAATAATTATGTATTGTGGACTATGATATAAGGTTAACCCAATTAAAAATAATTTTTTAAGGATATCAGTAAATTAGACTTTAATGTATGTAATAGGGTGTGGTCTTTTAATGCGTAGAGACTTAAGGATAATTTCTATTTTTATGATGGACTGAAATATGAATACCTAAAGACAATAGGAAAAATTGCCTATATAAGTGGTTATGATCCCCAAATCATATGTATCGTTCTATTCTCAAATGACATCCCATCATCAAAGATAGGGGTGGGCAATAATCGATTCGGTTCTTTAGAAGATGAACCGAATTTAGGAACCGAACCGAAATATTTCAGTTCGATTCCTAAATTCGGTTCAGTTCGGTTTGATTTGGTAACAACATTTCTTTTTAATCACAATATTCAGCTTAGCAAATATTCAACATTTCTGTTTAATTATAAGTTTATTTTAACTTATATAACTGCACTAACAACATTTCCATTTTGATGATTTTAAAATAACAAGAAACTAAAATTAGTTAAGAGCATGCATATAATATTAACTTGCAGGATGTTGCTATGTTACAACATCTGTAACATACACACCCAAAACAAATAGCACACGTGTCCTGACTTACGGAGAAAAAGCAATGCAAATGCAAGGTTGGGGGTTAGCTGAAGCAGCATATGTACCTTACAGATGCTTTAACTTAGCTAGCCGGGGTTTTTAATTAAATACCCTTTAATAGTTTCAAAATTATTGAAATACCCCCTCCATTTTTAGTTTTCATAAATACCCTAACAAATGTGAGTAAAGTCGGAAATACCCTTAATGAATGCATCAAATTCACTCAATAAATTGTCTTCATATTCATTTCCTCATTTCTTTCACCCAACTCCATTTTTGCTGCCGATTCTTTCAAAATCTCTTAGAATCTCTCAAAATCTCTCATAACTTCTTACACAAATACAATTATGTATTCATTTCTTTAACACCCACTCTTTCTTTAAAGGTGCATTGCTTATTAAACACCCCAATAAAGTATGTTAATGTTGTTGGGTTTTAAATTTTTTAATTTTGAAAAAAATTTAGAAATTTTCCTCACATTACGATGTTTTATTTTCACCATTTTTTCTTATATGTAGAAATATATGCAATGTAGGTTGTTTAATTATTATTTTCAGCAATATAACTTATTTATGGCGAAAATGTTTCGCGTCGTGCATTCTCTTGATACCGTGTACGTCATATAGTTAGTCATGTATGTCGTGTAAGTAATATAATCGTGTAAGTCGTGTAGGTCATGTAAGAAATATAGTCATGTAAGTATTATAGTCGTGTAGGTCGTGTACTTACTTGTATATGAAATTTGATATTATTGTTTTTATTGTATCATCAGAAATGGTTTTGGTACGTGTGCCTATTCTCTTTAATGGTGAATGGATTGAGCAAAATGACGAGTATAAGTTCAAAGATTCCAAGGCTAAAGGGATAATAATATCACAATCGACAACATATGCCGAATTGGTGGAGAAGATAGCTGAAGTTATTGATATAAATACTTCGGAATTCGAAATCACAATGAAGTTCAAGCTTAAGACATCTGATCGTATGCCACCAGTTACAATTCAAACCAATGATGATGTGGAATTTTTTAGATTCTAATTTAATTTCACTTCTTTTTTTTTAATAATTTTCATTGACATTTTCTACATAGCAGCAAATATAAATTCTTAGCACAAATTAAGTCTTCCTCTGCACAAGCATACATGAGGAATGCCTAAATATAACTAATCCATTAAATCAATTAAGAAAAAAAAATATCAACTATAGGAAATTAATGTAATGTCATACACATAAGAACACCATTCGCAGTGATAAAGTATTTCCACTCATAACTAGACAAATCATGACTTACCATGGTTTATAATTGGAAATTAAAGATCTCTCTAAGTAATGATATTTCACAAGGTAAAGGTATCTGCACCATTCCAATTTATTGTGAGCCTAATTAAACTAAATGTAATGTGTATATTCTATTGTCAAGAAACAAAATCTGGAATTGAAGGTCGTGTAATTGTGTAATACAAGAAGGTCGTGTAATTGTATAATACATGAAGGTCGTGTAAACGTGCAATACATGAAGGTCGTGTAATCGTGCAATACATGAAGGTCGTGTAATACACAACCTTGAATCTTACATAACGTTACACGATGAAATCTTGTGTTCCATAACAAAATTATAATCAGCACAATCCATTAATTTTTCACAATTTGCATGCAACAAAACAACTAGAAATTTATTTTCTAACATGTTATGAGAGACCCACGGCTAATTAATCTATTTTTTTTCAATATAAAACCTTAAATTTTTGTTGTTTCCCCTTAATATTAACAAGAAAACTAATTACAGGGAATTACTTGTCTTAACTAGTTGAATTATGACCATTTTACAGTAAAGGATCAGCTCTCGCGGGCGATTATGTAGCAACGAATTAGGCTTCTCTTTCTTAGTTGTGGCAGCTTCCCCTTCTCAAATTTAGTTTGCTCGTGTTGAAGTTCGATTTACCATGTATGGAGAATGAGTATTTGTTTCGGTAGAGGTGATGCCGGTGAGGGAATTGTAGTGTTTGTTTGTTTGAGTTTGATAATAGAGGAAATTGTAGTAGATGAGTGTTTGTTTGCTTCAGTACAGAAGGGAGAGGTGCTGTCCGTTGAGTTGAAATGTTTTAAAATGAGGATAACTTAGTAATTTCCTATCCGTTTTTAAAGGGTATCGATGAAAATTTTGGGAAAAACAGATTTTAGGGTATTGAGATAATTTTTGAAGTATGGAGGTGTACCGGCCACAATTGGCTCTAGCTAGCCCCTAACTTGCAACGAGTACTCCGATGTTATGAGACCCAAACCGAATAAAATAAAACGAAAATGATTTGAAATTGATTGAGATTTGAGGCAGAATGAGATGTTGGGCATTGATCCAACACCATTACCATGGACCCAAAAACTCAAGTTATTGAGCAAAATTAAAAAAAAAAAAAGACAAGCCATGGCATAAATTTAAAAGAAAAAAAGACACCCATAGGCTGCAGCTGCAGCAACCAAGATGACCGTGTGCGAGGGTTAACGACAGCATCACTGTGCTTGAGGTGAGGGGTTGTGCTGCTACTGAGGGGCTGTGCTAGGCGCTGACCGTGGTGTGAGGCGAGGGAGAGACGCGAGGAAGAGACCGAGAGGGGCTGAGCCAAACTGCGCCATGCATGCGCAGAGGGGGAAGATACTGCCGAGGATTGATGCCGCCGCTGAGGAGCTGCACCGTGAGGAGAGAGAGAGACGCGATGGAGAGGCGCGAGGGAGAGAGGCAAGGGCAACAGTGTAGATGCAATCGTGAATTTGTGATTTCCAATTTAGGGTTTTGATTTTTTGTGATTGAAATTTGATTTTAAATTTATATATTTCACTTTAAATATTTTGTAATTAAATTGAATCGAACCGATTGGTTTTTTGGTTCAGTTCGGTTTTAAACCGAATCGAACAAAAACCAATCGGTTCAGTACTTTTTAAATCATTCGGTTTTTGCTCATAAAATCGAACCGGACCGAAATTTTTCAGTTTGGTTTGGTAAAAACCGAATCGTTTGCCCACCGCTAATCAAAGAGAATACAAAGAGAAGTTTAAAAGATCCTCTAAGAGAATATGTTGATTTGGAAGACAGACCACACAATTTTAGAGAGCAATTGCATATTATAAATTTAGATACACTTCCACATATTCTATTATTAATTTTTGATGGCACGACATGAATGTTCTTAGATTAAGGTGATAGTTTTTACCAAAGTATTATTATTCTTACAAGTATTATCACAACCTCTTCATGTTGAATAATTGAGAATATAATTTATTTTCAATTAATGATTAAATCTTCAGTTTCCTTGAATTTAATAATTCCCATATTATTGAGTTTAAGAACAAATTTGTGGTTATCTTCTAATATTGAGATCAATATTATGAAATTTGGTTTCAATATATTTGGTTTTTTTTTTTTAAGATTCGAAAAATTCAGTTTTTAACATTGTGCGTTTAGGCCGACGATAGCCCATTCTACTATTGGCAACGACGTCGCTGGCCTAGGCCATGGCTGCATCAGAAGGAATAACTACAACTGAATCTCGTGGCAAAAGCAAATAGGCTACTTAACGGTTGCCATGTAAGGCATAAAAAAAAAAAAAAAAAGGCAAGAGGTGTGGCAGCTGGGCTATGTGTAAACAAGCTGTGGCCACCAACAAGGGCGTAGCTAGCATAGGACCATGCCCCAGTAGGCTCTTAAATTTTTTTTTTTATGGTTATCTTAAAAAAATATTTTTTATTTTTTACTTATAAAAATACCCCAGGTGAATTATGAAATTCTGAAAGTGCCACACGTAATTTTAAAAAAATTTCATGCTTTCCCTAACTTAAATGTCTAATTCTAAATAGTTTGATTAGCTATTATAATTTCATGAAAATTAATAAAGACAAGAAGAGAGCCGCCTTTATCAAATGAAATCCATTAAAAGATCAAGTAAAACAAATGAAATCTAAACTTTACTCTTTCTTTTGTCTCTTTCGTGGAATAAAGTGTGGACTCCATAGAAGATTAGGCGATTAGCAGTGCGTGTCATCGTGTGCATGGATGTCTTCTCACTTTTCTTCATTTGTATGGTCTAATGTTTTAAAATTGTAAGTTTATTAATTCTAATTTTTTATTATTTTGTTGTTTTTTCCATTTTAAAATCCCTAATTTTATTATATATTCATGTTTGATTTTTGTGTTGCCATAGATGAATATTTTTTCCATCATTAAAAGATTTAAGAACAAATTAAGTTATTAAGATCAATACATTGTACACTAAATTTGTAATCAAGAACCATAATATTTTTCTAGTTCTGTAAAATGTAATTTTCATGTATATTCTTTTTATTTATGTTGAAAATTTTATTTGAACAATAAGTATCATACTTATTCAATAAATATATTTCTTTGAAAGCCATGGATAAATATTTAAGAAAGAATTTAACAATTGCAACCTCATTAGGAAAAATGAGTGGTAGTTCAAAAGAAAAAGTTAGACTTAATTTGCATGATCTTCCAAGGGATCTCAGTTTATGAATGGCAATTTTAAAGTTAGATCCTAATTTTCAAGACGAAGTTCGGAGAGCATACATGGAAATGGGTCCTTTTCAATCTTAGAGCCATGATTTTCCTACTAGGTCGTTAGGAGAAAAATCACGACGATTTGTTCAGAGTTGGTTTGATAATTATCATAATTGGTTAGAATATAACATAATAAATGATGCAGTATTTTGTCTTTAATGTTATGTTTTTCATAGAAAAAAATGGTAATCAAGGGGGGGTCCATGCTTTACTAGTGAAGGGTTTATAAATTGGAAGAAAAACGAAATGTTGAGACAACATGTTAGTGGTGCAAATAGTGCTTATAACATAGCGAGGTGTCATTGTGAATCATTGACGAATCAAAAGGCACATGCTGCTACATTTTTCTTAACCACTCTAAAAAAAATTTAAAGGGAGTATCGCGTTTGTTTAACAGGTGTAATTGATTGTATTAGATTTCTTTTGAGACAAGACTTTGCATTCCGTGGTAATAATGAATCTCAAAGTTCAAATAATAGAGGAAACTTTCTTAAGCTTCTACAATTTCTTACTAATCACAATGAGGAAATTAAAAGTGTTATTTTCAACAATACTCTCACAAATCTCCAAATGACATCTCCTAATATTCAAAAACAGATTGTAAATGTTTGTTCATCTGGAACTTCTTGAGCTATCATTAAAGAAACTGGTGACTCTTTATTTTCTATTATGATTAATGAGTCATGTGACATATCTACATAAGAGCAAATGGTAGTTGTGTTGTGTTACATGGATAAAACAGGACATGTGATTGAGTGTTTTATTGGTATTGAACATGTTATTGATACCAAAGATGTCTCTCTTAAAGCGTTATGTAACACACTATTTGCTAGACATGGATTATGCATGTCTAGGTTGCGTGGGCAACGATATGATGATTCTAGTAACGTGCAAGGCGAACTAAATGGTTTGAAAATACTCATTCTGAAAGAGAATAAATTTGCTTATTTCATTCATTATTTTGCCCATCAATTATAGTTGCCCATAAAAAACGAGTGAGCTTAAAAGTAGACAATTTATGAATCAAGAGATTTCTTTAAAGCATTCTGGCAACACACGGTGGAGCTCACATCACCGTACATTTATAAGCATTATTACCATGTTCTCATCCACAATTGATGTGCTTGATATTATTGCAAATGATGCATCAAATTCTAAGAAAAGATTTGAAGCAAATTCAACCTTGAAGTTCATGCAAACATTTGATTTTGTGTTTACTTTATACTTGATGAAAAATATTCTTGGTTTTGCAAATGAATTGTCACAAGCATTACAAAGGAAAGATCAAGATACTGTGAATTCCATAAAATTAGTCAGTATTTGCAAACTATGTCTACAAAGGATGAGGGAATATGGATGGAATTCTTTGCTTAGTCAAGTTTTTTCATTTTGTGAGAAGCATTTTATTAGTGTTCCTGTCATGGAAAATATGTTTCTAACTCCTAGAAGATCAAGGAGCAGACCTCAAGAGATCACAAACATGCATAATTATCATATTGACCTATTTTATGCTATTTTAGAAATGCAACTTCAAGAGTTAAACAGTCGTTTTAATAAGGTAAACATTGAATTACTACTTTGCTTGGCTTGTTTATGTCCAAAAAATTCATTTGCAGCTTTCAATAAAGAAATGTTATTGTGCTTTGCTCAACTTTATCCAAAAGATTTTTCTCCAGTTGATCTCATAGCACTAGATACTCAACTTGATGTTTATATAATGGATATGCAGTCTAGTGTTGACTTTTCAGGATTAAATGGGATTAGTGATCTTGCACAAAAAAATGGTTGAGACTAACAAGCACGAGGTGTTTTCATTAGTCTATTTATTATTCACATTAGCATTGCTTTTACCAATTGCCACTGCCACTGCTGAAAGAGTTTTTTCAGTAATGAATTATATGAAGAATCAACTACGAAGTCGAATGGGAGATGAATGGTTGAATGATAACATCGTTGTGTACATTAAAAGAGTTGTATTTGATTGTATTGAAAATGAAATTATTGTACATCATTTTCAACACATGAAATCCCGTCGAGGAATTCTCGATTAGAACAATTATAATAAGTAAATTTATTATTAAATTATATTATAATTACTATTTTAAATGTGCCCCAGCTCAATTAAATTCCTTGCTATCTCCTTGGTCACAGGCTGCGGTAGATTGAGGAAAAACAGTGGTGAAATAAAGAAAAGAGGCACGCTTTCTAGCCATCGGCAAGGCAAGATTGGCTGCAACAGATTGTGAAAGGGGCGGCCATGGTTGCCTCAACAAGAAAAAGGAAAATGTAAAAAAAAAAATGAGGATTAGGGTGGTTTAGGGTCTAGGTCTAGTTGACACAACCCGGTCCAACCTTGACCCGATTAAGGCAATTGGCTAGTTTAAGATCCGGGTTGGTTTGGGCCGATCTAGCTTGATTCGATCAAAGGTTGACCCTTCAGTAATTGACCGTAGATCGTAGACCAGCTTTTAACTTAATTTTTTTTATTTTATTTTAAAGGGTAATTTTAATATAGTTTTAAATTTAAATATTGATATGTTTATATATATATATTGAGATGAATTAATTGAAGCAATATATCACCAAAGTGACCTCTCTTATGGAAATTAATTTATTTTGAAATATAAACAGCTATGTGCATGTCATTTTTGTGAATATCGTTCGGCTCAAAGTAAGGTCCATATTTGAGAGAATTTCATGTGCACCTGTGGTGATAGATGCATGATGATTATTTGGTTTTACATGTGAATAATAAATCAACTCAAAGGAAACTTTATTATTTGACATATTCTTACTGTCAGTATTTCATTACTGCACAAAATATCACTTACAAGTTAATATTTTTTCAAAAGATGAAATATTAATGGAGTTTCAGTATCTTGATACATGGTTTACCTTTATTGAATTTATTTTTGTTTTTAAGATATATAAGCTTGCTTTAATTATTTGTTGTTCTCTATTCAGTTATGACTTCTGCTACTATTAATGCCAACATCAATTCCATTCATATTCTAAACGACTCTAATTTTAATTCATGGCAAGAGAATTTCTTAATAGTTCTCGCAATCATGAATCTCGACCTTGCGTTAATGGTTGATTCTCCTTCACCTCTTACAGATGAGAGTACTCTTAATGACAAAAGAAAAATATAAAGATGGGAGAAATTAAATCACATGTGTATGATGATTATGAAGAAGACATAGACTACAAAGAGACTTTCTCTCTAGTTTCTTCAAAAGACTCTTTTAAGATCATAATAGCATTAGTGCCGTATTCCAATCTTGAGTTACATCAGATGGATGTAAAGACAATAATTCTCAATGGTGACATTGATGAGATAATCTATATTGTACAAGCAAAAAAACTTTATGTCAAAAGACCCAAAGAATCTAGATTCCAAATTTAAGAAATTCATTTGTACGCTTAAGCAAGCATCTTGACAATGATATTTTAAGTTTCATCAAGTGATCATCTCATTCGATTTTGATACGAATTTGGTTGATAATTGCATATACTCATAAGTTCTTTGGGAGTAAGTTTAATTTTCTTGTTCTATATTTCGATAACATTTTGCTTGCCAGCAACAATATAGACTTACTATACGGCACCAAGAGATTTTTAGTTAAGAATTTTGAGATAAAAGATCTTGATGACGCCTCTTTTTTACTAGGCATACCGATACACTAAGACCTCCCATGGTATTTTAGGACTATCACAAAATAGTTATATTGAAAAAGTACTCAAGTGATATTGCATGTAAGATTGCAAACCTAAGTGATACTCTTGTTGCTAAAGGAGACAAGTTTAGACTGAATCTATAACACCCTAAATTCACCCAAGAGTCTCTAGAGAAATTTGGAATGAAACCTTATAACATTAATCTTATTGTTATTCCTGAAAGAAAATAGTAATAGTCCAAACATAGTAGCTAAAATAATAAATATAATAATAATCCTCCAAAACAAAAATTTAGCTCTAAACAATAACTAAAGTAACAACAATTTATTCATCTAGGAAACGCTAAAGTTTCTCAGCTAACAAATCTTCTTCTCTAGACCAAAAATTCCACATCTTTAAAATTAATTTACAAAATGTTGGAGACGAGTGATGAGTTGTCAACTTGGTAAGTAAGATTATACATAATGTTACTAATAACGATAAAATACGTAATAATCACTATGAAGTACCATAAGTTAGAAACCAGTAAATATTTTATAATCTAATACATATAGACGGTAAAACAAATAATCAATTAAGTCATAATGCAATAATCATTTTAAATAAATAATCATTTAGGAAATCATTTATCAATAAAACATTTCATTTCTTCAATTACTCATGTCATATAGTGTCACATGTACTCCCAGTAACTTGACCTATAGTTCAGTAAGTCACCTATGACCCTGACAATCCAATCAGTAGTTCAATAAATTACCTGTAACCTTTATGACTCGGTCAGTAGTTCAATTAGAGTACGTTACCCTATATAATCGTCAATGCATATGCACAAAACAGCTAGTTGTTCAGTTATATCGGTAATGATAACTACAGACAAAGAGCCAAGAACTTAAATATTATTTTTCAGTCTTTCAATATCAACCATTCAGTAATATTTTGATAAAACACTCTTATAAGACATTGAATTGGAAGAGTTTTACAAATATTTTTAACGAAAACAATTTATGGCAAGACAATTATTTTAAAGTCATTTTTAAACCAATTTAAGAAAACATTTTAAATAAAGTTTTGATCAAAATATAATTTATTATTATAAAGTAGAAGAGTAAAATAACTTCAAAACTATAAAACGACAATCCATATTAACAACATCATTCTTTTCATAGATATTTACATATATAACCATAATAAACATTATGCTTGAATTTACTTACTTCGATCCGAAGTAATCAATAATAATACCAATCACACAAGCCCACTCTTGACCTATCATTATCAAGATAAGATTGTTATCAATATTTTTTTTTCAATTCTAACCTTGATGAGAAAACCCAAAAATCCTTAAACAATTTACTCTTATTTAAATAAATCAATTCACTAAACTACACTAGACTATCTTATAGGAGCTGATTTCTAACAGGCTATAGTTATGTCAGAAAAATCACAAATACTACAAAAATAACTATTGTGAACATGTTGTCATTTCATATAAAAGTTAACTAGATTAAGTAGAGTTCATGAACATCTCTGAAAACTGATTTTTTGCAAAAACATCAAAATTGTCCAGTGGTAAAAAAAAAAACGGAGGACTGCTGATTTAAAAATTCATAACTTTAGTCATACATGGTCAAAATAGTGATTTAAGATTTGATGATTAGAGTTAAAGAATCAGAATTAAATTTTGTAAGGCATTTACTGATGAAAAAGTAACCCAAACTCGCATAAATATCAACCCTCGCAATTCTAGAAAGCAATTTCCAGGATTACGGCAGCCCAACTCTATGATTATTAATGATTTTTATATAAAGCTAAAAATTATGAATTTAAATATACAGAAATAGACTTATTTACGGACAATAATAAAAATTCTCAGAATTTTCAGTGGTCATTTGAGTTATCAACTAAATTATAGAAGTGAGAATTGCTGCTGAAAATCATAATTTTTTAGTACTAGTGTTCCAATTTCGAAAAATCAAAACAATTAATATACAATGTGTTTTTAAACGATAAACATACAGATAGAAAAGATAAAGATGTCTACTTTAATAAATTATAGAGTTTTATGCATGAAACTTATTGAAAATAGAAGTAATATAACATTAAATCTATACTATTTAAAATTTTCAGGATAACATAATAGCACTACTTTCACTTAATAACAACATCAATCAATATAGGATCATGCTTTCATAATTTTATCAATATAACACACATAAAATCATTCAATCAATCACATAAAATCAAAATCAAACAACAAGTTTAAGGGATTATAAATTCTTACCTACCTTAAAAAGAATAAAAAAAATAATCAAAACTCAATAACTTCTTTTATAGAAAAAGAAAAATACAATCAAAATCTTCTCTTCTTTTTTTTTAAATGTAAGTTTATTCTTGTGTGTGTTATTCTTTTTTTTTATTAGCCTCTAGGATTTTGAGAAACAAATAGGGGTGGGCGCGGTTCAGTTCGGTTCGGTTTGATTCTTTACTAAATTTTTCATAATCGTTCAATTATGATTATTTTAAAATCATAACCGCGATTAATCAAATTACCGAAATAATCAAATACTCGATTAATTGAAATAATTCGATTCGAATCGGTTTGATTATTTCGATTATGGGCCTATTAGACCTATTTTAGGTTTTTTTAAATTTAAAACCTTAAATTAATAAATCTACCATAAACATAAAAAGTTAACAAATAAAAATATTTATGGATCAATTATTGTGTGTGGGATACAGAGAATTGACCAAAAAAAAATGTTACACTATTCATGAAGAACTCTTATCTTACATAGTTTGGAGAAATTATAAAGTTTGAACTTTGAAGCCATCCGAAGCTTTAATTTGTATCCTATTAGAATATTTGTATCCTGCAAACGGCCATTTGTTTATTCTGCCGTGAAGACAATAAAAAAGGCAAAACATATTAATCAACGTGTTCTTCAAATTTGCCTTCAAAGAAAACGAAACAGATTTCTAAGAATGCGTGTCAATAGCACTAGAAAAGCCAAAACACAATCACAAGTTGTAGCAAACTTTTAGTAAATTCTTGAATTATGTGGCACTTTACAAATTAAAATTAAATAAACTTAATCAAAACTTGAATTTTGATTTTATTTATATTCATCACCAAATTGTACCAGTAGCAGTCCCTTCTGAAATTATTCGCGTTTGTTAAGAGAACAAAGGGAGCTTTTAACGCCAGCAGGAGCAGCTCAAGTTAACAGCAGCAGCTCACAACAGCAGTCAAATGGCAGCAGGGGAACACCGTGACAGCAGTAACAGTTGATAGTAGGTGACATCGGTAGGTGACAGTGGCAGCGGGGACGAGAGTCGCCGATGAGCAGCGGTGGCAAATCATATTCGTGAAGGATGAGCAGCAGCAGCAGCGGGGACGAGATTCCAGCGGTAAAGGTTCGTGAAGGATGAGCAGCAGCAGCAGCGGCGGTGGTGAAGGTTTGTGAAGATCAGAAGATGAGAAGAATCAAGAATGTGTTAGATTAGGGATTATGTAAAAATCAATTTGCGTTCGGTTTTTTGGTTTTTTTCTTAAAAACCGAAAATCGAACCGATTGATTTTACTATTGATACTAAATTATTATTTCGGTTTTTTGGATGTAAAAAATCGTAAAAAAACTGAACCGAACCGAACGTTTCAATTCGGTTTTTAATTAATCAATTTTTTTTGCCCACCCCTAGAAACAAACGGTTCGGTTCGGTTCGGTTTTTAATTAATCAGTTTTTTTTGCCCACCCTAGAAACAAAGCAAATAAGAGGAGTTTTTGTTTTTTTGTTTTTATAAAACCAAGCCTTTTAATACCCTTACCAATTAAGGAATTTATTTCCTTTTTAATAAGGTGTTTGATAGATTGGTAAATCAAATAAATACAAATAAATAAAGAAAAATTAAAACACTCTTAAAATCCTCAGCCGAAAATACTATATTCTATAAAATAGATATATAATAATAATAATAAAACAAAAATAATGGATGTTACAATTTCTCCCCCCTTAAAAGAAATTTCATCTTCGAAATTTAAAACTCTACCTTATTTCTCAAAATGTTGATGGTAGTTCTCCATAATCTCTGCCTCTCATTCTCATGTAGCTTCCTCTATAGAATGATTCGTCCAATAAACATTCATTAAACGTATGATTTTTCTCCTTAAAACTTGTTTCTTCCTGTCTAGGATCTCCAATGGATGCTCCTCATATGACATATCATTCGAGATTTGGATAGATAAGTAATCCAAGATATGAGAAGAATCAGCCATGTACCTTTTGAACATTGACACATGAAATACATTGTGAAGAGCTCCATGATTTACCAGCTGAAACAATTCAGAAACAGAAAAACAGCTAAGACATTAATAATCGTGTCACTACGTTTTTATTTTGGTCAAGGTATTTTGCTGAGACAGAGTACAACTTATTGGACTAATTCAGGCAAAATTTACTGAGTGAGATGAATAAAAGTATTTGTTAGATTTCAATAAACTAATAGAATCGCATTTGCATTATACTCCATCATAAATTTGCTTATAGTTCTTCTCAAGCTACCGTAAGCCAAGACATCTGAAAGATATTAAAGAAAATTTAATTTTCAAGAATGCAGGTTTTTCTTCTCAGCTATACCAGAAAGCAAGTTAGATGGGTCCATAATCGGACAAGGTCAGTTACATCCCTCAATTTAAAAAAAAAAAAAAAAAAGAGTGCTTAAACCGGCTTGGTTAAGACTACGTAGACTCAAATTTTGTTACAGCTTTCTTATTGCTAACTTACAGTGTAAGAAAGCATTGATACAGAGTAGGCCAAATTTGTGGCCTACTTGACCTTTAAGAATGGAACATAATCTAATCTGAATTTGATCGACTGTGCTCTTTGATTGAGAGTATACAGATTTCTTAATTCTTGACCCCAGACTACTATTAACAAACCAAGCATGTCCAAATGAAAAAGTACAAACTTGGGTGCCTCACGGCAGGTGTAGCTTAGCTGGTTGTGAATGTACTTCGCAATTTGCAGATATCTGCGCTCCAGAAACAATATGGGACAAAGGTTGGTATTTACTAGATGAGGTCTCATCCCAAGCAAATCCTTTAAAAGCAAAATAATAATAACTTGGCAAAGGAGTTTACCTGGAAAGAAGCCCATTCTTTGCAAGCGAAGTGGAGCCTGGACAACTCAGAATCCATTGACTCTTCAGAAAACAAGCTCTGCAATACCCGTGAATCCAAATTATTATCAGAAATTGTGGTTAAATCTTGGCCTGGTGGTATGTACCTGGGGGGGATAGCTAACATAGGATTCTTGGCCAACTCTTGAACACAAGGCACAGGCAGAGAACCTCCGAACTTGGCCTTCTTTTTGTTCCACAAATTCTCTCAACAATAATGCTACAGATTTTTATTGACAAAGCAAATGTTGAAAATGTATTATTTTCAACAAGTCATTATTTGCTGTGGCCTTGTGTGAGACTAATCCACCATTGCGGGTCTAGGGTTGGCCCATAGATATTTTGTGAATATGACAATTGCAGTCTGCTGTTGTGTTGCTGTCTGCTGCGAATTATAAAAAAGATAGTGCATTGCCTTCTCAAACTCTTAAGAATTTGGATACCATGCTAATTTCTTTTACATTGTCTGATGACAACCAATCAAAATCATGTATTTTTCTCATCATAATAGCAGATCATTAACCGTAGTTCCAAGTTCAACTTTGAGAGAGACAATCTGAATATGAAATCCAAAGTTATAGCTTTGCAGCTTGTGTAACTAACATCTATTTTCAGCTATCGATGGCAAAATTTTTCGTTAGTGGTAACAAGTTATGTATTCGTCACAATGTGTGTTATGGAATGGAATATTTAAGACGTGGAAGGACAACTTTCTTGTTAAAAATCAAAAACTTGTTACTATTAACTAAAAACTATAACGGCTGATACAGAAACTACACTGGTTCTGTGGTAATATTATCTGTATGTATCATAAAAATTTGGAAACCAAGTCATATAGTCCTTGAAATCTCATTAAAAACAAGTCAGGTATGTAAAAATTCTATTTCAAGAAAGAAAGATACTGATCTGATATAAGCACCACTATATATCACCGGAAGATTCCAGGCATAAGTCTGCAATTCTTAAGATTCTTACATGGTCTATTCAGTATCTCAAATGATAGAGCTACACAACGACCCTAGCATAGCAGGTTATACCACAGTATTCATAGAACTTATTTCTTATTTTCAGTTCCACGCACAATCTTAATAGCAAGGTCCTTCAGAGTTTTGTACCAAACTCTTTAGTTATCCGAAATAAACTTATACTAGCCTTGACCATGTTGAATTCTCAGGGAATCCAGCTGAGATTTTCCCTTAAGCTCACGAGCATACCGGCTCCTAAAGTATTCTTCAATTCTCACTCTTCTAAACAAAGGAGGAGTTTTTTCAGAGATCAAACTGGAGGCAGGATACACTTCACCATCATATCTCACTGAGTAAACTGTGGCAACGGAAAGCCTTTCCTGTACAGAGTTTACAACTGCACGATGCTCAATGCTGCGGTATGTCCCATTGGTTATAATCTGCCATGTAAAAATTATTAAAGCACATAAGCAAGCGCATAAAAATGCCAGGTTAAGGTAATTTATTATAATTCTTACTTCCAATGTGTCTCCAATGTTGACAATGAAAGCATCCGCGAGTGGGGTAACAGGAATCCACTTTCCATCCTTCTTTACCTGGAGACCCTCAACTTCATTAAGTTGTAGCAGAATGGTAAGTGCAGCTGCATCAGAATGCGGCGACAGGCCAATAACCTTCTCGGGCTGAGGACATGGAGGGTAATAATTCATCCTCATTCCTTGCAGTCCATTTTCAAAGAATTCTCTCATTTCTTCATCTTTGATATTTAACACTTCTCCCATTTTCGATATTAGGTTCTCGGCTAGGGTTTTTAATTCCATTGAGTAAACTTCCAAGGTCTCTCTACAGGAAAAGAAGATGCACTATCCTTTATTTGTTTGCAAATCAAAATGACATTGACATAGAGAGAGAGAGAGAGAGAGAGAACCTGAGGGAAGAAGGGAGCTTAGGAAATAAATGTGGTTTCCTCAGATGAACTGGAAGAGTCATCATGGAGAAGAGGTCAGCCCAATCAAGCTTTTGTTCCTCAGATACAACAAAGGCTTGTCCAAATCCTTCCATATCTCCTGGACGCTGCCAATATTTTTTCTTTTCTTCCATGCTGAGATTGAAGAATCCCTCAACCTCTTTCTTTAATTTCTCTAGAAATGCTGTGCTCATTCCATGATTTACCAGCTGAAAAAAATACAGGAACGAAATGCAGCAAAGATTTAATAATCGTGCCACTAAGCTCACAATAGTCCAGGTCTTTTATTAAGACAGATTGCAACTTATCTGACTGATTTAGAGATAAGATTTACCATCAAAGATGACTAAAAGCATTTGTTACATTTAAATCTTCTTAACAATTAGTTTCCACAGGTGTTTTCTATTCATTCTATCGGAGAAATTTCGGTTATTCTAGAATAACTATAATGAGCATAAAGTTCTTGTGGTTTGTTCACACCTAGAATTTGAAAAATCATACAACAGCAAATAATCTCAATGTTACTTCTAATTGTCTTTAAATTAAAGTAAATTTGCAACATTGACTACAGAAATGAGTACATTTTCTAAGAGGTCTTACACAATTTACTATAGTATATCTTTTAAAATTTTGACAGAAGCATATGTCTCATAAGGTACCAAAAGCTGTTGAGGCAGAGGAGGTGAAATTTCTCAAGACAGTCTTTTTAATACATATTGCCTGTTTGACATTTAGGAATGAAATAGCTAATTAACCCATGTCTGGAGGGGGAAAGGTAAAGCAGTATAGAAAGTTAATAATAAATAAACCAGAGACAAGTTCTTTTCACAAGCTGCAGTCCTAAGCCACTGACAACACCGGAAAGTGAAACCATGATCTGCTAACATCAATGATACGTGGGTTTAAGAAATAAATATGAATTTTAATTTTGCCTATTTGATTGAGAATTTGCATATTTCTCGATTCTTGATCACAAACAAGCATGTTCTGGCGAAACAATTTTCTAACTTTGCTAAAGCATTATACCTGGAAAAACCCCCATTCTTTGCATGCGAAGTCGAGCTTGGCTAACTCAGAATCCATTGATTCTTCAGAAAGTAAGCTTTGCATGTCAATAACTGGTATCTGTGAAATCAAAGTATCATCAGAAATGAGGGGTGAATCTTGATCTGGACGTATGTATCTGTCGGGGACAACTAACGCCGGATTCTTGACCAACTCTTGAACACAAGGCACAAGGAGAGAACTTCCAATCTGGGCCATCTTTTGTTCCTCAAATCCTTTCAAGATTGCTGCAGCTTTGTATTGGTTTTGGAACAAGACTGAGTGCTGACAATCACAAAAGTAAAAAAGAATCTTTATCCAAGAAATTAATCAGCATCCTCCACCTAACCATTCATGAAGTATTTTTAATTTTTTGCACATGTTTCGAATGCATAATAAAATATTCGCAGGTCAAAACTATCCTCTATGGATAACGATAACAAATCATCAGCCAATTAATTCTTTGTGGTTCCCACCTTGTCATCAACCCAAAAGGTGAAGGTATTTTCAATACTGCGTTTTGTTTTCTTTTTTCCTTTTTATTTTTCTTTCACAACTTGGTATTGGTCTTGGAGCATTGCAACAGTTTAAAAGGATTTTGGTGGTTCTTGAGTATTACTTTTTATCTATGCAAATCTTGTTACAAGGGTAATTATCATAATTGATTAAAACATATATGTCATAAGAAATAAATGAACAAATATCAGTATGCTATGATTACCTAAAACTTTTTCCAACACTCTGCAATCTGGTGTTGTGTTGTAATTGACTGTGAACTATTAAGAAAATAGAGGATTTAAACATTCATAGCTGTTTATGTTTAGGCATTAATTATCTTTATATTTTTATCTGATAACAACCAATTAAAACCTCATATTTTGCTTGTGAATCGAGGTTCCACTTATGTAAGTATCATCTGTCTCGTTTTTAGTTATTGATAATTATTATTACTATTTTTTTATTATTATTATTGGTAACAAGTTACAACTTATGTACTCATGCAATGTGTGCTATGGAACATTTAAGATATGTTCGAACAATGTTGCTACAAGTAATACAAAATTTTTTACAATTTATTGCCCTGAATATTTTCGGTAAAAACTACTTATTTTAACAACATGCATGCTACTGGGGAAGGTTGTAAAACACATTATCACAACAATCTGCTTAATGTGACGGATGGTTAAGCCAAATGACAACATATAACCCAAGCATGTTGTTATTTATTCAACTTCAGTGACAACATATAACCCAAGCATGTTGTTATTTATTCAACTTCAGTGACAACATCTAACCCAAGCGTTAGAATGGCATGCTTAAGTATTTAATATCATATTTGAATCATCTTTAACTCCGAAAGCAAGTGAAATAGTTCTTGAAATCTGATAAAAACATGACAAGCCTGCAAAAATTCTATTCCAAAAATGAAAGACACTGATCCAAAATAAGCATAATTATCATCAGAAAATTCCTGGCATAAATCTGCAATTATCCAAAATAATTGTACTAGCCTCGACCATGTTGAATTCTCAGGTCATCCAGGTGAGATTTTCCCCTAAGCTCACGAGCAAACCGGCTCCTAAAGTATTCTTCAACTGTCACTCTTCGAAACAATGCAGGAGTTTTTTCAGATATCAAACTGGATGCTGGATATATTTCACCATCTAATCTCTTTGTGTAAAATGTGGCAATGGAAAGTCTTTCTTGTATAGAGTTTACAATTGCACGATGCTCAATGCTACGGTATGTCCCATTAGTTATAATCTGCAATGTTAAAAATATTAGAGCACATGAGAAGGGACCTAAAAATGCCAAGGAAAGTAATCATAATTATTACCTCCAATGTGTCTCCGATGTTGACAATGAAAGCATTTGGCAGTGGTGCGATAGGAATCCACTTTCCGTCCTTCTTGATCTGGAGACCTTCTACTTCATTGATCTGTAGCAGAATGGTAAGAGTAGAGCCATCAGAATGAGGGGTGAGGCCTATAACCTTTTCTGGCTGAGGACATGGAGGGTAATAGTTCATCCTCATTGATTGGAAACCATTGTCAAAGAATTCTCTCAATTCTTCATCTTTGATATTTAAAACTTTTCCCATTTTCGATATCAGGTTCATGGCCAGAGATTTTAACTCCATTGAGTAAACTTCCAACGTGTCTCTACAAGAAAAAAGAAGGTAAAACATTAGATAGAATCATAGAAGGTTTAATTTTCTCTTTTTGTTTGCAAATCCATATCAAGCACAAACAGAGAGAACCTGAGGGAAGGAGGGAGCTTAGGAAATAAGTGTGGCTTCCTCAGATGAACTGGAAGAGTGATCATGGAGAAAATGTCAGCCCAATCAAGCTTTTGTTCCTCAGATACAACAAAGGCTTGTCCAAATCCTTCTACATCTCCTGGATGCTGCCAATATTTTTTCTTTTCTTCCATGCTGAGATTGAAGAAGCCCTTAACCTCTTTCTTCACTTTCTCTAGAAATGCTGAGCTTACTCCATGGTTTACCAGCTGAAATTATGCAGGAATGAACAGCAGCTAAGATTTGATAATCGTGCCACTAGGTTCACAATCGTCCAGGCGCTTTATGAAGACAGATTGCAACTTATTTGACTGATTTAGAGACAAGATTTGCTGTCAAAGATGGCTAAAAGCATTTGTTACATTTCAACTGAGAACATTACTGTTGCATTAAACACCAATTTTATTTTGTTTATAAATCTAATCAATGATTGATTTTTACAAGTGTTTTTTACTCATAGTTTTGGAGAAATTTGATTATTCTAGAACAGCTAATAATCTGCGGGAGTCTTATACAATTTACTATATCTTTTATCACATATTGACAGAAGCATATTTCTCATAAGCTACCCAAAGCTATTGAGACAAAATAGGTGAAATTTGTCATGGGCATCTTTTAATACAAATTATACTAACAAATCTATGGCTTTATGGAAAGGTAAAGTAATAAAGAAAGTCAAAAACAAATATATCAATGGAATCTGGCTTTCAGAAATAAATGGTGAGTGTTTTCTTCTAATATCGCCTCATAAATTGTACAATAAAACAAGAGACAACTTCCTTGACATTTCACAAGCTGCAGTCCTAGAAGCACTGAAAGCAGCAAAAGGACTAGATGGGAAAATTTGAAATCATGACATGCTAAAACAATGGAAACTGGGTTTCAAAAATAGATATTTTGTGACTGACAGTTTTGCAGATTTCATGATTCTTAAATCACAGACAAGCATGAAAAATCTTTCTAACTCTGCTAAAGCATTTTACCTGGAAAAAACCCCATTCTTTGCAAGCGAAGTCGAGCTTGGCTAACTCAGAATCCATTGATTCTTCAGAAAGCAAGCTCTGCATGTCAATAACTGGTATCTGTAAAATCAAAGTATCATCAGAATTGAGTGGTGAATCTTCGTCCGGACGTATGTATCTAGGAGGGACAACTAACATAGGATTCTTGACCAACTCTTGAACACAAGGAACAAGCAGAGAACCTCCAATCTTGGCCATCTTTTGTTCCACAAATCCTCTTAAGATTGCTACAGCTTTGTATTGGTTTTGGAACAAGAGTTCAGTGTGCAGACTTCAGACAATCGCAAGAGTTGAAAACAATTATTTTCTAACAAATCAGCATCCTCCACCTAACCGCTCCTGATATATTTTTCTGCAAATGACTGATCTGGATTATTTTTAAGGGGACCATTCAACAGCATGGTAAAATATGGGCAGGAAATAGACCATCATTGATAATCACAACTAACAAGTCAGCTAGTCGATTAATTATTAGTAATTCCCATATTACCTTATACATTAATAGTACTAACGGGCGAGCCCTCACCTCGTTCACCTTTTGACTCCGGATCATCCTGTTCGTATACTTCTTACATGGTCTGAAGGAAAAATGAAAATTCTAGAAATATTTTTCTTATTGAATTCAGCAGCGGAGTAATCGAGTATTGAATTATGTTAATGGTCACAAGAAATTGTAAGCGGAAATCCTTATCTGATCACAGTATAAATGCCCTTTTTATGGATTTTTCAATGTTCTTAATTTTAATCTTCACGAAGAAGAGAAGAAGATGATTTAGCAATTTGTACGTCTTTCTTGTTCTTATTATTAGAGAGATTTTAGTCAAAGTGGAAGAAGTTAATTTAAACTCAACTTCCCTCTCAATTTCCATAAACTGTACATGTAACTACATGGTAGTTACATGTGCGGGTCGGATTGGCTCGGCCCATCATGGGTGATCCACCCATCCAACATCTCTCATTCACACATGATGGGATGACATCGAAACAGTAGAGCAGTGAACATGAAAATAATGAACAACCACATATCTTTAATCATACAAGTAGATATATCATGTGACCATGAATGTATCCAAAAACCCATTGGGTGAGTCAAAAACATATCTCGATTGCTAACTCGGGCAAAAGATATCTCAATTGCAATCGTATGCAAGAGAATTTAAAAATATGTTCATTGTATCCTAGATTTAATTTATTTTAATACTCAAGCATACTAAATCACATTAGTATGCTAAAATTGCACAATATCTTTATGTATTCACAATTGTAATATCCCAAAGATATTATACAATCGGTCGACCAGTGAATCACATAAAAGAAAAATTAAATCTTCTTATCACACTCATGTTCATCAATTCATAATAGTCATTTTCCTAGTCATGTTTCATAGACAGAATAATGTCAAGGTCATAGAGAACATACTAAAGTAGCAGACATCACTCTGAGATCTCAAAAACATAGTTAATAGTCATAAAGATACCGGGATTGACTTATAAAAAGTTATATGGAACTTACACAATGAGAAAGATGCAAGATTATTTCATTTTCCATTTTGGTTACCAAGCACGCGTGGTATGATAGGACTATGGATCTTAGTCCAGTCACTCTTTTAGAATGAACACTCTCCTCTAGTGTAAAAAGTAAGATCTCACATCTTGCTTCAATCAAGTCTCCATGATGGTGGGGTATATCATAGTCAGTCTATAATAAAAATCGTGTGAGACCTCTTGATTCTAGTCAAGGCGACAAAACTTGTAGAATAACGCTTTTTATTTGGCTCTCAAACAAAAACATTGTTTTATTATTTTACTTGTCTCATCTCAGCTTGCTCCTAAAGCAATTGAGGTGACCGCTTGTGTAAGACAACTAGTTTGGACCTGACGACATACTCTTATATATGTGTAATTATGTCTTTCATGGAATAAATTGAAATAAGAGATACTATTACATTTTCAAACAACTTATGTAATGAAGATGTTTATAACAAATAAGTACATCTTAATAATAGTAATTTATAATCTACGTAGACCCAGTGATTTAGCATGAGAGGCGAATACATCCCTTATTACAACTTTGGTAAGTGGATCAGTTATCATGCTATGTGTAGATATATATTGTATGGCTACTTCTTTCTTTGATAAAAATATCTCTTATAAAATTGTATTTAGTCTCAATGTGTTTCAATTTGGTATGGTATTTAGCATTATTAGAGAAAGGGATAGTAGCTTGATTGTCACAATAGATAGTCACTAGATTATCATTGCTAATATTAATCTCTAAGTTCTCTATAAATCTCTTAAGTCACATAACTTCTTGCACTGCTGTAGAACATGCAATATATTCGGCTTCCACCGTTGATAAAGTCATGCATGTTTGCTTCTTGCTACTCCATGTAATTGTTCCTCTCTTTAGCAAGAATACATATCTTGAAGCCGATTTGCGCTAATCCAAATCACCACCCTAGTCAGCGTCTGAATATCCAACGAGCTGCAAACCACCTCCTTGATAGCATAAATAATAATTTCCAGTGCGTTTGTGATATGTTAAAATCCTTTTAACAGCACTCCAATGCTTCTGACCAGAATTAGACTGATATCTACTTACTAATCCTACAACATAACTAATATCAGGCATCGTACACATTATGACACACCTAAGGCTTTCAATGGCATTTGCAAAAGGAACTCTAGTCATTCTTTCTTTTTCTTGAGGAGTCTTGGGACACATATCAAGACTAAGAGATTGTCCTTTAGCTATAGGGGTATCCTTGTGCTTACAATTAGCCACATTGAATCTTTCAATGATCTTCTTAATGTAAGACTCTTGTGACAGAGCCATAAGTTTCCTTGAACGATCCTTAAAAATTTTGACCCCTAAGATATAAGTTGCTTCACCGATATCTTTCTTGTCAAAATTTGAATGTAGCCAATCTTTAATAATTTTGACAAGCTCTTTACTATTTGCTACTAATAATATATTGTCCATATACAAAGTCAATATCGTAAAAGCGTCTTTATATCTCTTAATGTACACAAAATGGTCTTCCTTAACCATCCTAAGGCTAAGAAACTATAGCTTGATAGAATTTAATGTTCTATTACAGGTGGGTATATTTTAACTGAACCTATCCAAACCGACCATTTGGATCGGTTTCATTAGTAAAAAAACTAGTTTTGGTTTATTGGATTGCAAACCAACATCACTCGATTTGGATTTCGGCAAACCGATCCAATCCAGAAAATTTAAAAAGCTTTAAGACATATGATGTGTCAATTTATTATTGGATTATTAACAGACGAAATGTACACTTTCATACACAATAGCATACTTCTTATTATAAAAACAAAAACACAAAACCTAATTGTCCAACACTCACAGCTCCCTCCACCTCCAATGCCTCCTATCATTCTCAACTCTCTCAATCTCAATCGCTCATTCTCAAGTCTCATAGTCATAATTTTAAAAATCGGAACAAAAGGGTATGTTTTGAATTTATTTTTCTTGCTACAATTTTATTTTATTTTAGTCAAAAGTTAAAATGGATTTTGGTATAATTGATGATAATTTATTTGATTAATTGATTCCATAACTAATGTTTTTTTAATCTTTATTAATTATAGAAGCTCTCAACATGGAAGATAATTCCAAAGTGAACAATATCATAGAAAATGGAGAATAGTGATGGATGATTTTCTAGAACCTAAAAGTAAGAAATCTAGAACAAGGGGTGATCGTCTTCATGACAGTGAAAGGGGTTCAAAAGTTTAGCCTCATTATATCAAAGATTAAGTGAATAAGACATGTAAGTGCAAATATTGTGGGAAGTAGTATAAGTGTGATAGTAAGTTTAATGAGACTTTTAATTTGTGGACTCGCTTAAGAGAACAATGTGAAAAATATTGGGCTACTTTAGATTATGTGACTCAAGTTAAACTAGCTCACTTCCGTGATAAGAAAAAAAAGTCTAATATGGCAAGTGGTATTGGCACTGGGAATATTGTGTATGGTATTGGGTTGGGGCTTTTTGGAAGTTTGATCAAGAGGATTGTAGGAAGAATGTGGCTATGTATTTTATTCTTAATGAGGTTTCATTTACGAAGGTAGAGCCTTATGAGTATCATCTTTTGTGCGATAAACTTTGTCCTAGATTTGGCCCTCCTTCTAGGGGAAAACTTGTTACAGATATATATCAATTGTATTTAGTTAAGAATGCAACATTCAAAAATATTTTTATTGCAAATAAGTATAGAGTTTCTATTACCACAGACATTTGGACTTCCATACAAAATTTTAATTATATGTTGTGACAACCCATTGGGTTGATCATTATTGGAAATTGCATAATAGAATTTTAATTTTTTTTTTCCAAATAACAAGCCACAAAGGGGACTTAACCGGCAACCTTATTGAAAAATGCTTACTTGATTGAGGTATAGAAAAAGTTATGACTGTTATAGTTGATAATACGAGTGCTAATAATGTTGCTATCAATTATTTGAAAAAAAAAGTTGAAAAATTGGAAGGGTGATGCAATGATTTTAGATGGAGATTATTCACATTTGTGGTGTTGTGCCCATATTGTTAATATAATTGTGACTAAAGGGCTAAAAGAGATGCATGACTCAATTACTAGCATTTGCAATGCAATTATATATGTGAGATCTTCTGGTTTGAGGTTGCATGTTGTAGGTTTTCTAATGCTATTGATGTCAATGTGCAAGTGTACACAATAAGTAATATATTGATGAGTATTAAAGATTGTCTCCATAGGTTATTATAGGAATTGCTACAACAATTTTATTAGTGCAATTTTTATTCTAGACAAGAATTAAAACAAATTATTAAACTAATGAAATAATAAAAATAAAAACGCAATAAGAAAAATGCAATAAAGTAAAATACCACAGCAAATACAAGGATGTTACCAAGGGGAATGGAGTAGTTGAGCGATTAAACTTACTTAATGGTTTTGATTATTTTTCTAATGTTGGTTCGATTGGTATAGCATTTGCTACAGCACTGAGCAGAATCCTTATGTATCCTCAATTGTCTCATGTTGGATGACTTATATCTAAATGCAACTTAACAATGACCCATTGTTATGCTAACATCATATATAATATTACGCATTTTAGATTTTAATTACCCTACAAGGTGAATCTCTATATCTAGTTCATCACTAATTTTATATTAAGCATAACCCTTTTCAAATCAAGTTAAACCCAACTCAGGAAACCCAATCTAAAACCAAGTATTGCTTTGATATGTTCCACCAAGAAAAGTCTTTTTTAAGCTCTTTCTTAACTAGTATCACTAAATGGGTGGTCAACTGAAATAGTGAATTGAAATAAGTATTATCAAAACAACGTACTATAGCAAACATGCAGTAACACAGAATATTAGTCAATTAACCATCAAGTTTGTTCATTACTCAACCAAAAGTAAATTTATTTCATAATTTGTGATAAAATAAGAAGTAAAATAGTTTCAGCCATCAAACAATTCATCATAACGAAATAGAAACAAGAGAACAAAAAATAAGAGTGAGATCCGCTTGATGTTCTTCTCGAATTCCTTAGCTGCAGCCCCCAATTCTCTCTCTTGATCATTGTTTTTTCTTGTGTTGTTTATCTATTTTTCTTCTCCAATGACGGCTCCCTTTTCTTTGCGTGTGTGCTCCTTTTATAGCTTATAGTTAGGGCAACTGGAAGCCTAGGGCGTGCATCTTCTAATTTAGGAAACTCCAAACTATAAACTTCAAAGTATCTTGTGCAAAATCTTCTCTGTCAATGCTCCAGAATTGCTATAACAACGATGCTACAATAACAATGCTACAACAATGGCTTCAGCATCTGCACTGTTCCAGACTTGTTTCAATTCTTCTCTAATTAAGTTCTTTCATTATCTTTACAAGCATATTGCAGCCGTATTCCTTTCTTGAAATTTGAGCTTCTGGTCATCTACAATTATGCATATGATTTAAACACACAATTTATTTTGAATCAAACAAAACTTATTAAAAGTAAACTAAAATGGATGTTTATTCAAAACATTACTAAAATGCAATAAAAACATGTCATTTACTCTCTAAGTAATCATGATTTAAATCTCAAAGTACCATGATAACTCTCATTTCATAGAGTTATCATTATAAATTTAAATCATGTGTTGAGAGAGAGAAAATTGAATATAAAGGGCTTTTAGCATATGATGTGCCCACTAGATGGAATTCTATCTACACTATGTTGTCCAGAGCTATACACTTTCAGAAAACTTTTGAAAATCTAGAAGAAGAGGAATATGATGGACTATATATGAGTTTTTTCAATGAGAGGAAAGCAGAACAGATCAGGCCACCCATAGCTGAAGATTGGAAAAATGCTACAATATTTATTGAGTTTTTGAAATTTGTGAATAATGTTACAGTTGATTACAGTGCTTCATTATCTGTCATGTCTAACTTGTATTTTCATCATCTTTATGCCATTCAAACCTAATTGCATTCATTTATTGAAAAAAAAAGAGGTGCTTCTTAGTAAAAGAGTAGAAAAAATGAAAATAAAATGTGACAAGTATTGGGGTTCTGTGGACACTATATATCAGCTGTTGATCATTGATGTGGTACTTGATCCAAGGTAAAAATCTGTTATTTTATTTGAATTTTTTTTATGATAAAATCAATTGTGATAATTATTTACTCCAATTCATTTCATATCTAAGGTACAAATTGGATTATGTGTCATATTGCTTTGAAAATTTGCATAATCCTGAGAAAGCAAAAGAAATTACATCAAACATTAAGAAGCTACTTTTAAAGGTGTATTCTTAAACTTTCAAATTAGATTCAGTTATAACAATAGTTACTTTATTTTTTTCTGCAAATGTATTCATATTTACTTAAATTTATTTTCATAGCTATATAAAACCTATTGTCTTGTAGAATCTACTTCTGGTGATGGTGGTCAATCTACTAATGATGCTTTGGCAATTGATGTGGGTTTAAGAAGGAAAAGTGGCAAGGACTATGCATTTATTAATACAAAGACTCAATATAAGTAGTTAAAAGTGCAGAAAGATTCCATTGATTTGAAAAATGAGGTTGAAAGGTATTTGTTCTAACCTAGCGAGGATGAAACTGATGATTGTTTTGATGTTTTGGGTTGGTGGATTACAAATAGTGCAAGGTTTGGGACTTTGTCACAAATTGCAAAGGATGTGTTAGCAATTCCTGTATCTACTGGGGCTTCTAAATCTGCTTTTAATACTGGAGGTCGTGTAGTCTATGCATTTCGAAATTCATTAACCCTACAATGGTAGAGGCTTTGATATATAGTCAACAATGGCTTAAAGCATCTGGTATGGATGAAAAATATATTAGGAAGTTTGATGTAGAAGTATTATCATCATACTTTAGTGGTTTGGAATTATGTACGTCTGTGGAGCAAGGTACCTATGCTTTATATATAGTATAATTATATTATTTTCTAAGTTAAGCAATCTAACTAATTATTTTGTCATTTTATGCAGATTTTGACAAATCAAAAGTAATTGGGCCATAAGTTTTGACGGACAAGATGCACAATATTTTGATTGTCAAATGTTGTTCAAGTTTATTTTAATTTTGTGAGTTTGTTTTGAATGAACAGGTTGAGAACATCTTTATTAGGATGTATTCTGTTGTGAACTTGTATAGATGTATCTTTGAATTGTTATGTAGATATGAATAATATAAAAAGAGATATCAATTTGGATTATGGACACAAAAAAAAATAACAAATAATTTAGGTACAACAATATAAAAGAGGTGGGCTTTTAGCTAATAAGCTCAAACCAAGAAAAAAACCAATCCAGTCGGTTTGGTTTAAAAAAATTTTAGGTCGATATCAATTTGGATCGGTTTGATAATTTGTCTCAAACTGATCTAAACCAAATTTGCCTACCTCTCAGTTCCATTATCTAGAGAAATGCAATATTTACATCCATTTGATGTAATTCAAGGTTTAGATGTGCAGTGATGACCAAAATTAATCGTATAGAAGGAAACCTTACCATAGGAGAAAAGGTTTCTTATAGTCTATTCCCTCCTTTTGGGTATAGCCTTTAGCAACTAATCTTATTTTGTATCTCTCGATTGTCCAATCCACTTTACGTTTTATTTGGAAATCCATTTATTTCCGATAGTTTTACGATTAGGCAGAAATTCAAGCAAGTCCCAAACTTGATTAACTTTCATAGATTCTATCTCTTCTTCCATTGCTTTCATCTATAAATCCCTAGTAGACGATGTGAGAGCTTTATTAAAAGTATTTGGCTCTTCACTATCATGTGAAGTAATCATAAAACTTCTCCCTCAATCTCAAAATGACGACAAGGAATGGACTTACGACTACTCTTCCGAGTTGATTCCCTAATTCGAATCAAAGTGTCTGGTGTTTCACTCCCACTTAGAGTAACAATCCCTAGAGAATTCGCACTAATGCCAATATCGACAATAGAAGTGATAACCCCATTTGGATCTTCTAATTCATAAAATTGAAAATCCTTATCAACTTCTTCAATGCTAGAAAATTCATTTTCTAAAAAACTGACATTTGTTGCAACTTTTTCTTGTATTATTACTATCAATCTGCAAGTATACACAATAAGTAATATAATGATAAATATTCAATATCGTCTCCACAAAGATTGATGTTATTAGAATTACTAAAACAATCCTAAACAGTGCAGCTTGTGTTCTAAATTAAGACTAAATAATTAATGAGACTAAATAACTAATTAAACTATAAAATGTAATAACTAAAAAGGCAATAAATAAAATTCTCATGTCAAACACAAGAATAAAGCCAATGAGAATGGAGTAGTTGAGTGATTAAACTCTCTTAATGGTTTTGACTAATTCTTCTAATCTTTGGCTCGGTTGCTACAACATTTGTTACAGCACTGGGCAAAATCATATTGTATCATCAACTGTCGCATGTTGGATGTCTTATATCTTTATGCAACCTAACAGTGACCAATTATTATGTCAACATAAGATATAACATTACACATTTAGATTCTATTTACCCTACAAAGTGAATTTCTATGTCTAATTCATCAATAATTTTGGATTAGGCATGACCCTTTTGGAATCAAGTAAAACTCAACTCAAGAAACCCAATCTAAAACTAAGTATTACTCCGATATATTACATTAAAATAAGTCATTTTGTGGCTCTTTTTTAGTGTTAGAGTGCAATTTATGCACTAGTTTTGCATTGTTTATTTCCCTTAATATCGATGTTTTGCACTTAATAATAGAGATTTACTTGTGATTTACTTTTGTAGGTACAATTCTATTGATTGGTGATAAAATTGAGCAACAAGATAATGTTTAAGGATGATTGTTCCCTTGGAGAAATTATGAGCGGCAGAACAACTTTGTTGATAAGGCGTGGGCACGTGCTGTCAACTGCGGACCTGCAGTTTTTAGTTTAACATGTTTTGTATTTTTGGTTATTTTTGTAATTACGAATTTAATATTTCAGATATTAGTATTTTATTTTAAATAGAACTCTAAAAGAGAAGAGAGAGAGAGTATTTAAGGAGGAATGTATTATGAAAAAGGGGGATTTTTTCAGATTGGAGAAAAGAAAGAAACCCTATATCTAATTTTTCTCTTCTCCCTATGAATAACTAAATTTATTTTTCTGGTTGAAGGTTAATGAAGCTTTGATTCATCACTACTGTGAGATCTTTCTTATGATTTAATTATTTTATTACTTTTTGGGTATTTGTTTATTCTCTGAATTAGTTTCATGATTATGTTTGTTAATTAGGTAATTGGCCACTATTTAATTATCAACTTAATCTATTGTTAATTAAAGGATTTATCGTATGAAGATTTTAATGTTTGTGACAAATAACATAGCAGTGAGTTCTGTTATGAGAATAAGCAATCTAATTTAAATGAATCATTATATGTGTTGATTAGGATTTGGGTCTCTCTGGTTTTTCAGGCTGTCAATTAATTAAATTCTATGATCGTATCTAGGGTTATAAATAGATTACGAAAATAACCAACGGTCGTACCTTGGTTATCGACTAGTTAAGGAGATATTGGCTATTAAAGGGTCTCAATAGCTATAACCGGTCTATTCATAAGTAATAATAATATATATTAGAATCAATGATCAGTAGTCGAATCAAGCTGAGTTAATTTCTTCAACCAGAGCTTTCTCTAATTTGAGTTACAACTTTAATTTACATTCTTGTTATTTTAATTTGATTTTTATTATCATCAACAATTCCCCCGTTTTATGTTTTACGTTTCAAAAGGATTTAAATAATTACCGATCTCTGTGGACACAACCCTACTCAATCACTATACACAATTTATTTAGAGTAGAAATTTATTTTTGTTGGCTTCGACAACCATCACTTAGCTTGTATCATTAGATGGGTGGTCAGCCGAAATAATGAATATAAATAAATATTATCAAAATAAAATGTTATAGCAAACATACAACAACATATTTATACAGTCAATGGACCATCAAGATTGTTTATCACTCAACCACAAATAAATTTAGTTCATAATCCGTAAAAGAAACATGAACAATAGAGTTTTGGTCATCAAATGCATCCTCATGATTAAAAAATAAATAAGAAAACAAGAGAAGACTAAGAAATACTGAGTTCCCGATTGATTTCTACAAATTCTCCTCTGATGCAGCCCTTAATTTTGCTCTTGAATTATGTTTTTCTTTTATTTCTTTTCGGTTTTTGTTCTTGGTTAACGGCCTCTCTCTTCCGTTGCATGTGTGCTCTTTTTGTAGATAAAAATTAGGGCAACTGAAAGTCTAGGGTGTTTATCTTCCAGATTTGTAAACTCCAGATCGCAATCTTTTAAGTGCCTCACATGAAATCTTCTCTGTCAATGCTCCAACAATGCTACAACAATGTCTGCAACATCTCCATTGTTCCAAATTTATTTTAATTCTTCTACATCCATGTTCTTTCATTCATTTTGCAAGCTCATTGCAACAACATCTTTTCCTTGAAATTCAAACTTCCAATTACCCACACTTATGTATATGATTTAAGCACATGATTATTCGAAACCAAACAAAATTTACAAGAATTAAACTAAAATGGCTGTTAATGCAAAATATCATTAAAATGTAATAAAAACACATTATTTACTCTCTAAGAAATCTTGATTTAAGTCTAAAAATGCAATGATAACTTCATTTCATAGAGTTATCAACATCATGTGATTCCAGTTCAGTTAAAAATCCACTTTCATGTTCACCAATGAACACATATCGTTTGGAGTGTTCTGAGTATCTAATAAATATACGCTTTTTACTTCTAGCTCCTAATTTCCCAAACTTATGAATGGAGTTATAAACATAAGCTACAGACCCCCAAGGTCACAAATGAAATAGGTCAGGTTTCCTAATCATCTATAACTCATATGAGTAGAACTAACTGATTTTGAAGGAACTAGGTTAAATATATAGGCAACAGTTAATAATACATCTCCCTAACATGATATTGGAATATTTGAGTGTGTTATTATTAACCTAACCATTTCCAAAAAAGTTATATTCCTTATTTCCGCCATACCATTTTGTTGCAGAGTTCCAAGAATAGTCAGCTGTCTATTTATTCATTTCTCATTACACAGTTCCTTGAACTATTCTGAAAGGTATTCATGTCATTAGTCAGTCCTTAGAACTTTAACATTACTATCTAGTTGATTCTCTACGATGTTTAGATATAATCTAAAGCAATCTAATGCTTCTGATTTATAAGAAATCAAGTAGACATGACCAAAACTTGAATAATCATCAATGAATGTTATAAAATATGAGGCTCCATGTTTAGCCCTTACATTCATTGTATCACAGATGTCAAAATGGATTAATTGTAACGATTTTTGAACTCGAATTCCTTTGTCAAATGGTTTTCTAGTTGTTTTTTCAGCTAGACAATTCTCACATATGGGCAATTCAACCTTAGTAAGTAAACCCAATATGCCCTTTCTCGTAAGTCTATTCATTCTTTTTTGCCCTATGTGACCTAATCAAGCATGCCAAGTAATAACATCTATCTTATTATTACTTAAAGAAGTAGCATATGAAAAACAATTATTATCATAACTTGAATTATCAAGTATTGTATCTAATATAATAAAACCATTAACGAAATGCCAGTTCTAATAAGGACTAAATTTAAGAAAATTTCCAAAAAAAAATCATAAAAGTTTAAATTATATCCTAATTCAAGAAGAATAGAAACAGAAACCAAATTTCGTCAAATCTCTAGTGCATATAGGACATCGTGTAATAAAGAATATGTCCACCATGCAAAGTTAATTTGTAGGTGTCTATTCCTTTTGCTTCAACTCTGGAGTTGTTGCCCACGTATATCCATCTAGTCCCTTGACTAATTTGATGATACTCTAAAAATGCAGTTTGATCACGAGCTATATAGTTTGTTGATCCTGAGTCTACAGTCCACATAGGATGAGAATCAATTAGGAGTACAGAACTCGTAACTAACACAAAATTTAATAAAGTGGAGTTGGGCTCAGTGCACTCGCGACCAAAGTGACCCAGCTCACTACAATTATAGTATTTCATCTTAGATTTGTCATTTTTCTTGTCAGTGCGTCTACCCCTTGGGTGCTTCTTAGCATCTGACTTCCTCTTATTAGGATCAGATTTATTACCTTTTTGGTTATAATTATGACCCTTTTGCACTTGAAGCTTGAAGCTTTGTGCGAATTTGATTCGGTCATATAAACACGATAAAAAAACTTAGTTGCCTCATAAGCACATTGTTCATATAGGTGTCGTGTCGTTAAAGGATATTCATTTTTAATGGGATTTTGTAACTTTTAAATGTTCTTATGATATAATCATTTTTCGGTTTAGGAACATTTAAGGTTATTTTCTGCAGAAATAAAGTTTTGGTTTATTCATTCACACTCTAATTTTTATATGATTTGATCTCACTAAAGTTTAAGGTGGATCAATTGGAAATAGGCATGTTAAGATCGCATTACATAAAATTTCCATCCTACACGCCTATATCATGATCTATGTCATTCAGTTATATTGGCATAGCGAGCATTGATGGGTCAAGTTACGATAGTTGTAACAAAGGTCGTTTTGATCCTTTGTTGGTATGATTGATGGACCGAATTAACTATAGATACATTTTAGTACTAACAGTAAAGTTAAGCTCATATGGTTATTTTTGCAAAGTATAATTATAAGGTTACATATATAGCCCAAGTGAAAGGCTGTTGGATATTTAATCTAGCATTGTTGGATCCTTGATCCAATGTTGGGCTTATATATGAATAATTATATGTTGTGAACTATTAAATAAGATTAAGGCAAATTAAAAATGATCTATTAAGATTTTCGATTATTTGGGCTTTAATGTATCTAATCGATTGTAGGCCTTTAATGTACAAAGACTTAAGACTAATTTCTATTTCCATGATGGGTTGGAATAAAAATACATAAAGACAAAAGGAAAATCTGTTTATATAAGTAGTTATTGTCCTTAGGTCACACGTATCGTTTTATTCTCTGTTGACATCTCATCATTAGAGAGAGTGCACAAATAAGTTTAAAGGATTCTCTAGGAGAACCTGTTAATTTGGAAGACAAACTACTAGACTCTAAAGACAAATTGTGCATTATAATCTTAAGTACGCTGCCGTATATTCTGTTATTAATTCTTGGTAATAGAACATGAATATTCCTAAATTTAGGTAATGATTTTCACCAAAGGATTTATTATTCTTATACTTATTTCTTATTTTTAATTCCACCCAAAATTGTAATAGCAAGGTCCCCCACGGTTTTTGTACTACACTCTTTAGTTATCCAAAATAAACTTATACTAGTCTTGAACATGTTCAATTCTCAAGGCATCCAGATGAGATTTTCCCCTAAGCTTACGAGCACACAGGTTCCTGGACTATTCTTCAACTGTCACTCTTTTAAACAATGGAGGATTATTTTTAGAGACCAAATTGGACGCAGGGTACATTTCACCATCATATATCACTAAGTAAACTGTGCCAATGGAAAGTCTTCCTTGTATAGAGTTTACAATTACACGATGCTCAATGCTACGGTATGTCCCATTGGTTACAATCTGCCATGTGAAAAGTATTAAAGCATATAAGCAGGCATATATAAATGCCAAGTTAAGTAATTTACTATAATTATTACCTCTAGTGTGTCTCCAATGTCGACAATGAAAGCATTAGGGAGTAGAGCAACAGGAATTAATGAAAGCACACATTAGCTAGCTCATATCAATGTCAAGTTAAAATAACTTATCATAATAATTACCTCCAACACGACTCCAATGTTGACAACGAAAGCATTTAGGAAATATGTAACAAGAATCCACTTTCCATCCTTCTTGATCTGGAGACCTTCTACTTTATTGATTTCCAGCATGTTAAGGAAGCTCATATTTGCAGTATAGCAGAGGATCACATAAGCTTCTATAATCAGTTACAAGTTGACGAAATGTATTGACAGTTGGCACCAGGTGGTTATGTAGCTGCTTGTACTTATACACGTGCTAATTTTGTTCATCAAGTTGTAAATAATTAGTTAGTTTGTTAACCTTCAGCTGAGCAGCTGCACTTGTATATATATACATGTAATCGACTAGTAGCTAATTAGTTTTCCAGAAAATAAAATATTGAAGTTTCTAGATCTTATTTTCTTTTCTTATCAGCCAAACAACTATTTTCTATTTCTTTAACTTGGTATCAGAGCCAGTCATGGCATTTGTGAATCCAGTTTCATCAAATCATACTTCAAATGTTAATGCGAACTCAACAAACTTCTCATTTACTTTCAATACACTTGTGAAACTGGATCAGTCAAACTATCTGATCTGGAGATCTCAAGTCCAAGCCTCTATATGCGGAAATAAGCTGGAAAAATTCATTGATGAAATTGTTACTCCTCCTCCTTCTCATATTGCTCAAAGGATTGACAATGAACTCAGATCTGTTGAAAATCCAAAATTGGCAAACTAGAAGGCACAAGATCAAGTACTCCTTAGCTGATTGTTATCATCGATGAGTGAAGGTATTATAAGCTTGGTGTTTAATCTGGAAACTTCACTTGAGGTATGGAAAGCTATTGAAACTCAATTTGGATCACAATCAAAATCTAAACTCTTGCATTTGAGATATATAATGAATTCAACTAAAAAAGATGACTTGAAAATCATTGAATATTTCATTAAAATGAAGAATATTGCTGATAACATGGTTGCGGCAGGTAGTGCCTTAAGCAATGATGATTTGATTTTGCATGTACTCTCTGGACTAGGACCATATTATAATGTTGTTGCTACCTATATTATTGGTCAAATAGGTAGTGGTAAAATGAATTTGAATGAAGTTTATGCTATGTTATTGACTCAAGAGGCTAGAATTTAGCAATAGGCACATATGCTTTCTGGAATAGATGTTAAAAAAAATTGAAGCAAATTTAGCTCAGAACAGAGGCTTTAAGAAAGGAAATTTTTCAGGTGGTAGAGGATATGGAAATTATAACTACTTTTCTGGTTTTGATAATGCTGGAAATTTTGGTAATGGTTACAGAGGAGGTTATGGAAGATTTGGTTTCATTGGAAATAGTTCTAGAAATGGTTCAAACAGTCAATTCAGAGGCTATCAAAGTGATAATCAAAGGGGAGCAGGATCAGGAAATTGGAACAATAGTGCTGGCAATAATAATCCTAATAACATGCAACAAATGAATCATAAATCTCAGTGGAATGCTTCTAAACCAACCTGTCAAATTTGTTTTAAAATTGGTCATATTGCAAATGTCTGCTGGAAACTTAAAGAATTCTTTACCTCTGGTGGTTATAGACCTCCTCCAAACAGAAATCCCAAAGCTACATATTTAGCTGACATGGATGGTGCAGCGGATATTAACTAGTATCTGGACAGTGGAGCTACACATCATTTTACTAATGACATGAGAAATATGACTATGATAGAACCTTTTGCAGGTAACTCCAAACTCATCATTGGTAATGTTATTGGTTTATGCATAACACATGTTGGAAATGATGTATTAAGAATGCACAACTCTTCTGAATCAATTACACTTAAATTAAACAATATGCTCCTTGTTCCACAAATATCCAAAAACCTTATTAGCATATCTCAGTTAACTAAAGATAACAATATTGTTATTGAGTTTACTGATAAATCTTGTTTTGTGAAGGACAATATGAGGAATTTGATCATACTACAAGGTAAAGTTGAAAAAGGTTTATACAGATTGCTTTTGTTTCTCTATAATAAAGTCTCTTCTCAATCATTTCAAAAGCCTCTTGGAGTTATTCAATCCAAAATCTCAGATGTTCCTTTGTTTATGTTTTTTGTTGTTAATTCAGTTGTCAATAATCAAACAAGCACATGCTTACATACTGCAGCAGAATCTTGTATGTTGCATCAGAAACTAGGTCATCCTAATTCCAAAGTCTTGAATCATGTAATAAACTCTTGTTCAGCTTTCAAGAATCTTAATGGAAATAAGTTTCTTGATTCATGTGATGCTTGTAAAATGGGAAAAATGCATAGATTACATTTTCCCGTTTCTACCACTAAAACAAAACATGTATTAGAAGTTCTGTATACTGATTTATCGAGACCTGCCCCTGTACTTTCAGTTCAAGGTTACAGATACTATGTGAGCTTTGTTGATGATTTTTCGAGGTTCACATGGATATTCCCATTAAAAATCAAGGATGAAACACTAGCTGTCTTTAAAATCTTTAAAAAGCAAGTTGAGAAACAGCTAGATAGATCTATTAAATGTGTTCAGTTAGATTGGGGCGGAGAGTATAGATATTTTGTTAACTTTCTTCATAAGGAAGGCATTCAATTCAGACACTCATGTCCTTATACTCACAATCAAAATGGCTTAGTTGAGAGAAAACACAGACACATAACCGAGCTAGGTCTCACCTTACTTGCTCAAGCAACTTTGCCTATAAAATTTTGGTGGAATTCTTTCCATACAGCCACTTATATCATCAATAGACTCCCCACACTTATACTCTCTAAGAAATCACCTTATGAGTGTGTTTTCAAAACCAAACCAGATTATAAATTTCCCAAGGTCTTTGGTTGTTCATGTTTTCCATTCCTAAGGGATTACAATACTCATAAATTCCACTTTCATACCTCAAAGTGTGTCTTCCTATGTTACAGCCCTCTACACAAGGGCTATAAAAATATGCATTCTTCTAACAAGATTTTTATAGCCAGTCATGTGTTATTTGATGAAATCTCTTTTCCTTACTCGTCATATTCTAAATTCTTAACCTCATTCATTACAGTCATTTTCAATCTTATATTGTTTCAATTCCTAATAGCAATCAAGAAACCTTTGAAGCTGGCACTGCAGAAGATGAAGCTCAATCTCATCATTTTAATGATCATTCTTCACCTGACATTCACAACACAACCTCTTATGCTTCACCTTCACAAATACACTCTCAATCTTCTTCCATATCTACCTCATATACACAACCATTATTATCCACCTCACCCACACAACAGCCATCATCTTCTTATTTACCCTCTCTAACTCATACCACATGCTCATCCTAACAATCTCTACCAAATCATCCTATGATTACCAGAGCTAAAGCTGGTATATTCAAGCCTAAAGCATTCTTAACAACACATAACAGCCTGGAACCATCAACTGTTGATGAAGCATTATCTGATCCTAAGTGGAAAGCTGCAATGCAGCTAGAATTTGATGCATTGACCAGGAACAACACTTGGACTCTAGTACCTGTGACATCTCAACACAAGTTGATTGGATGTAAATGGGTTTTTAGAACCAAGTATAATACAGATGGTACAGTTTCTAAACACAAAGCAAGATTGGTTGCCAAGGGCTTTCACCAAACAGCATAGGTGGATTATTCAGAAACATTCAGTCCTATGGTAAAGCCTTCTACAGTTAGAACTATACTGAGTTTGGCAATGATGAAAGGTTGGAAAGTCAAGTAAATTGATGTCAATAATGCCTTTCTTAATGGAGATATGTCATAAGACATATACATGACACAACCAGAGGGCTTCATAACCAAAGAGGGATATGTTTGTAAACTTAACAAAGCTCTTTATGGCTTGAAGTAAGCTCCCAAAGCTTGGTATGATAAGCTCAAAGGGTGTCTTACAAGCTGGAATTTTTTCAACTCCAAAGCTGATACATTTCTATTCATCAGACATGACACAAGAGGTATTATCCTTGTACTAATCTATGTGGATGATATTCTCATTACAGGACCCGATTCTTCCTTGTTGGAAACTTTCATTACCAAGTTTAGTAAAGTTTTTGCTTTAAAAGACTTGGGACTAGTATCCTACTTCCTTGGTGTTGAGGTGTGTTACACATATAATGGGATGCATTTATCACAGACAAAATATATCAAAGATCTATTTATTAGAGCATCAATGCACAAGTGTAAAGGTTCTGATACACCTTTCAGCACAGGTCAAAAATTAAAAAAGGCAACAAAGGGTTGTTTGAGGCAAAAATTTGAAGATCCAACTCTCTATAGAAGCATTGTTGGCAGGCTCCAATACTTAATACTCACCATGCCTGATATTGCATATTTAATTCATAAGTTAAATCAGTATCTAAGTGCTCCTACACTTCAGCATTGGCTTGCTTGTAAAAATGTACTCCGAATATCTTCAAGCAACTGTTACTTATGGACTATATATTCAGAAGGAATGAGAGCTTGAAGTTACAGGTTTAACTAGTTACTCAGATGCTGATTAGGCATGTGATATAGATGATAGAAAATCCATTTGAGCATATTGCATCTATCTTGGAAATAATTTGGTTTTATGGTCCTCAAAGAAACAAGCTGTAGCGGCAAAATCTAGCACTGAAAGTAAGTACAGAGCACTGTCATCAGCAAGCTTAGAAATTTCTTGGCTGGAATCTTTATTCTCTGAACTCAACATTGCAAAATTGCCAACACTAGTGCTTTGGTGTGATAATCATAGTGCTGGAGAATTAGCTAAAAATCATGTGTTTCATTCCAGGTCTAAACACATTGAATTGGACATACATTACATTAGAGATAAAGTTCTTCAAAAGCAATTAAAAGTTAGATACATTCCTATAGATGAACAAGTTGTTGATGTTCTTACAAAGGGTTTATCTCTTCCAAAATTCAGCTACTTCAGGTGTAAGCTCAATGTCATTAGCAGACCTTTGAACTTGAGGGGGGATGTTAAGGAATCTCAAATTTGCAGCAGAGCAGAGGATCACAAAACCTTTTATAATCAGTTACAAGTTGATGACATGTACTGACAGCTAGCACCAGGTGGTTATGTAGCTGCTTGTGCTTAACACGTGATAATTTTGTTAATCAAGTTATAAATAATTAGTTAGCCTGTTAACCTTCAGTTAAGCAGCTGCACTTGTATATATATACATGTAATCGATTAGTAGCTAATTAGTTTTCTAGAAAATAAAAGATTGAAGTTTCTATATCTCATTTTTTTTTCTTATCAGCCAAACAACTATTTTCTGTTTCTTTAACTCAGCAGAATGGTAAGAGCAGAGTCATCAGAATGAGGTGTGAGGCCCACAATCTTCTCCGGCTGAGGACATGGAGGGTAATAGTTCATCCCTATTGATTGGAACCCATTTTCAAAGTATTCTCTCAATTCTTCATCTTTGATATTTAAAACTTTTCCCATTTTCGATACCAGGTTCATGGCCAAAGATTTTTAACTCCACTTAATAAAATCCAAGATTTCCTACAAGAAAAAAGAAGACGCAATTAAAAGGTTTAGTACATGATTGTGGTGGATTGTTAAATAAGTTATTATTTAGCAGTATTCTTTCAAAATCATGTTTGGTTGTCAAATTTTACTAAATATAACTGACTTGGGATCTTTCTCTAAACATAATACATTTGCAATCATCAAATAACTGACTAGAGAGAGATAGAGAGAGAGAGAGAGAAACTTGAGGGGGGAAAGAGGGAACTTAGGAAACAAGTGGGGTTTCCTCAGATGACCTGGAAGAGTTGTCATGAAGAAAATGTTATTCCAATCAAGCTTTTGTTCCTCGGATACAACAAATGCTTGTCCAAATCCTTCCACATCTCCTGGAGACTGCCAATTTTTTTTTTTCCATGCTTAGATTGAAGAATTCTGGAATTTCTTTCTTTAAGTTCTCTAGAAATGCAGAGCTCAATCCATGATTTACCAGCTGAAACAATTCAGAAACAGAAAAACAGCTAAGACATTGATAATCGTGTCACTACGTTTTTTATTTTGGTCAAGGTATTTTGCTGAGACAAAGTACAACTTATCGGACTAATTCACGCAAAATTTACTGAGTGAGATGAATAAAAGTATTTGTTAAATTTCAATAAACTAATAGAATCGCATTTGCATTATACTCCATCATAAATTTGCTTATAGTTCTTCTCAAGCTACCGTAAGCCTAGACATCTGAAACACATTAAAGACAATTTAATTTTCAAGAATGCAGGTTTGTCTTTTCAGCTATACGAGAAAGCAAGTTAGATGGTCCATAATCGGACAAGGTCAGTTACATCCCTCAATTTTCAAAAAAAAATAAAGTGCTTAAACCGGCTTGGTAAAGACTATCTAGACTCAAATTTTGTTACAGCTTTCTTATTGCTAACTTACAGAGTAAGAAAGCATTGATACAGAGTAGGCCAAATTTGTGGCCTACTTGACCTATAAGAATGAAACACAATCGAATCTGAATTTGATCGACTGTGCTCTTTGATTGAGAGTATACAGATTTCTTAATTCTTGACGCCAGACTACTATTAATAAACCAAGCATGTCCAAATGAAAAAATACAAACTTGGGTGCCTCACGGCAGGTGTAGCTTAGCTGGTTGTGAATGTAATTCGCAATTTGCAGATATCTGCGCTCGAGTAACAATATGGGACAAAGGGTGGTATTTACTAGATTAGGTCTCATCCCAAGAAAATCCTTTAAAAGCAAAATAATAATAACTTGGCAAAGGAGTTTACCTGGAAAGAAGCCCATTCTTTGCAAGCGAAGTGGAGCCTGGACAACTCAGAATCCATTGACTCTTCAGAAAACAAGCTCTGCAATACCCGTGAATCCAAATTATTATCAGAAATTGTGGTTAAATCTTGGCCTGGTGGTATGTACCTGGGGGGGATAGCTAACATAGGATTCTTGGCCAACTCTTGAACACAAGGCACAGGCAGAGAACCTCCGAACTTGGCCTTCTTTTTGTTCCACAAATTCTCTCAACAATAATGCTACAGATTTTTATTGACAAAGCAAATGTTGAAAATGTATTATTTTCAACAAGTCATTATTTGCTGTGGCCTTGTGTGAGACTAATCCACCATTGCGGGTCTAGGGTTGGCTCATAGATATTTTGTGAATATGACAATTGCAGTCTGCTGTTGTGTTGCTGTCTGCTGCGAATTATAAAAAAGATAGTGCATTGCCTTCTCAAACTCTTAAGAATTTGGATACCATGCTAATTTCTTTTATATTGTCTGATGACAACCAATCAAAATCTTGTATTTTTCTCAGCATAATTGCAGATCATCAACCGTAGTTCCAAGTTCAACTTTGAGAGAGACAATCTGAATATGAAATCCAAAGTTATAGCTTTGCAGCTTGTTTAACTAACCTATTTTCAGCTATTGAGGGCAAAATTTTTCGTTAGTGGTAACAAGTTATGTATTCGTCACAATGTGTGTTATGGAATGGAATATTTAAGACGTGGAAGGACAACTTTCTTGTTAAAAATCAAAAACTTGTTACTATTAACTAAAAACTATAACGGCTGATACAGAAACTACACTGGTTCTGTGGTAATATTATCTGTATGTATCATAAAAATTTGGAAACCAAGTCATATAGTCCTTGAAATCTCATTAAAAACAAGTCAGGTATGCAAAAATTCTATTTCAAGAAAGAAAGATACTGATCTGATATAAGCACCACTATATATCACCGGAAGATTCCAGGCATAAGTCTGCAATTCTTAAGATTCTTACATGGTCTATTCAGTATCTCAAATGATAGAGCTACACAACGACCCTAGCATAGCAGGTTATACCACAGTATTCATAGAACTTATTTCTTATTTTCAGTTCCACGCACAATCTTAATAGCAAGGTCCTTCAGAGTTTTGTACCAAACTCTTTAGTTATCCGAAATAAACTTATACTAGCCTTGACCATGTTGAATTCTCAGGGAATCCAGCTGAGATTTTCCCCTAAGCTCACGAGCATACCGGCTCCTAAAGTATTCTTCAATTCTCACTCTTCTAAACAAAGGAGGAGTTTTTTCAGAGATCAAACTGGAGGCAGGATACACTTCACCATCATATCTCACTGAGTAAACTGTGGCAACGGAAAGCCTTTCCTGTACAGAGTTTACAACTGCACGATGCTCAATGCTGCGGTATGTCCCATTGGTTATAATCTGCCATGTAAAAATTATTAAAGCACATAAGCAAGCGCATAAAAATGCCAGGTTAAGGTAATTTATTATAATTCTTACTTCCAATGTGTCTCCAATGTTGACAATGAAAGCATCCGCGAGTGGGGTAACAAGAATCCACTTTCCATCCTTCTTTACCTGGAGACCCTCAACTTCATTAAGTTGTAGCAGAATGGTAAGTGCAGCTGCATCAGAATGCGGCGACAGGCCAATAACCTTCTCGGGCTGAGGACATGGAGGGTAATAATTCATCCTCATTGCTTGCACTCCATTTTCAAAGAATTCTCTCATTTCTTCATCTTTGATATTTAACACTTCTCCCATTTTCGATATTAGGTTCTCGGCTAGGGTTTTTAATTCCATTGAGTAAACTTCCAAGGTCTCTCTACAGGAAAAGAAGATGCACTATCCTTTATTTGTTTGCAAATCAAAATGACATTGACATAGAGAGAGAGAGAGAGAGAGAACCTGAGGGAAGAAGGGAGCTTAGGAAATAAATGTGGTTTCCTCAGATGAACTGGAAGAGTCAGCATGGAGAAGAGGTCAGCCCAATCAAGCTTTTGTTCCTCAGATACAACAAAGGCTTGTCCAAATCCTTCCATATCTCCTGGACGCTGCCAATATTTTTTCTTTTCTTCCATGCTGAGATTGAAGAATCCCTCAACCTCTTTCTTTAATTTCTCTAGAAATGCTGTGCTCATTCCATGATTTACCAGCTGAAAAAAATACAGGAACGAAATGCAGCAATGATTTAATAATCGTGCCACTAAGCTCACAATAGTCCAGGTCTTTTATTAAGACAGATTGCAACTTATCTGACTGATTTAGAGATAAGATTTACCATCAAAGATGACTAAAAGCATTTGTTACATTTAAATCTTCTTAACAATTAGTTTCCACAGGTGTTTTCTATTCATTCTATCGGAGAAATTTCGGTTATTCTAGAATAACTATAATGAGCATAAAGTTCTTGTGGTTTGTTCACACCTAGAATTTGAAAAATCATACAACAGCAAATAATCTCAATGTTACTTCTAATTGTCTTTAAATTAAAGTAAATTTGCAACATTGACTACAGAAATGAGTACATTTTCTAAGAGGTCTTACACAATTTACCATAGTATATCTTTTAAAATTTTGACAGAAGCATATTTCTCATAAGGTACCAAAAGCTGTTGAGGCAGAGGAGGTGAAATTTCTCAAGACAGTCTTTTTAATACATATTGCCTGTTTGACATTTAGGAATGAAATAGCTAATTAACCCATGTCTGGAGGGGGAAAGGTAAAGCAGTATAGAAAGTTAATAATAAATAAACCAGAGACAAGTTCTTTTCACAAGCTGCAGTCCTAAGCCACTGACAACACCGGAAAGTGAAACCATGATCTGCTAACATCAATGATACGTGGGTTTAAGAAATAAATATGAATTTTAATTTTGCCTATTTGATTGAGAATTTGCATATTTCTCGATTCTTGATCACAAACAAGCATGTTCTGGCGAAACAATTTTCTAACTTTGCTAAAGCATTATACCTGGAAAAACCCCCATTCTTTGCATGCGAAGTCGAGCTTGGCTAACTCAGAATCCATTGATTCTTCAGAAAGTAAGCTTTGCATGTCAATAACTGGTATCTGTGAAATCAAAGTATCATCAGAAATGAGGGGTGAATCTTGATCTGGACGTATGTATCTGTCGGGGACAACTAACGCCGGATTCTTGACCAACTCTTGAACACAAGGCACAAGGAGAGAACTTCCAATCTGGGCCATCTTTTGTTCCTCAAATCCTTTCAAGATTGCTGCAGCTTTGTATTGGTTTTGGAACAAGACTGAGTGCTGACAATCACAAAAGTAAAAAAGAATCTTTATCCAAGAAATTAATCAGCATCCTCCACCTAACCATTCATGAAGTATTTTTAATTTTTTGCACATGTTTCGAATGCATAATAAAATATTCGCAGGTCAAAACTATCCTCTATGGATAACGATAACAAATCATCAGCCAATTAATTATTTGTGGTTCCCACCTTGTCATCAACCCAAAAGGTGAAGGTATTTTCAATACTGCGTTTTGTTTTCTTTTTCCTTTTTATTTTTCTTTCACAACTTGGTATTGGTCTTGGAGCATTGCAACAGTTTAAAAGGATTTTGGTGGTTCTTGAGTATTACTTTTTATCTATGCAAATCTTGTTACAAGGGTAATTATCATAATTGATTAAAACATATATGTCATAAGAAATGAATGAACAAATATCAGTATGCTATGATTACCTAAAACTTTTTCCAACACTCTGCAATCTGGTGTTGTGTTGTAATTGACTGTGAACTATTAAGAAAATAGAGGATTTAAACATTCATAGCTGTTTATGTTTAGGCATTAATTATCTTTATATTTTTATCTGATAACAACCAATTAAAACCTCATATTTTGCTTGTGAATCGAGGTTCCACTTATGTAAGTATCATCTGTCTCGTTTTTAGTTATTGATAATTATTATTACTATTTTTTTATTATTATTATTGGTAACAAGTTACAACTTATGTACTCATGCAATGTGTGCTATGGAACATTTAAGATATGTTCGAACAATGTTGCTACAAGTAATACAAAATTTTTTACAATTTATTGCCCTGAATATTTTCGGTAAAAACTACTTATTTTAACAACATGCATGCTACTGGGGAAGGTTGTAAAACACATTATCACAACAATCTGCTTAATGTGACGGATGGTTAAGCCAAATGACTACATATAACCCAAGCATGTGGTTATATATTCAACTTCAGTGACATTGTAACAAAGTATATTGTTGATAAGGAGGTAATTGGACATGCAAGCGTTAGAATGGCATGCTTAAGTATTTCATATCATATTTGAATCATCTTTAACTCCGAAAGCAAGTGAAATAGTTCTTGAAATCTGATAAAAACATGACAAGCCTGCAAAAATTCTATTCCAAAAATGAAAGACACTGATCCAAAATAAGAACAATTATCATCAGAAGATTCCAGGCACAAATCTGCAATTATCCAAAATAATATCACTAGTCTTGACCATTTTGAATTCTCAGGTCATCCAGTTGAGATTTTCCCCTAAGCTCACGAGCATAACGGTTCCTAAAGTATTCTTCAACTGTCACTCTTCCAAACAATGCAGGAGTTTTTTCAGAGATATTAGAAATGTTAAAAATATTAGAGCACATGAGAAGGGACATAAAAATGCCAAGGAAAGTAATCATAATTATTACCTCCAATGTGTCTCCGATGTTGACAATGAAAGCATTTGGCAGTGGTGCGATAGGAATCCACTTTCCGTCCTTCTTGATCTGGAGACCTTCTACTTCATTGATCTGTAGCAGAATGGTAAGAGTAGAGCCATCAGAATGAGGGGTGAGGCCTATAACCTTTTCTGGCTGAGGACATGGAGGGTAATAGTTCATCCTCATTGATTGGAAACCATTGTCAAAGAATTCTCTCAATTCTTCATCTTTGATATTTAAAACTTTTCCCATTTTCGATATCAGGTTCATGGCCAGAGATTTTAACTCCATTGAGTAAACTTCCAACGTGTCTCTACAAGAAAAAAGAAGGTAAAACATTAGATAGAATCATAGAAGGTTTAATTTTCTCTTTTTGTTTGCAAATCCATATCAAGCACAAACAGAGAGAACCTGAGGGAAGGAGGGAGCTTAGGAAATAAGTGTGGCTTCCTCAGATGAACTGGAAGAGTGATCATGGAGAAAATGTCAGCCCAATCAAGCTTTTGTTCCTCAGATACAACAAAGGCTTGTCCAAATCCTTCTACATCTCCTGGATGCTGCCAATATTTTTTCTTTTCTTCCATGCTGAGATTGAAGAAGCCCTTAACCTCTTTCTTCACTTTCTCTAGAAATGCTGAGCTTACTCCATGGTTTACCAGCTGAAATTATGCAGGAATGAACAGCAGCTAAGATTTGATAATTGTGCCACTAGGTTCACAATCGTCCAGGCGCTTTATGAAGACAGATTGCAACTTATTTGACTGATTTAGAGACAAGATTTGCTGTCAAAGATGGCTAAAAGCATTTGTTACATTTCAACTGAGAACATTGCTGTTGCATTAAACACCAATTTTATTTTGTTTATAAATCTAATCAATGATTGATTTTTACAAGTGTTTTTTACTCATAGTTTTGGAGAAATTTGATTATTCTAGAACAGCTAATAATCTGCGGGAGTCTTATACAATTTACTATATCTTTTATCACATATTGACAGAAGCATATTTCTCATAAGCTACCCAAAGCTATTGAGACAAAATAGGTGAAATTTGTCATGGGCATCTTTTAATACAAATTATACTAACAAATCTATGGCTATATGGAAAGGTAAAGTAATAAAGAAAGTCAAAAACAAATATATCAATGGAATCTGGCTTTCAGAAATAAATGGTGAGTGTTTTCTTCTAATATCGCCTCATAAATTGTACAATAAAACAAGAGACAACTTCCTTGACATTTCACAAGCTGCAGTCCTAGAAGCACTGAAAGCAGCAAAAGGACTAAATGGGAAAATTTGAAATCATGACATGCTAAAACAATGGAAACTGGGTTTCAAAAATAGATATTTTGTGACTGACAGTTTTGCAGATTTCATGATTCTTAAATCACAGACAAGCATGAAAAATCTTTCTAACTCTGCTAAAGCATTTTACCTGGAAAAAACCCCATTCTTTGCAAGCGAAGTCGAGCTTGGCTAACTCAGAATCCATTGATTCTTCAGAAAGCAAGCTCTGCATGTCAATAACTGGTATCTGTAAAATCAAAGTATCATCAGAATTGAGTGGTGAATCTTCGTCCGGACGTATGTATCTAGGAGGGACAACTAACATAGGATTCTTGACCAACTCTTGAACACAAGGAACAAGCAGAGAACCTCCAATCTTGGCCATCTTTTGTTCCACAAATCCTCTTAAGATTGCTACAGCTTTGTATTGGTTTTGGAACAAGAGTGCAGTGTGCAGACTGCAGACAATCGCAAGAGTTGAAAACAATTATTTTCTAACAAATCAGCATCCTCCACCTAACCGCTCCTGATATATTTTTCTGCAAATGACTGATCTGGATTATTTTAAGGGGACCATTCAACAGCATGGTAAAATATGGGCAGGAAATAGACCATCATTGATAATCACAACTAACAAGCAGCTAGTCGATTAATTATTAGTAATTCCCATATTACCTTATACATTAATAGTACTAACGGGCGAGCCCTCACCTCGTTCACCTTTTGACTCCGGATGATCCTGTTCGTATACTTCTTACATGGTCTGAAGGAAAAATGAAAATTCTAGAAATATTTTTCTTATTGAATTCAGCAGCGGAGTAATCGAGTATTGAATTATGTTAATGGTCACAAGAAATCGTAAGCGGAAATCCTTATCTGATCACAGTATAAATGCCCTTTTTATGGATTTTTCAATCTTCTTAATTTTAATCATCACGAAGAAGAGAAGAAGATGATTTAGCAATTTTTACGTCTTTCTTGTTCTTATTATTAGAGAGATTTTAGTCAAAGTGGAAGAAGTTAATTTAAACTCAACTTCCCTCTCAATTTCCATAAACTGTACATGTAACTACATGGTAGTTACATGTGCGGGTCGGATTGGCTCGGCCCATCATGGGTGATCCACCCATCCAACATCTCTCATTCACAAATGATGGGATGACATCGAAACAGCAGAGCAGTGAACATGAAAATAATGAACAACCACATGTCTTTAATCATACAAGTAGATATATCATGTGACCATGAATGTATCCAAAAACCCATTAGCTGAGTCAAAAACATATCTCGATTGCTAACTCGGGCAAAAGATATCTCAATTGCAATCGTATGCAAGAGAATTTAAAAATATGCCCATTGTATCCTAGATTTAATTTATTTTAATACTCAAGCATACTAAATCCCATTAGTATGCTAAAATTTCACAATCTCTTTATGTATTCACAATTGTAATATCCCAAAGATATTATACAATCGGTCGACCAGTGAATCACATAAAAGAAAAATTAAATCTTCTTATCACACTCATGTTCATCAATTCATAATCGTCATTTTCCTAGTCATGTTTCATAAACTGAATAATGTCAAGGTCATAGAGAACATACTAAAGTAGCAGACATCACTCTGAGATCTCAAAAACATAGTTAATAGTCATAAGGATACCGGGATTGACTTATAAAAAGTTATATGGAACTTACACAATGAGAAAGATGCAAGATTATTTCATTTTCCATTTTGGTTACCAAGCACGCGTGGTATGATACACGTGTTATAGTAAATTTTCCATTTCAAGACTATAGATCTTAGTCCAGTCACTCTTTTAGAATGAACACTCTCCTCTAGTGCAAAAAGTAAGATCTCACATCTTGCTTTAATCAAGTCTCTATGATGGTGGGGTATATCATAGTCAGTCTATAATAAAAATCGTGTGAGACCTCTTGATTCTAGTCAAGGCGACAAAACTTGTAGAATAACGCTTTTTATTTGGCTCTCAAACAAAAACATTGTTTTATTATTTTACTTGTCTCATCTCAGCTTGCTCCTAAAGCAATTGAGGTGACCGCTTGTGTAAGACAACTAGTTTGGACCTGACGACATACTCTTATATATGTGTAATTATGTCTTTCATGGAATAAATTGAAATAAGAGATACTATTACATTTTCAAACAACTTATGTAATGAAGATGTTTATAACAAATAAGTACATCTTAATAATAGTAATTTATAATCTACGTAGCCCCAGTGATTTAGCATGAGAGGCGAATACATCCCTTATTACAGCTTTGGTAAGTGGATCAGTTATCATGCTATGTGTAGATATATATTGTATGGCTACTTCTTTCTTTGCCAAAATATCTCTTACAAAATTGTATTTAGTCTCAATGTGTTTCAATTCGGTATGGTATTTAGCATTATTAGAGAAAGGGATAGTAGCTTGATTGTCACAATAGATAGTCACTAGATTATCATTGCTAATATTAATCTCTAAGTTCTTTATAAATCTCTTAAGTCACATAACTTCTTGCACTGCTGCAGAACATGCAATATATTCGGCTTCCACCATTGATAAAGTCGTGCATGTTTTCTTCTTGCTACTCCATGTAATTGTTCCTCTCTTTAGCAAGAATACATATCTTGAAGCCGATTTGCGCTAATCCAAATCACCACCCTAGTCAGCGTTTGAATATCCAACGAGCTGCAAACCACCTCCTTGATAGCATAAATAATAATTTGCAGTGCGTTTGTGATATGTTAAAATCCTTTTAACAGCACTCCAATGCTTCTGACTAGAATTAGACTTATATCTACTTACTAATCCTACAACATAACTAATATCAGGCATCGTACACATTATGACACACCTAAGACTTTCAATGGCATTTGCAAAAGGAACTCTAGTCATTCTTTCTTTTTCTTGAGGAGTCTTGGGACACATATCAAGACTAAGAGATTGTCCTTTAGCTATAGGGGTATCTTTGTGCTTACAATTAGCCACATTGAATCTTTCAATGATCTTTTTAATGTAAGACTCTTGTGACATAGCCATAAGTTTCCTTGAACGATCCTTAAAAATTTTGACCCCTAAGATATAAGTTGCTTCACCGATATCTTTCTTGTCAAAATTTGAATGTAGCCAATCTTTAATAATTTTGACAAACTCTTTACTATTTGCTACCAATAATATATTGTCCATATACAAAGTCAATATCGTCTAAGCGTCTTTATATCTCTTAATGTACACAAAATGGTCTTCATTAACCATCTTAAGGCTAAGAAACTATAGCTTGATAGAATTTAATGTTCTATTACAGGTGGGTATATTTTAACTGAACCTATCCAAACCGACCATTTGGATCGGTTTCATTAGTAAAAAAACTAGTTTTGGTTTATTGGATTGCAAACCGACATCACTCGATTTGGATTTCAGCAAACCGATCCAATCCAGAAAATTTAAAAAGCTTTAAGACATATGATGTGTCAATTTATTATTGGATTATTAACAGAAGAAATGTACACTTTCATACACAATAGCATACTTCTTATAATAAAAACAAAAACACAAAAACCTAATTGTCCAACACTCACAGCTCCCTCCACCTCCAATGCCTCCTATCATTCTCAACTCTCTCAATCTCAATCGCTCATTCTCAAGTCTAATAGTCATAATTTTAAAAATCGGAACAAAAGGGTATGTTTTGAATTTATTTTTCTTGCTACAATTTTATTTTATTTTAGTCAAAAGTTAAAATGGATTTTGGTATAATTGATGATAATTTATTTGATTAATTGATTCCATAACTAATGTTTTTTAATCTTTATTAATTATAGAAGCTCTCAACATGGAAGATAATTCCAATGTGAACAATATCATAGAAAATGGAGAATAGTGATGGATGATTTTCTAGAACCTAAAAGTAAGAAATCTAGAACAAGGGGTGGTCGTCTTCATGACAGTGAAAGGGGTTCAAAAGTTTAGCCTCATTATATCAAAGATTAAGTGAATAAGACATGTAAGTGCAAATATTGTGGGAAGTAGTATAAGTGTGATAGTAAGTTTAATGAGACTTTTAATTTGTGGACTCGCTTAAGAGAACAATGTGAAAAATATTGGGCTACTTTAGATTATGTGACTCAAGTTAAACTAGCTCACTTCCGTGATAAGAAAAAAAGTCTAATATGGCAAGTGGTAGTGGCACTGGGAATATTGTGTATGGTATTGGGTTGGGGCTTTTTGGAAAGTTTGATCAAGAGGATTGTAGGAAGAATGTGGCTATGTATTTTATTCTTAATGAGGTTTCATTTACGAAGGTAGAGCCTTATGGGTATCATCTTTTGTGCGATAAACTTTGTCCTAGATTTGGCCCTCCTTCTAGGGGAAAACTTGTTAGAGATATATATCAACTATATTTAGTTGAGAATGCAGCATTCAAAAATATTTTTATTGCAAATAAGTATAGAGTTTCTATTACCACAGACATTTGGACTTCCATACAAAATTTTAATTATATGTTGTGACAACCCATTGGGTTGATCATTATTGGAAATTGCATAAGAGAATTTAAATTTTTTTTTTCCAAATAACAAGCCACAAAAGGGACTTAACCGGCAACCTTATTGAAAAATGCTTACTTGATTGAGGTATAGAAAAAGTTATGACTGTTATAGTTGATAATACGAGTGCTAATAATGTTGCTATCAATTATTTGAAAAAAAAGTTGAAAATTTGGAAGGGTGATGCAATGATTTTAGATGGAGATTATTCACATTTGTGGTGTTGTGCCCATATTGTTAATATAATTGTGACTAAAGGGCTAAAAGAGATGCATGACTCAATTACTAGCATTTGCAATGCAATTATATATGTGAGGTCTTCTGGTTTGAGGTTGCATGTTGTAGGTTTTCTAATGCTATTGATGTCAATGTGCAAGTGTACACAATAAGTAATATATTGATGAGTATTCAAGATTGTCTCCATAGGTTATTATAGGAATTGCTACAATAATTTTATTAGTGCAATTTTTATTCTAAACAAGAATTAAAACAAATTATTAAACTAATGAAATAATAAAAATAAAAACGCAATAAGAAAAATGGAATAAAGTAAAATACCACAGCAAATACAAGGATGTTACCAAGGGGAATGGAGTAGTTAAGCGATTAAACTCACTTAATGGTTTTGATTATTTTTCTAATGTTGGTTCGATTGCTATAGCATTTGCTACAGCACTGGGCAGAATCCTTATGTATCCTCAATTGTCTCATGTTGGATGGCTTATATCTAAATGCAACTTAATAATGAGCATTGTTATGCTAACATCATATATAATATTACGCATTTTAGATTTTAATTACCCTACAAGGTGAATCTCTATATCTAGTTCATCACTAATTTTATATTAAATATAACCCTTTTCAAATCAAGTTAAACCCAACTCAGGATACCCAATATAAAACCAAGTATTGCTTTGATATGTTCCATCAAGAAAAGTCTTTTTTAAGCTCTTTTTTAACTAGTATCACTAAATGGGTGGTCAACCGAAATAGTGAATTGAAATAAGTATTATCAAAACAACGTACTATAGCAAACATGCAGCAACACAGAATATTAGTCAATTAACCATCAAGTTTGTTCATTACTCAACCAAAAGTAAATTTATTTCATAATTTGTGATAAAATAAGAAGTAAAATAGTTTCAGCCATCAAACAATTCATCATAACGAAATAGAAACAAGAGAACAAAAAATAAGAGTGAGATCCGCTTGATGTTCTTCTCGAATTCCTTAGCTGCAGCCCCCAATTCTCTCTCTTGATCATTGTTTTTTCTTGTGTTGTTTATCTATTTTTCTTCTCCAATGACGGCTCCCTTTTCTTTGCGTCTGTGCTCCTTTTATAGCTTATAATTAGGGCAACTGGAAGCCTAGGGCGTGCATCTTCTAATTTAGGAAACTCCAGACTATAAACTTCAAAGTATCTCGCGCAAAATCTTCTCTGTCAATGCTCCAGAATTGCTATAACAACGATGCTACAATAACAATGCTACAACAATGGCTTCAGCATCTGCACTGTTCCAGACTTGTTTCAATTCTTCTCTAATTAAGTTCTTTCCTTATCTTTACAAGCATATTGCAGCCGTATTCCTTTCTTGAAATTTGAGCTTCCGGTCACCTACAATTATGCATATGATTTAAGCACAAAATTTATTTTGAATCAAACAAAACTTATTAAAAGTAAACTAAAATGGATGTTTATTCAAAACATTACTAAAATGCAATAAAAACATGTCGTTTACTCTCTAAGTAATCATGATTTAAATCTCAAAGTACCATGATAACTCTCATTTCATAGAGTTATCATTATAAATTTAAATCATGTGTTGAGAGAGAGAAAAATTGAATATAAAGGGCTTTTAGCATATGATGTGCCCACTAGATGGAATTCTATCTACACTATGTTGTCCAGAGCTATACACTTTCAGAAAACTTTTGAAAATCTAGAAGAAGAGGAATATGTGGACCATATATGAGTTTTTTCAATGAGAGGAAAGCAGAACATATCAGGGCACCCATAGCTGAAGATTGGAAAAATGTTACAATATTTATTAAGTTTTTGAAATTTGTGAATAATGTTACAGTTGATTACAATGCTTCATTATCTGTCATGTCTAACTTGTATTTTCATCATCTTTATGCCATTCAAACCTAATTGCATTCATTTATTGAAAAAAAAAAGGAGGTGCTTCTTAGTAAAAGGGTATAAAAAATGAAAATAAAATGTGACAAGTATTGGGGTTCTGTGGACACTATATATCAGCTGTTGATCATTGATGTGGTACTTGATCCAAGGTAAAAATCTGTTATTTCATTTGAATTTTTTTGATGATAAAATCAATTGTGATAATTATTTACTCCAATTCATTTCATATCTAAGGTACAAATTGGATTATGTGTCATTTTGCTTTGAAAATTGGCATAATCTTAAGAAAGCAAAAGAAATTACATCAAACATTAAGAAGCTACTTTTAAAGGTGTATTCTTAAACTTTCAAATTAGATTCAGTTATAACAATAGTTACTTTATTTTTTTCTGCAAATGTATTCATATTTACTTAAATTTATTTTCATAGCTATATAAAACCTATTGTCTTGTAGAATCTACTTATGGTGATGGTGGCCAATCTACTAATGATGTTTTGGCAATTGATGTGGGTTTAAGAAGGAAAAGTGGCAAGGACTATGCATTTATTAATACAAAGACTCAATATAAGTAGTTAAAAGTGCAGAAAGATTCCATTGATTTGAAAAATGAGGTTGAAAGGTATTTGTTCTAACCTAGCGAGGATGAAACTGATGATTGGTTTGATGTTTTGGGTTGGTGGATTGCAAATAGTGCAAGGTTTGGGACTTTGTCACAAATTGCAAAGGATGTGTTAGCAATTCCTGTATGGCTTCTAAATCTGCTTTTAATACTGGAGGTCGTGTAGTCTTTGCATTTCGAAGTTCATTAACCCTACAATGGTAGAGGCTTTGATATATAGTCAACAATGGCTTAAAGCATCTGGTATGGATGAAAAATATATTAGGAAGTTTGATGTAGAAGTATTATCATCATACTTTAGTGGTTTGGAATTATGTACGTCTGTAGAGCAAGGTACCTATGCTTTACATATAGTATAATTATATTATTTTCTAAGTTAAGCAATCTAACTAATTATTTTGTCATTTTATGCAGATTTTGACAAATCAAAAGTAATTGGGCCATAAGTTTTGACGGACAAGATGCACAATATTTTGATTGTCAAATGTTGTTCAAGTTTATTTTAATTTTGTGAGTTTGTTTTGAATGAACAGGTTGAGAACTTCTTTATTATGATGTATTCTGTTGTGCACTTGTATAGATGTATCTTTGAATTGTTATGTAGATATGAATAATATAAAAAGAGATATCAATTTGGATTATGGACATAAAAAAAATAACAAATAATTTAGGTACAATAATATAAAAGAGATGGGCTTTTAGCTAATAAGCTCAAACCAAGAAAAAAACCAATCCAGTCGGTTTGGTTTAAAAAAATTTTAGGTCGATATCAATTTGGATCGGTTTGATAATTTGTCTCAAACTGATCTAAACCAAATTTGCCTACCTCTCAGTTCCATTATCTAGAGAAATGCAATATTTACATCCATTTGATGTAATTCAAGGTCTAGATGTGCAGTGATGACCAAAATTAATCGTATAGAAGGAAACCTTACCATAGGAGAAAAGGTTTCTTATAGTTTATTCCTTCCTTTTGGGTATAGCCTTTAGCCACTAATCTTACTTTGTATCTCTCGATTGTCCGATCCACTTTACGTTTTATTTGGAAATCCATTTATTTCTGATAGTTTTACGATTAGGCAGAAATTCAAGGAAGTCCCAAACTTGATTAACTTTCATAGATTCTAACTCTTCTTCCATTGCTTTCATCTATAAATCCCTAGCAGATGATGTGAGAGCTTTATTAAAAGTATTTGGCTCTTCACTATCGTGTGAAGCAATCATAAAACTTCTCCCTCAATCTCAAAATGATGACAAGGAATTGACTTACGACTACTCTTCCGAGTCAATTCCCTAATTCGAATCAAAGTGTCTGGTGTTTCACTCCCACTCAGAGTAACAATCCCCAGAGAATTCGCACTAATGCCAATATCGACATTAGAAGTGATAACCCCATTTGGATCTTCTAATTCATAAAATTGAAAATCCTTATCAACTTCTTCAATGCTAGAAAATTTATTTTCTAAAAAACTGACATTTGTTGCAACTTTTTCTTGTATTATTTCTATCAATCTGCAAGTATACACAATAAGTAATATAATGATAAATATTCAATATCGTCTCCACAAAGATTGATGTTATTAGAATTACTAAAACAATCCTGAACAGTGCAGCTTGTGTTCTAAATTAAGACTAAATAATTAATGAGACTAAATAACTAATTAAACTATAAAATGTAATAACTAAAAAGGCAATAAATAAAATTCTCATGTCAAACACAAGAATAAAGCCAATGAGAATGGAGTAGTTGAGTGATTAAACTCTCTTAATGGTTTTGACTAATTCTTCTAATCTTTGGCTCGGTTGCTACAACATTTGTTACAGCACTGGGCAAAATCATATTGTATCATCAACTGTCGCATGTTGGATGTCTTATATCTTTATGCAACCTAACAGTGACCAATTGTTATGCCAACATAAGATATAACATTACACATTTAGATTCTATTTACCCTACAATGTGATTTCTATGTCTAATTCATCAACAATTTTGGATTAGGCATGACCCTTTTGGAATCAAGTAAAACTCAACTCAAGAAACCCAATCTAAAACTAAGTATTACTCTGATATGTTACATTAAAATAAGTCATTTTGTGGCTCTTTCTTAGTGTTAGAGTGCAATTTATGCATTAGTTTTGCATTGTTTATTTCCTTTAATATCGATGTTTTCACTTAATAATAGTGATTTACTTGTGATTTACTTTTGTAGGTACAATTCTATTGATTGGTGATAAAACTGAGCTACAAGATAATGTTTAAGGATGATTGTTCCCTTGGAGAAATTATGAGCGGCAGAAGAACTTTGTTGATAAGGCGTGGGCATGTGCTGTCAACTGCGGATCTGCAGTTTTTAGTTTAACATGTTTTTTATTTTTGGTTATTTTTGTAATTACGAATTTAATATTTCAAATATTAGTATTTTATTTTAAATAGAACTCTAAAAGAGAAGAGAGAGAGAGTATTTAAGGAGGAATGTATTATGAAAAAGGGGGATTTTTTGAGATTGCAGAAAAGAAAGAAACCCTATATCTAATTTTTCTCTTCTCCCTATGAAGAACTAAACTTATTTTTCTGGTTGAAGGTTAATGAAACTTTAATTCATCACTACTGTGAGATCTTTCTTATGATTTAATTGTTTTATTACTTTTTGGGTATTTGTTTATTCTCTGAATTAGTTTCATGATTATGTTTGTTAATTAGGTAATTGGCCACTATTTAATTATCAACTTAATCTATTGTTAATTAAAGGATTTATCGTATGAAGATTTTAATGTTTGTGACAAATAACATAGCAGTGAGTTTTGTTATGAGAATAAATAATCTAATTTAAATGAATCATCATATGTGTTGATTAGGATTTGGGTCTCTCTGGTTTTTCAGGCTGTCAATTAATTAAATTCTATGATCGTATCTAGGGTTGTCTATTGATTACGGAAATAACCAACGGTCATACCTTGGTTATCGACTAGTTAAGGAGAGATTGGCTATTAAAGGGTCTCAATAGCTATAACCGGTCTATTCATAAGCAATAATAATCTATATTATAATCAATGATCAGTAGTCGAATCAAGCTGAGTTAATTTCTTCAACCAGAGCTTTCTCCAATTTGAGTTACAACTTTAATTTGCATTCTTGTTATTTTAATTTGATTTTTATTATCATCAACAATTCCCCCGTTTTACGTTTTACGTTTCAAAAGGATTTAAATAATTACCGATCTCTGTGGACACGACCCTACTCAATCACTATACACAATTTATTTAGAGTATAAATTTATTTTTGTTGGCTTCGACAACCATCACTTAGCTTGTATCATTAGATGGGTGGTCAGCCGAAATAATGAATATAAATAAATATTATCAAAATAAAATGCTATAGCAAACATACAGCAAGACATTTATACAGTCAATGGACCATCAAGATGGTTTATCACTCAACCACAAATAAATTTAGTTCATAATCCGTAAAAGAAACATGAACAATAGACTTTTGGTCATCAAATGCATCCTCATGATTAAAAAATAAACAAGAAAACAAGAGAAGACTAAGAAATACTGAGTTCCCGATTGATTTCTACAAATTCTCCTCTGATGCAGCCTTTAATGTTGCTCTTGAATTATGTTTTTCTTTTATTTCTTTTCGGTTTTTGTTCTTGGTTAACGACCTCTCTCTTCCGTTGCATGTGTGCTCTTTTTATAGATAAAAATTAGGGCAACTGAAAGTCTAGGGTGTTTATCTTCCAGATTTGTAAACTCCAGATCGCAATCTTTTAAGTGCCTCACATGAAATCTTCTCTGTCAATGCTCCAACATTGCTACAACAATGTCTGTAACATCTCCATTGTTCCAAACTTATTTGAATTCTTCTACAGCCATGTTCTTTCATTCATTTTGCAAGCTCATTGCAACAACATCTTTTCCTTGAAATTCAAACTTCCAATTACCCACACTTATGTATATGATTTAAGCACATGATTATTCGAAACCAAACAAAATTTACTAGAATTAAACTAAAATGGCTGTTAAAGCAAAATATCATTAAAATGTAATAAAAACACATTATTTACTCTTTAAGAAATCTTGATTTAAGTCTAAAAATGCAATGATAACTTCATTTCATAGAGTTATCAGCATCTTGTGATTCCAGTTCAGTTAAAAATCCACTTTCATGTTCACCAATGAACACATATCGTTTGGAGTGTTCTGAGTATCTAATAAATATACGCTTTTTACTTCTAGCTCCTAATTTCCCAAACTTATGAATGGAGTTATAAACATAAGCTACAGACCCCCAAGGTCACAAATGAAATAGGTTAGGTATCTTAATCATCTATAACTCATATGAGTTGAACTAATTGATTTTAAAGGAACTAGGTTAAATATATAGGCAACAGTTAATAATACATCTCCCTATCATGATATTGGAATATTTGAGTGTGTTATTATTAACCTAACCATTTCCAAAAAAGTTATATTCCTTATTTCCGCCATACCATTTTGTTGCAGAGTTCCAAGAATAGTCCGCTGTCTATTTATTCATTTCTCATTACACAGTTCCTTGAACTATTCTGAAAGGTATTCATGTCATTAGTCAGTCCTTAGAACTTTAACATTACTATCTAGTTGATTCTCTACCATGTTTAGATATAATCTAAAGCAATCTAATGCTTCTGATTTATAAGAAATCAAGTAGACATGACCGAAACTTGAATAATCATCAATGAATGTTATAAAATATGAGGCTCCATGTTTAGCCCTTACATTCATTGTATCACAGATGTCAAAATGGATTAATTGTAACGATTTTTGAACTCTAATTCCTTTGTCAAATGGTTTTCTAGTTGTTTTTTCAGCTAGACAATTCTCACATATGGGCAATTCAACCTCGGTAAGTAAACCCAATATGCCCTTTCTCGTAAGTTTATTCATTCTTTTTTGCCCTATGTGACCTAATCAAGCATGTCAAGTAATAACATCTATCTTATTATTACTTAAAGAAGTAGCATATGAAAAACAATTATTATCATAACTTGAATTATCAAGTATTGTATCTAATATAATAAAACCATTAACGAAATGCCAGTTCTAATAAGGACTAAATTTAAGAAAATTTCCAAAAAAAATCATAAAAGTTTAAATTATATCCTAATTCAAGAAGAACAGGAACAGAAACCAAATTTCGTCGAATCTCTAGTGCATATAGGACATCGTGTAATAAAGAATATGTCCACCATGCAAAGTTAATTTGCAGGTGTCTATTCCTTTTGCTTCAACTCTGGAGTTGTTGCCCACGTATATCCATCTAGTCCCTTGACTAATTTGATGATACTCTACAAATGCATTTTGATCACAAGCTATATAGTCTGTTGATCCTGAGTCTACAGTCCACATAGGATGAGAATCAATTAGGAGTACAGAACTCGTAACTAACACAAAATTTAATAAAGTGGAGTAGGGCTCAGTGCACTCGCGAGCAAAGTGACCCAGCTCACTACAATTATAGTATTTCATCTTAAATTTGTCATTTTTCTTGTCAGTGCGTCTACCCCTTGGGTGCTTCTTAGCATCTGACTTCCTCTTATTAGGATTAGATTTCTTACATTTTTTGTTATAATTATGACCCTTTTGCACTTGAAGCTTGAAGCTTTGTGCGAATTTGATTCGGTCATATAAACACGATCAAAAAGCTTAGTTGCCTCAAAGCGCTTTACTTCCAATTCTAGGTGATGTTCTATATCATTGAAAGTTCTAATACTTTCATCGTGAGTCATATTCACCATCATGTGCACCCAAGAATCAGGTAGAGATCTTATTACTGCCTGGACTTGTTGTTCATCAGTCAAAATATGTCCAACAACCTTGAGTTCGCAAATCATGTTTGACATCTCCCTCAGATGCTGCCTCATAGTATGATTTTGGCAATTCCGATAAGAATCAAACTTAATCGTAAGCCTTCTCAGTTTAGTAGTCGAAGTGCCACTGAACTTATCTTTTAGAGCGAGCCACATCTGTTGGGCAGTCTCTTATAGCCCCTTCTACTATAGTAGCAGAGTTCATAGCATGTAACGAGACATCTAATCACAGAATATGGCTAAGGGATTACGTCACAGAGTTACACATTTTAGATGGTATTGATAGACCACTTAAGTTATTCTGTGACAATAAGTTAGCAGTGCTATATTCCAATAACAATAGGAGCTCGACGAAGTCACAGTATATAAACATCAAGTTCCTAGTTGTTAAATAAAGAATTTAGAGTGGAAAATTATCTATAAAGCATAATGGTACAAACTCCATGATCACGGATTCGCTTACTAAAGGAATACCATCTAAAAATTTTCATAAGCACATTGTTCATATAGGTGTCGTGTCGTTAAAGGATATTCATTTTTAATGGGATTTTGTAACTTTTAAATGTTCTTATGATATAAACATTTTTCAGTTTAGGGATATTTAAGGTTATTTTCTGCAGAAATAAAGTTTTGGTTTATTCATTCACACTCTAATTTTTATATGATTTGATCTCACTAAAGTTTAAAGTGGATCAATTGGAAATAGGCATGTTAAGATCACATTACATAAAATTTCCATCCTACACGCCTATATCATGATCTATGTCATTCAGTTATATTGGCATAGCGAGCATTGATGGGTCAAGTTACGATAGTTGTAACAAAGTTCGTTTTGATCCTTTGTTGGTATGATTGATGGACCGAATTAACTATAGATACATTTTAGTACTGACAATAAAGTTGAGCTCATATGGTTATTTTTGCAAAGTATAATTATAAGGTTACATATATAGCCCAAGTGAAAGGTTGTTGGATCTTTAATCTAGCATTGTTGGATCCTTGATCCAATGTTGGGCTTATATGTGAATAATTATATGTTGTGAACTATTATATAAGATTAAGGCAAATTAAAAATGATCTATTAAGATTTTCGATAATTTGGGCTATAATGTATCTAATCGATTGTGGGCCTTTAATGTACAAAGACTTAAGACTAATTTCTATTTCCATGATGGGTTGGAATAAGAATACATAAAGACAAAAGGAAAATATGTTTATATAAGTAGTTATTGTCCTTAGGTCACACGTATCGTTCTATTCTCTGTTGACATCTCATCATTAGAGAGAGTGCACAAAGAAGTTTAAAGGATTCTCTAGGAGAACCTGTTAATTTGGAAGACAAACTACTAGACTCTAGAGACAAATTGTGCATTATGATCTTAAGTACACTGCCGTATATTCTGTTATTGATTCTTGGTAATAGAACATGCATATTCCTAAATTTAGGTGATGATTTTCACCAAAGGATTTATTATTATTATACTTATTTCTTATTTTTAATTCCACACAAAATTGTAATAGCAAGGTCCCCCACGGTTTTTGTACTACACTCTTTAGTTATCCAAAATAAGCTTATACTAGTCTTGAACATGTTCAATTCTCAAGGCATCCAGATGAGATTTTCCCCTAAGCTTACGAGCACACAGGTTCATGAAGTATTCTTCAACTGTCACTCTTTTAAACAATGGAGGATTATTTTTAGAGACCAAATTGGACTCAGGGTACATTTCACCATCATATATCACTAAGTAAACTGTGCCAATGGAAAGTCTTCCTTGTATAAAGTTTACAATTACACGATGCTCAATGCTACGGTATGTCCCATTGGTTACAATCTGCCATGTGAAAAGTATTAAAGCATATGAGCAGGCATATATAAATGCCAAGTTAAGTAATTTACTATAATTATTACCTCTAGTGTGTCTCCAATGTCGACAATGAAAGCATTAGGGAGTGGAGCAACAGGAATTAATGAAAGCACACATTAGCTAGCTCATATCAATGTCAAGTTAAAATAACTTATCATAATAATTACCTCCAACACGACTCCAATGTTGACAACGAAAGCATTTGGGAAAAATGTAACATGAATCCACTTTCCATCCTTCTTGATCTGGAGACCTTCTACTTTATTGATTTCCAGCATGTTAAGGAAGCTCATATTTGCAGCATAGCAGAGGATCACATAAGCTTCTATAATCAGTTACAAGTTGATGAAATGTATTGACAGCTGGCACCAGGTGGTTATGTAGCTGCTTGTACTTATACACGTGATAATTTTGTTCATCAAGTTGTAAAAATTAGTTAGTCTGTTAACCTTCAGCTGAGCAGCTGCACTTGTATATATATACATGTAATCGACTAGTAGCTAATTAGTTTTCCAGAAAATAAAATATTGAAGTTTCTAGATCTCATTTTCTTTTCTTATCAACTAAACAACTATTTTATGTTTGTTTAACTTGGTATCAGAGCCAGTCATGGAATTTGTGAATCCAGTTTCATCAAATCATACTTCAAATGTTAATGCGAACTCAACAAACTTCTCATTTACTTTCAATACACTTGTGAAACTGGATCAATCAAACTATCTTATCTGGAGATCTCAAGTCCAAGCCTCTATATGCGGAAATAAGCTGGAAAAATTCATTGATGAAATTGTTACTCCTCCTCCTTCTCATATTGCTCAAAGGATTGACAATGAACTCAGATCTGTTGAAAATCCAAAATTGGCAAACTAGAAGGCACAAGATCAAGTACTCCTTAGCTGATTGCTATCATCGATGAGTGAAGGTATTATAAGCTTGGTGTTTAATCTGGAAACTTCACTTGAGGTATGAAAAGCTATTGAAACTCAATTTGGATCACAATCAAAATCTAAACTCTTGCATTTGAGATATATAATAAATTCAACTAAAAAAGATGACATGAAAATCATTGAATATTTCATTAAAATGAAGAATATTGCTGATAACATGGTTGCGGCAGGTAGTGCCTTAAGCAATGATGATTTGATTTTGCATGTATTCTCTAGACTAGGACTATATTATAATGTTGTTGCTACCTATATTATTGGTCAAATAGGTAGTGGTAAAATGAATTTGAATGAAGTTTATGCTATGTTATTGACTCAAGAGGCTAGAATTGAGCAATAGGCACATATGCTTTCTGGAATAGATGATAAAAAAAAAATTAAAGCAAATTTAGCTCAGAACATAGGCTTTAAGAAAGGAAATTTTTCAGGTGGTAGAGGATCTGGAAATTATAACTACTTTTCTGGTTTTGATAATGCTGGAAATTTTGGTAATGGTTACAGAGGAGGTTATGGAAGATTTGGTTTCATTGGAAATAGTTCTAGAAATGGTTCAAACAGTCAATTCAGAGGCTATCAAAGTGATAATCAAAGGGGAACAGGATCAGGAAATTGGAACAATAGTGCTGGCAATAATAAACCTAATAACATGCAACAAATGAATCATAAATCTCAGTAGAATGCTTCTAAACCAACCTGTCAAATTTGTTTTAAAATTGGTCATACTGCAAATGTCTGCTGGAAACTTAAAGAATTCTTTACCTCTGGTGCTTATAGATCTCCTCCAAACAGAAATCCCAAAGCTACATATTTAGCTGACATGGATGGTGCAGCGGATACTAACTAGTATCTGGACAGTGAAGCTACACATCATCTTACTAATGACATGAGAAATATGACTATGATAGAACCTTTTGCAGGTAACTCCAAACTCATCATTGGTAATGGTATTGGTTTATGCATAACACATGTTGGAAATGATGTATTAAGAATGCACAACTCTTCTGAATCAATTACACTTAAATTAAACAATATGCTCCTTGTTCCACAAATATCCAAAAACCTTATTAGCATATCTCAGTTAACTAAAGATAACAATATTGTTATTGAGTTTACTGATAAATCCTGTTTTGTGAAGGACAATGTGAGGAATTTGATCATACTACAGGGTAAAGTTGAAAAAGGTTTATACAGATTGCTTTTGTTTCTCTATAATAAAGTCTCTTCTCAATCATTTCAAAAGCCTCTTGGAGTCATTCAATCCAAAATCTCAGATGTTCCTTTGTCTATGTTTTTTGTTGTTAATTCAGTTGTCAATAATCAAACAAGCAGCAGAATCTTGTATGTTGCATCAGAAACTAGGTCATCCTAATTCCAAAGTCTTGAGTCATGTAATAAACTCTTGTTCAGCCTTCAAGAATCTTAATGGAAATAAGTTTCTTGATTCATGTGATGCTTGTAAAATGGGAAAAATGCATAGATTACATTTTCCAGTTTCTACCACTAAAACAAAACATGTATTAGAAGTTCTGCATACTGATTTATCGGGACCTGCCCCTGTACTTTCAGCTCAAGGTTACAGATACTATGTGAGCTTTGTTGATGATTTTTCGAGGTTCACATGGATATTCCCATTAAAAATCAAGGATGAAACACTAGTTGTCTTTAAAATCTTTAAAAAGCAAGTTGAGAAACAGCTAGATAGATCTATTAAATGTGTTCAGTTAGATTGGGGCAGAGAGTATAGATATTTTGTTAACTTTCTTCATAAGGAAGGCATTCAATTCAGACAATCATGTCCTTATACTCACAATCAAAATGGCTTAGTTGAGAGAAAACACAGACATATAACCGAGCTAGGTCTCACCTTACTTGTTCAAGCAACTTTACCTATAAAATTTTGGTGGGATTCTTTCCATACATCCACTTATATCATCAATAGACTCCCCACACTTATACTCTCTATGAAATCACCTTATGAGTGTGTTTTCAAAACCAAACCAGATTATAAATTTCCCAAGGTCTTTGGTTGTTCATGTTTTCCATTCCTAAGGGATTACAATACTCATAAATTCCACTTTCATACCTCAAAGTGTGTCTTCCTATGTTACAGCCCTCTACACAAGGGCTATAAAAATATGCATTCTTCTAGTAAGATTTTTATCGCCAGTCATGTGTTATTTGATGAAATCTCTTTTCCTTACTCATCATATTCTTAATTCTTAACCTTATTCATTACAGTCTTTTTCAATCTTATATTGTTTCAATTCCTAATAGCAATCAAGAAACCTTTGAAGCTGGCACTGCAAAAGATGAAGCTCAATCTCATCATTTTAATGATCATTCTTCACCTAACATTCACAACACAACCTCTTATGCTTCACCTTCACAAATACACTCTCAACCTTCTTCCATATCTACCTCATATACACAACCATTATTATCCACCTCACCCACACAACAGCCATCATCTTCTTATTTACCGTCTCTAACTCATACCACATGCTCATCCCAACAATCTCTACCAAATCATCCTATGATTACCAGAGCTAAAGCTGGTATATTCAAGCCTAAAGCATTCTTAACAACACATAACAGCCTGGAACCATCAACTGTTGATGAAGCATTATCTGATCCTAAGTGGAAAGTTGCAATGCAGCTAGAATTTGATACATTGACCAGGAACAACACTTGGACTCTAGTACCTGTGACATCTCAACACAATAGTACCTATGACATCTCAACACAAGTTGATTGGATGTAAATGGGTTTTTAGAACCAAGTATAATACAGATGGTACAGTTTCTAAACACAAAGCAAGATTGGTTGCCAAGGGCTTTCACCAAACAGCATAGGTGGATTATTCAGAAACATTCAGTCCTATGGTAAAGCCTTCTACAGTTAGAACTATACTGAGTTTGGCAATGATGAAAGGTTGGAAAGTCAAGCGAATTGATGTCAATAATGCCTTTCTTAATGGAGATATGTCATAAGACATATACATGACACAACCAGAGGGCTTCATAACCAAAGAGGGATATGTTTGTAAACTTAACAAAGCTCTTTATGGCTTGAAGTAAGCTCCTAGAGCTTGGTATGATAAGCTCAAAGGGTGTCTAACAAGCTGGAATTTTTTCAACTCCAAAGCTGATACATTTCTATTCATCAGACATGACACAAAAGGTATTATCCTTGTACTAATCTATGTGGATGATATTCTCATTACAGGACCAGATTCTTCCTTGTTGGAAACTTTCATTACCAAGTTTAGTAAAGTTTTTGCTTTAAAAGACTTAGGACTAGTATCCTACTTCCTTGGTGTTGAGGTGTGTTACACATATAATGGGATGCATTTATCACAGAAAAAATATATCAAAGATCTCTTTATTAGAGCATCAATGCACAAGTGTAAAGGTTCTGATACACCTTTCAGCACAGGTCAAAAATTAAAAAAGGCAACAAAGGGTTGTTTGGGGCAAAAATTTGAAGATCCAACTCTCTATAGAAGCAGTGTTGGCAGGCTCCAATACTTAATACTCACCATGCCTGATATTGCATATTTAATTCATAAGTTAAATCAGTATCTAAGTGCTCCTACACTTCAGCATTGGCTTGCTTGTAAAAATGTACTTCGAATATCTTCAAGCAACTGTTACTTATGGACTATATATTCAAAAGGAATGAGAGCTTGAAGTTACAGGTTTAACTAGTTACTCAGATGCTGATTAGGCATGTGATATAGATGATAGAAAGTCCATTTGAGCATATTGCATCTATCTTGGAAATAATTTGGTTTTATGGTCCTCAAAGAAACAAGCTGTAGCGGTAAAATCTAGCACTAAAAGTAAGTACAAAGAACTGTCATCAGCAAGCTTAGAAATTTCTTGGCTGGAATCTTTATTCTCTGAACTCAACATTGCAAAATTGCCAACACTAGTGCTTTGGTGTGATAATCATAGTGCTGGAGAATTAGCTAAACATCATGTGTTTCATTCTAGGTCTAAACACATTGAATTGGACATACATTACATTAGAAATAAAGTTCTTCAAAAGCAATTAAAAGTTAGATACATTCCTATAGCTGAACAAGTTGTTGATGTTCTCACAAAGGGTTTATCTCTTCCAAAATTCAGCTACTTCAGGTCTAACCTCAATGTCATTAGCAGACCTTTGAACTTGAGGGGGGATGTTAAGGAATCTCAAATTTGCAGCAGAGCAGAGGATCATAGAAGCTTCTATAATCAGTTACAAGTTGATGACATGTATTGAAAGTTGGCACCAGGTGGTTATGTAGCTGCTTGTGCTTATACACGTGATAATTTTGTTAATCAAGTTATAAATAATTAGTTAGCCTGTTAACCTTCAGTTAAGCAGCTGCACTTGTATATATATACATGTAATCGATTAGTAGCTAATTAGTTTTCTAGAAAATAAAAGATTGAAGTTTCTATATCTCATTTTTTTTTCTTATTAGCCAAACAACTATTTTTTGTTTCTTTAACTCAGCAGAATGGTAAGAGCAGAGTCATCATAATGAGGTGTGTGGCCCACAATCTTCTCCGGCTGAGGACATGGAGGGTAATAGTTCATCCCTATTGACTGGAACCCATTTTCAAAGTATTCTCTCAATTCTTCATCTTTGATATTTAAAACTTTTCCCATTTTCGATACCAGGTTCATGGCCAAAGATTTTTAACTCCACTTAATAAATTCTAAGATTTCCTACAAGAAAAAATAAGACGCAATTAAAAGGTTTAGTACATGATTGTGGTGGATTGTTAAATAAGTTATTATTTAGCAGTATTATTTCAAAATCATGTTTGGTTGTCAAATTTTACTAAATATAACTGACTTGGGATCTTTCACTAAACATAATACATTTACAATCATCAAATAATTGACTAGAGAGAGAGAGAGAGAGAGAGAGAGAGAGAGAGAAACTTGAAGGGGGAAAGAGGGAACTTAGGAAACAAGTGGGGTTTCCTCTGATGACCTGGAAGAGTTGTCATGAAGAAAATGTTATTCCAATCAAGCTTTTGTTCCTCGGATACAACAAATACTTGTCCAAATCCTTCTACATCTCCTGGAGACTGCCATTTTTTTTTCCATGCTTAGATTGAAGAATTCCAGAATCTCTTTCTTTAAGTTCTCTAGAAATGCAGAGCTCAATCCATGATTTACCAGCTGAAACAATTCAGAAACAGAAAAACAGCTAAGACATTGATAATCGTGTCACTACGTTTTTTATTTTGGTCAAGGTATTTTGCTGAGACAAAGTACAACTTATTGGACTAATTCACGCAAAATTTACTGAGTGAGATGAATAAAAGTATTTGTTAAATTTCAATAAACTAATAGAATCGCATTTGCATTATACTCCATCATAAATTTGCTTATAGTTCTTCTCAAGCTATCGTAATGTCACGGGATGAGTGATTTGCGCAGCTAACCCGTGCGGCACTTAGACAACTTTGTCGAATGTTGCTAAGTAAGCCTAGAGCTTCTCGAACAAGAGAAAAGAAGAGAGCAATTGAGCCAAAAAAGGAACTTGTATTGCACAAATAGAGATTACAATGCTTATTGCTTACAAAACTTGTTGGATACAAATGCCTAATGCCCTCCCATATTTATAGGGGAGGCTTGCCAAACTTGGCCTAACTTTGTCAAACTCTAGAGTATTCTACAATTTCCTAGCTATTTACATGTGCTGGAATTGTATAAAGCATTCTAGAATATTTGCATGTTCACATGTGCTAGAGTTTCCTAGAATCTTCCGGAATTGGGCCAAGCTAGCACTCTTGGCCTTGTGTTGGCTCTCTAGCCCGAAATTGTGGGCAATTGGGCTAGCGAATTGGGCGGTCCGTAACATCCTCCCCCACCTAAGCTCGCGGCGTCCTCGTCGCGCTCTCGTGCTTGAAGTGCTGGATGGGCTCAGCGAATTGCCACAAATCATCTTCACGTTCCCAAGTGGCTTCGCTCTCGAGGAGGTTTTTCCACTTCACTAAGTACTCACTATGTGCTGGCATGCCCCTCCTCGAAACCGTGCGGTCCGCAATGATGTAGTCCACATCTTTGTCGAATGCGGTGACAACGGCAGTTGGCGCGCGCCTCGATTCTCCACGACTTGGTTCTCCCATGTCTTCGTGATATGGCTTGAGAAGGCTCACATGGAAGACCGGATGGATCTTGAGTCTTGGCGGAAGTTGGAGTTGATACGAGACGTTGCCCACACGTCGCACAACTCGGAAGGGTCCCTCGTAGTGCCTCACTAACCCCTTGTGAACTTTCCGCAAAGTCTTGAATTGTTGGGGTAGAAGCTTGATCATGACTTGATCACCTTCCTTGTACTCAACATGCCGTCTCCTTGTATCCGCCCACTTCTTCATTTTCCTCGCGGCTTTTTCAAGGTAGGCTCGCGTGATGTTCGCTTCCTCATGCCATTCGCGGGCGAGCTTGTGTGCCGCGGGGCTTTTACCTCTGTAAGTCGAGGCTATGGCATTGGGAGTCATGGGCTTGAATCCCATGATGATCTCGAATGGACTCTTGCCCGTAGCCTCACTTCGTTGCAAGTTATAAGAAAATTGGGCGATGTCAAGTAGTTTCACCCAATCCCGCTGATGAGCGCTCACATAATGCCTCAAGTACATCTCGAAGAGGCCATTGATGCGCTCGGTCTGCCCATCCGTTTGTGGGTGGAAGCTTGTCGAGAACTTGAGATCGGTCCCCAACATCTTGAAGAGCTCCGTCCAAAAACGCCCAGTGAACTGAAGGTCTCGGTCGCTCACAATGCTCTTTGGAACTCCCCAAAGCTTCACAATGTGCTTGACGAATAGGCGGGCTGCCTCGTCCGCTTTGCAATCGACTGGTGCGGCAATGAATGTGGCGTACTTGCTATATCGGTCGACCACGACCATGATGCTTCCGCAACCTTCAGACTTGGGCAGCGAAGTAATGAAGTCCATGGAGACACTTTCCCATGGCCTTGTTGCTAGCGGTAGCGGTTCCAACAATCCTGCTGGAAGTTGATGATCCACCTTGTCTTGTTGGCACACAAGACAAGTTCGCACATATGCCTCGATGTCGTCCCTCATGTGCGGCCAAAAATACGAGGCTTGAACTAGTGCGGTGGTGCGCTCGATTCCTGGGTGACCAGCCCACTTGGAGTCGTGGCACTCCTAGATAACTTCCTTCCGCAAATTTCTCCACCTTGGCACGAACAGCCGATCTCCCTTGGTGAGGAGGATGCCTTCCTCTTGCCAAAATTGCCTTGTCTTCCCTTCAAGCACCTTCTCCAGCAAATCCTTTGCTAGCGGATCTTGTTGGAGGCCTTCCTTGATGCGTGAGACAAGGTCAGACTTCGGTTGGCTCATGCTAAGTGTTACCAATTCTGCCTTGCGGCTTAGAGCGTCTGCAACGTCATTGGCTTTCCCCGATTTGTACTCTAGCCGATAGTCGAATTCCGCAAGGAAATCTTGCCACCGTGCTTGCTTCGGACTCAACTTCTTTTGAGTTTGGAAGTAGCTTGTCGCCATGTTGTCTGTCATGATTGTGAAGTGTGAGCCAAGCAAGTAATGTCGCCACACTCTTAGACAATGAATGATGGCTGTCATCTCCTTTTCTTGCACCGTGTAGCGGCGTTCCGTGTCATTTAGCTTTCGACTCTCGAACGCTATTGGGTGGCCTTCTTGCATAAGGACTCCACCTATGGCGAAATTCGAGGAATCCGTTTGAATTTCGAAGGGCTTGGTGTGGTCCGGAAGAGCGAGGACTGGTTCCTCCAAAATTGCCTTCTTCAACTCCTCGAATGCACGTTGGCACTCTTCGGACCAATGCCACGTTCTGTTCTTCTTGAGCATATTCATCAAGGGTGCCGCCTTGGCTGAATAGCCTTGGATAAAGCGTCGGTAGTAATTCACCAGCCCAAGGAATGAGCGAAGCTCGGGCACTTTCGAGGGAGGTTCCCATTCAAGGATGGCCTTTACTTTGTCATTCTCCATCATAATCTTCCCGCCCGCAATCTTGTGGCCAAGAAATTCCACCTTTTGTTAGGCAAACGAGCACTTCTCTAGTTTGAGGAAGAGCTCATTGTCTCGAAGTACTTGGAGGACTTGTCGTAAGTGTTGGGCATGATCCTCGAGAGTGGTGCTATACACCACTATGTCATCCAAGCACACGACCACAAAACGGTCGAGGAATGGTTGGAGTACCTTGTTCATGAGTGTGCAAAATGTGACGGGTGCATTAGTAAGGCCAAAAGGCATCACAAGGAATTCGAAAGACCCGTACCTTGTTGTGCACGCTGTCTTCGGTTCATCTCCCTTGGCGATGCGCACTTGGTAGTACCCGGAGCGCAAGTCAAGTTTGGTGAAGTACCGCGCGTTGCCAAGCTGGTCGAACAAGTCCGCGATCAAGGGAATCAGATATTTGTTCTTGATGGTGATCTTGTTGAGCGCTCTATAATCGATGCACATCTGCAGCGATCCATCCTTTTTCTTTTGGAAGAGGACCGGTGCACCGAATGAGGCCTTCGAGGGGCGAATGTAGCCTGCGTCCAGCAAGTCCGTGAGTTGTCTCCGCAACTCCTCTAATTCTAGTGGCGCCATGCTGTAGGGCGCCAAGGCTGGTGGCTTCGCGCCTTGTTCTAGCTCGATCTCATGATCTACCTCTCGTCGAGGTGGGAGCTTCTTCGGAAGTTCTGGAGGCATCACGTCCTTGTACTCATCGAGGACGGTTTGAATTCGCGGAGGGACTTGGCTTGGCGAAATTCCGCTATTTCCTTCCTCATTTAGTTCCCGAATGGAGACCAAGAAGCTTGGGTCATTCTTGAAAGCCCTTTTGAATTGCATGGCGGAGAATGTCTTCTCCTCGGACTTGCCTCGCTCCATAGGTACCATGCATGCTTTGCTCCCGTCGAGGATGCTTAGGGAGTTTGTAGCGGGCAGTGGGAAGGCATGGACTTGGTCGAAGAATTCCATGCCGAGGACCATCTTGAAGTTGTCCATGGGCACAATGGAGAAGTCAAGCTTTCCACTCCACGTACCGAGTGTGATGTGCACGCCTTGTGCAATTCCCGCAATTGGCTTAGCGGGTGAGTTCACTGCTTTCATCGTGCCTCCTTCCTTAGTGGCCTTGAGGCCTAAGCGCTTGGCCTCGTCTACGGACACAAAATTGTGCGTTGCTCCCGTGTCTAGCAACGCGCGAACGGACTGACCGTTTACCTTTGCGCTTACATACATGAGCCCTTTCTTGACGAGTGCGGGCTGTTGGCGGCTGAGTGCACTGAGGTATTGGAGAGAACCCATGCTGAGTTGGGGTTCCTCCGTGGACATTGTAGGGTTGCTCTTCAGTTGGGCTGCAAGAGCATTAAGCGACCTCTTCTCCGGACAGTCGCGCACCCAATGAGGACCATTGCATATGAAGCATGGGCTTCGCGGCTTTGGCGCCTCCTTCTTGTCCTCCGATTTTCCTTGCCAGCTCTTGTTGTTAGGCGGCTTTTTCTGCCCCCAATCTTTGCGGTTGTTGCCCTTGTCCTTGCGACTCTCTCCCCCACCTTTGCCTTGGCTAGACTTCTTGTCTTTGGATTGGGTAGAGTATTCGGTGAGCGATTCCGCAACGGCGATGGCGTCGTCAAGTGTTTGAACACCACGCCTATCAAGCTCGGTCTTGGCCCAATTCTTGAGGCCATCTTGGAAGTAGAAGAGTGAATTTTTATCGGACATGTCGCTTATCTCCAACATAAGGGTAGTGAACTCATTGATGTAGTCCCGAATGCTACCCGATTGCTTGAGGCGACGTAAGCGCACTCGCGCTTCTTTCTCCGCATTGCTTGGGGCGAACTGCTTTCGGAGTTCTTGCTTGAAGTCGGCCCAAGTGTCGATGGCGCAAATGCCCTTGCCCATCTCACCATGCTTGCGACGCCACCATAGTTGTGCAGCGCCTCTTAGATAGGTGGGTGCAGTGCCCACTTTCGATGCCTCATCTCGTACACCCATGGCATCGAAGTATTGATCCAGCCCGAACAAGAAGTTGTCCACGATTGTGGCATTGCGTGTGCCATCGTAGGTGTCGGGCTTTGGCACATCAATACGGCGCGCATCACTCGAGTTTGCAGAAGCTGGACTTGCGGAGAGTGTGCGCTTGTGCCATGCCCAATCCGAGCGGACTTCATCCACTTCCGCACGGACAGCGCGTAGTTCGTCCTGAACAAAACTACGAAGTTTTAGCAACTCATCATGGAAAGATCGAAACTCACCTCTGAGAGTGTTCGCTTGCTCATGGATGAGAGCTTTTGTGGCCACCGTGAACTCGGCGTATTCTCCCTCGAGACCGTCCACTCTTCCCTCCAATACCTCGAGGCTTTCTTGAGCAGCGGACAATGCGATTTCGAGAGTGCCTACACGAGGCTCCAACGCATCCACGGATGGGGCCATGGACTTGCCGCGAATCTTGCCTTGGGCGCGTTCTCCCTCTCTGCCGCGGCTTGGTTCCGGTGGAACATCCACACCAACAACACCCTCTTGTGCTACGTTCGAAAGGTTAGCCATTGCTTCGTGAGCTATCTTGCGTGCGTGCAAACCTTAGCTCTGATACCACTTGTCACGGGATGAGTGATTTGCGCAGCTAACCCGTGCGGCACTTAGACAACTTTGTCGAATGTTGCTAAGTAAGCCTAGAGCTTCTCGAACAAGAGAAGAGAAGAGAGCAATTGAGCCAAAAAAGGAACTTGTATTGCACAAAGAGAGATTATAATGCTTATTGCTTACAAAACTTGTTGGATACAAATGCCTAATGCCCTCCCATATTTATAGGGGAGGCTTGCCAAACTTGGCCTAACTTTGCCAAACTCTAGAGTATTCTATAATTTCCTAACTATTTATATGTGCTGGAATTGTATAAAGCATTCTAAAATATTTACATGTTCACATGTGCTAGAGTTTCCTAGAATCTTCCGGAATTGGGCCAAGCTAGCACTCTTAGCCTTGTGTTGGCTCTCTAGCCTGAAATTGTGGGCAATTGGGCTAGCGAATTGGGCGGTCCGTAACAGTAAGCCTAGACATCTTAAACATATTAAAGACAATTTAATTTTCAAGAATGCAGGTTTGTCTTTTCAGCTATACAAGAAAGCAAGTTAGATGGTCCATAATCGGACAAGGTCAGTTACATCCCTCAATTTTCAAAAAAAAAAAAAGTGCTTAAACCGGCTTGGTTAAGACTATCTAGACTCAAATTTTGTTACAGCTTTCTTATTGCTAACTTACAGAGTAAGAAAGCATTGATACAGAGTAGGCCAAATTTGTGGCCTACTTGACCTATAAGAATGAAACACAATCGAATCTGAATTTGATCGACTGTGCTCTTTGATTGAGAGTATACAGATTTCTTAATTCTTGACGCCAGACTACTATTAATAAACCAAGCATGTCCAAATGAAAAAATACAAACTTGGGTGCCTCACGGCAGGTGTAGCTTAGCTGGTTGTGAATGTAATTCGCAATTTGCGGATATCTGCGCTCGAGTAACAATATGGGACAAAGGGTGGTATTTACTAGATTAGGTCTCATCCCAAGCAAATCCTTTAAAAGCAAAATAATAATAACTTGGCAAAGGAGTTTACCTGGAACGAAGCCCATTCTTTGCAAGCGAAGTGGAGCCTGGACAACTCAGAATCCATTGACTCTTCAGAAAACAAGCTCTGCAATACCCCTGAATCCAAATTATTATCAGAAATTGTGGTTAAATCTTGGCCTGGTGGTATGTACCTGGAGGGGATAGCTAACATAGGATTCTTGGCCAACTCTTGAACACAAGGCACAGGCAGAGAACCTCCGAACTTGGCCTTCTTTTTGTTCCACAAATTCTCTCAACAATAATGCTACAGATTTTTATTGACAAAGCAAATGTTGAAAATGTATTATTTTCAACAAGTCATTATTTGCTGTGGCCTTGTGTGAGACTAATCCACCACTGCGGGTCTAGGGTGGGCCCATAGATATTTTGTGAATATGACAGTTGCAGTCTGCTGTTGTGTTGCTGTCTGCTGCGAATTATAAAAAAGATAGTGCATTGCCTTCTCAAACTCTTAAGAATTTGGATACCATGCTAATTTCTTTTACATTGTCTGATGACAACCAATCAAAATCATGTATTTTTCTCAGCATAATAGCAGATCATCAACCGTAGTTCCAAGTTCAACTTTGAGAGAGACAATCTGAATATGAAATCCAAAGTTATAGCTTTGCAGCTTGTGTAACTAACATCTATTTTCAGCTATTGATGGCAAAATTTTTCGTTAGTGGTAACAGGTTATGTATTCGGCACAATGTGTGTTATGGAATGGAATATTTAAGACGTGGAAGGGCAACATTGTTGTTAATAATCAAAAACTTGTTACTATGAACCGAAAACTATAACGGCTGATACAGAAACTACACTGGTTCTGTGGTAATATTATCTGTATGTATCATAAAAATTTGGAAACCAAGTCATATAGTCCTTGAAATCTCATTAAAAACAAGTCAGGTATGCAAAAATTCTATTTCAAGAAAGAAAGATACTGATCTGATATAAGCACCACTATATACCACCGGAAGGTTCCAGGCATAAGTCTGCAATTCTTAAGATTATTACATGGTCTATTCAGTATCTCAAATGATAGAGCTATTACAAACACATCGACCCTAGCATAGCAGGTTATACCACAGTATTCATAGAACTTATTTCTTATTTTCAGTTCCACGCACAATCTTAATAGCAAGGTCCTTCAAAGTTTTTGTACCAAACTCTTTAGTTATCCGAAATAAACTTATACTAGCCTTGACTATGTTGAATTCTAAGGGAATCCAGCTGAGATTTTCCCCTAAGCTCACGAGCATACCGGCTCCTAAAGTATTCTTCACTTCTCACTCTTCTAAACAAAGGAGGAGTTTTTTCAGAGATCAAACTGGAGGCAGGATACATTTCACCATCATATCTCACTGAGTAAACTGTGGCAACGGAAAGTCTTTCCTGTACAGAGTTTACAACTGCACGATGCTCAACGCTGCGGTATGTCCCATTGGTTATAATCTGCCATGTAAAAATTATTAAAGCACATAAGCAAGCACATAAAAATGCCAGGTTAAGGTAATTTATTATAATTATTACCTCCAATGTGTCTCCAATGTTGACAATGAAAGCATCCGGGAGTGGGGTAACAGGAATCCACTTTCCATCCTTCTTTACCTGGAGACCCTCCACTTCATTAAGTTGTAGCAGAATGGTAAGTGCAGCTGCATCAGAATGCGGCGACAGGCACATAACCTTCTCGGGCTGAGGACATGGAGGGTAATAATTCATCCTCATTCCTTGCAGTCCATTTTCAAAGAATTCTCTCATTTCTTCATCTTTGATATTTAACACTTCTCCCATTTTCGATATTAGGTTCTCGGCTAGGGTTTTTAATTCCATTGAGTAAACTTCCAAGGTCTCTCTACAGGAAAAGAAGATGCACTATCCTTTATTTGTTTGCAAATCAAAATGACATTGACATAGAGAGAGAGAGAGAGAGAGAGAACCTGAGGGAAGAAGGGAGCTTAGGAAATAAATGTGGTTTCCTCAGATGAACTGGAAGAGTCATCATGGAGAAAAGGTCAGCCCAATCAAGCTTTTGTTCCTCAGATACAACAAAGGCTTGTCCAAATCCTTCCATATCTCCTGGACGCTGCCAATATTTTTTCTTTTCTTCCATGCTGAGATTGAAGAATCCCTCAACCTCTTTCTTTAATTTCTCTAGAAATGCTGTGCTCATTCCATGATTTACCAGCTGAAAAAAATACAGGTACGAAATGCAGCAAAGATTTAATAATCGTGCCTCTAAGCTCACAATAGTCCAGGTGTTTTATTAAGACAGATTGCAACTTATCTGACTGATTTGGAGATAAGATTTACCATCAAAGATGACTAAAAGCATTTGTTACATTTAAATCTTCTTAACAATTAGTTTCCACAGGTGTTTTCTATTCATTCTATCGGAGAAATTTCGGTTACTCTAGAATAACTATAATGAGCATAAAGTTCTTGTGGTTTGTTCACACCTAGAATTTGAAAAATCATACACCAGCAAATAATCTCAATGTTACTTCTAATTGTCTTTAAATTAAAGTAAATTTGCAACATTGACTACAGAAATGAGTACATTTTCTAAGAGGTCTTACACAATTTACTATAGTATATCTTTTAAAATTTTGACAGAAGCATATTTCTCATAAGGTACCAAAAGCTATTGAGCCAGAGCAGGTGGAATTTCTCAAGACAGTCTTTTTAATACATATTGCCTGTTTGACATTTAGGAATGAAATAGCTAATTAACCCATGTCTGGAGGGGGAAAGGTAAAGCAGTATAGAAAGTTAATAATAAATAAACCAGAGACAAGTTCTTTTCACAAGCTGCAGTCCTAAGCCACTGACAACACCGGAAAGTGAAACCATGATCTGCTAACATCAATGATACGTGGGTTTAAGAAATAAATATGAATTTTAATTTTGCCTATTTGATTGAGAATTTGCATATTTCTCGATTCTTGATCACAAACAAGCATGTTCTGGCGAAACAATTTTCTAACTTTGCTAAAGCATTATACCTGGAAAAACCCCCATTCTTTGCATGCGAAGTCGAGCTTGGCTAACTCAGAATCCATTGATTCTTCAGAAAGTAAGCTTTGCATGTCAATAACTGGTATCTGTGAAATCAAAGTATCATCAGAAATGAGGGGTGAATCTTGATCTGGACGTATGTATCTGTCGGGGACAACTAACGCCGGATTCTTGACCAACTCTTGAACACAAGGCACAAGGAGAGAACTTCCAATCTGGGCCATCTTTTGTTCCTCAAATCCTTTCAAGATTGCTGCAGCTTTGTATTGGTTTTGGAACAAGACTGAGTGCTGACAATCACAAAAGTAAAAAAGAATCTTTATCCAAGAAATTAATCAGCATCCTCCACCTAACCATTCATGAAGTATTTTTAATTTTTTGCACATGTTTCGAATGCATAATAAAATATTCGCAGGTCAAAACTATCCTCTATGGATAACGATAACAAATCATCAGCCAATTAATTCTTTGTGGTTCCCACCTTGTCATCAACCCAAAAGGTGAAGGTATTTTCAATACTGCGTTTTGTTTTCTTTTTTCCTTTTTATTTTTCTTTCACAACTTGGTATTGGTCTTGGAGCATTGCAACAGTTTAAAAGGATTTTGGTGGTTCTTGAGTATTACTTTTTATCTATGCAAATCTTGTTACAAGGGTAATTATCATAATTGATTAAAACATATATGTCATAAGAAATAAATGAACAAATATCAGTATGCTATGATTACCTAAAACTTTTTCCAACACTCTGCAATCTGGTGTTGTGTTGTAATTGACTGTGAACTATTAAGAAAATAGAGGATTTAAACATTCATAGCTGTTTATGTTTAGGCATTAATTATCTTTATATTTTTATCTGATAACAACCAATTAAAACCTCATATTTTGCTTGTGAATCGAGGTTCCACTTATGTAAGTATCATCTGTCTCGTTTTTAGTTATTGATAATTATTATTACTATTTTTTTATTATTATTATTGGTAACAAGTTACAACTTATGTACTCATGCAATGTGTGCTATGGAACATTTAAGATATGTTCGAACAATGTTGCTACAAGTAATACAAAATTTTTTACAATTTATTGCCCTGAATATTTTTTACAATATATTTCACCATCTAATCTCTTTGTGTAAAATGTGGCAATGGAAAGTCTTTCTTGTATAGAGTTTACAATTGCACGATGCTCAATGCTACGGTATGTCCCATTAGTTATAATCTGCAATGTTAAAAATATTAGAGCACATGAGAAGGGACCTAAAAATGCCAAGGAAAGTAATCATAATTATTACCTCCAATGTGTCTCCGATGTTGACAATGAAAGCATTTGGCAGTGGTGCGATAGGAATCCACTTTCCGTCCTTTTTGATCTGGAGACCTTCTACTTCATTGATCTGTAGCAGAATGGTAAGAGTAGAGCCATCAGAATGAGGGGTGAGGCCCATAACCTTTTCTGGCTGAGGACATGGAGGGTAATAGTCATCCTCATTGATTGGAAACCATTGTCAAAGAATTCTCTCAATTCTTCATCTTTGATATTTAAAACTTTTCCCATTTTCGATATCAAGTTCATGGCCAGAGATTTTAACTCCATTGAGTAAACTTCCAACGTGTCTCTACAAGAAAAAAGAAGGTAAAACATTAGATAGAATCATAGAAGGTTTAATTTTCTCTTTTTGTTTGCAAATCCATATCAAGCACAAACAGAGAGAACCTGAGGGAAGGAGGGAGCTTAGGAAATAAGTGTGGCTTCCTCAGGTGAACTGGAAGAGTGATCATGGAGAAAATGTCAGCCCAATCAAGCTTTTGTTCCTCAGATACAACAAAGGCTTGTCCAAATCCTTCTACATCTCCTGGATGCTGCCAATATTTTTTCTTTTCTTCCATGCTGAGATTGAAGAAGCCCTTAACCTCTTTCTTCACTTTCTCTAGAAATGCTGAGCTTACTCCATGGTTTACCAGCTGAAATTATGCAGGAATGAACAGCAGCTAAGATTTGATAATCGTGCCACTAGGTTCACAATCGTCCAGGCGCTTTATGAAGACAGATTGCAACTTATTTGACTGATTTAGAGACAAGATTTGCTGTCAAAGATGGCTAAAAGCATTTGTTACATTTCAACTGAGAACATTGCTGTTGCATTAAACACCAATTTTATTTTGTTTATAAATCTAATCAATGATTGATTTTTACAAGTGTTTTTTACTCATAGTTTTGGAGAAATTTGAATATTCTAGAACAGCTAATAATCTGCGGGAGTCTTATACAATTTACTATATCTTTTATCACATATTGACAGAAGCATATTTCTCATAAGCTACCCAAAGCTATTGAGACAAAATAGGTGAAATTTGTCATGGGCATCTTTTAATACAAATTATACTAACAAATCTATGGCTATATGGAAAGGTAAAGTAATAAAGAAAGTCAAAAACAAATATATCAATGGAATCTGGCTTTCAGAAATAAATGGTGAGTATTTTCTTCTAACATCGCCTCATAAATTGTACAATAAAACAAGAGACAACTTCCTTGACATTTCACAAGCTGCAGTCCTAGAAGCACTGAAAGCAGCAAAAGGACTAGATGGGAAAATTTGAAATCATGACATGCTAAATCAATGGAAACTGGGTTTCAAAAATAGATATTTTGTGACTGACAGTTTTGCAGATTTCATGATTCTTAAATCACAGACAAGCATGAAAAATCTTTCTAACTCTGCTAAAGCATTTTACCTGGAAAAAACCCCATTCTTTGCAAGCGAAGTCGAGCTTGGCTAACTCAGAATCCATTGATTCTTCAGAAAGCAAGCTCTGCATGTCAATAACTGGTATCTGTAAAATCAAAGTATCATCAGAATTGAGTGGTGAATCTTCGTCCGGACGTATGTATCTAGGAGGGACAACTAACATAGGATTCTTGACCAACTCTTGAACACAAGCAACAAGCAGAGAACCTCCAATCTTGGCCATCTTTTGTTCCACAAATTCTCTTAAGATTGCTACAGCTTTGTATTGGTTTTGGAACAAGAGTGCAGTGTGCAGACTGCAGACAATCGCAAGAGTTGAAAACAATTATTGTCTAACAAATCAGCATCCTCCACCTAACCGCTCATGATATATTTTTATGCAAATGACTGATCTGGATTATTTTAAGGGGACCATTCAACAGCATGGTAAAATATGGGCAGGAAATAGACCATCATTGATAAAAACAACTAACAAATCAGCTAGTTGAATAATTATTAGTAATTCCCATATTACCTTATACATTAATAGTACTAACGGGCTCGCCCTCACCTCGTTGACCTTTTGACTCCGGATCATCCTGTTCGTATGCTTCTTACATGGTCTGAAGGAAAAATGAAAATTCTAGAAATATTTTTCTTATTGAATTCAGCAGCGGAGTAATCAAGTATTGGATTATGTTAATGGTCAGAAGAAATCGTAAGCAGAAATCCTTATCTGATCACAGTATAAATGTCCTTTTTATGAATTATTCAATATTCTTAATTTTAATCTTCACGAAGAAGAGAAGAAGATGATTTAACAATTTTTACGTCTTTCTTGTTCTTATTATTAGAGAGATTTTAGTCAAAGGGGAAGAAGTTAATTTAAACTCAACTTCCCTCTCAATTTCCATAAACTGTATGTAGTTACATGTGCGGGTCGGATTGGCTCGGCCCATCATGGGTGATCCACCCATCCAACATCTCTCATTCACACATGATGGGATGACATCGAAACAGCAGAGCAGTGAACATGAAAATAATGAACAACCACATATCTTTAATCATACAGGTAGATATATTATGTGACCATGAACGTATCCAAAAACTCATTTGGTGAGTCAAAAACATATCTCGATTGCTAACTCGGGCAAAAGATGTCTCAATTGCAATTGTATGCAAGAGAATTTAAAAATTTGTTCATTGTATCCTAGATTTAATTTATTTTAATACTCAAGCATACTAAATCCCATTAGTATGCTAAAATTGCACAATCTCTTGATGTATTCACAATTGTAATATCCCAAAGATATTATACAATCGATCGACCAGTGAATCACATAAAAGAAAAATTAAATCTTCTTATCACACTCATGTTCATCAATTCAGAATAGTCGTTCTCCTAGTCATGTTTCATAGACCGAATAATGTCAAGGTCATAGAGAACATACTAAAGTAACAGACACCACTCTGAGATCTCAAAAACATAGTTGATAGTCATAAGGATACCGGGATTGACTTACAAAAAGTTATATGGAACTTACACAATTGACTTATAAAAAGTTATATGGAACTTACACAATGAGAAAGATGGAAGATTCTTTCATTTTCCATTTTGGTTACCAAGCACGCGTGGTATGATACAGGTGTTACAATAAATTTTCCATTTCAGGACTATAGATCTTAGTCCAGTCACTCTTTTATAATGAACGCTCTCCTCTAGTGTAAAAAAATAAGATCTCACATCTGGCTTTAATCAAGTCTCCATGATGGTGGGGTATATCATAGTCAGTCTATAATAAAAATCGTGTGAGACCTCTTGATTCTAGTCAAGGCGACAAAACTTGTAGAATAACGCTTTTTATTTGGCTCTCAAACAAAAACATTGTTTTATTATTCTACTTGTCTCATCTCAGCTTGCTCCTAAAGCAATTGAGGTGACCGCTTGTGTAAGAAAACTAGTCTGGACCTGACGACATACTCTTATATATGTGTAATTATGTCTTTCATGGAATAAATTGAAATAAGAGATACTATTACATTTTCAAACAACTTATGTAATGAAGATGTTTATAACAAATAAGTACATCTTAATAATAGTAATTTATAATCTACGTAGCCCCAGTGATTTAGCATGAGAGGCGAAAGAAGTAGCCATACATCCCTTATTACAGCTTTGGTAAGTGGATCAGTTATCATGCTATGTGTAGATATATATTGTATGGCTACTTCTTTCTTTGCCAAAATATCTCTTACAAAATTTTATTTAGTCTCAATGTGTTTCAATTTGGTATGGTATTTAGCATTATTAGAGAAAGGGATAGTAGCTTGATTGTCACAATAGATGGTCACTGGATTATCATTGCTAATATTAATCTCTAAGTTCTCTATAAATCTCTTAAGTCACATAACATCTTGCACTGTTGCAGAACATGCAATATATTCGGCTTCCATCGTTGATAAAGTCGTGCATGTTTGCTTCTTGCTACTCCATGTAATTGTTCATCTCTTTAGCAAGAATACATATCTTGAAGCCGATTTGCGCTAATCCAAATCACCACCCTAGTCGGCGTCTGAATATCCAACAAGTCGCAAACCACCTCCTTGATAGCATAAACAATAATTTGCAGTGCGTTTGTGATATACTAAAATCCTTTTAACAGCACTCCAATGCTTCTAACCAAGATTAGACTGATATCTACTTACTAGTCCTACAACATAACTAATATCAGGCATTGTACACATTATGACACACCTAAGACTTTCAATGGCATTTGCAAAAGGAACTCTAGTCATTCTTTCTTTTTCTTGAGGAGTCTTGGGACACAAATCGAGACTAAGAGATTGTCCTTTAGCTATAGGGGTATCCTTGTGCTTACAATCAGCCACATTGAATCTTTCAATGATCTTCTTAATGTAAGACTCTTGTGACAAAGCCATAAGTTTCCTTGAATGATCCTTAAAAATTTTGACCCCTAAGATATAAGTTGCTTCGCCGATATCTTTCTTGTCAAAATTTGAATGTAGCCAATCTTTAATAATTTTGACAAACTCTTTACTATTTGCTGCCAATAATATATTGTCCATATACAAAGTCAATATCGTAAAAGTGTCTTTATATCTCTTAATGTACACACAATGGTCTTCCTTAACCATCCTAAAGCTAAGAAACCATAGCTTGATAGAATTTAATTTTCTATTACAGGTGGGCATATTTTAACTGAACCTATCCAAACCGACCATTTGGATCGGTTTCATTAGTAAAAAAACTAGTTTTGGTTTATTGGATTGCAAACCGACATCACTCAATTTGGATTTCAGCAAACCGATCCAATCTAGAAAATTTAAAAAACTTTAAGACATATGATGTGTCAATTTATTATTGGATTATTAACAGAAGAAATGTACACTTTCATACACAATAGCATACTTCTTATTATAAAAACAAAAACACAAAAACCTAATTGTCCAACACTCACAGCTGCCTCCACCTCCAGTGCCTCATATCATTCTCAACTCTCTCAATCTCAATCGCTCATTCTCAAGTCTCATAGTCATATTTTAAAAATCGGAACAAAAGGGTATGTTTTGAATTTATTTTTCTTGCTACAATTTTTTTTATTTTAGTCAAAAGTTAAAATGGATTTTGGTATAATTGATGATAATTTATTTGATTAATTGATTCCATAACTAATTTTTTTTAATCTTTATTAATTATAGAAGCTTTCAACATGGAAGATAATTCCAATGTAAACAATATCATAGAAAATGGAGAATATTATTGGATGATTTTCTAGAACCTAAAAGTAAGAAATCTAGAACAAGGGGTGGTCGTCTTCATGACAGTGAAAGGGGTTCAAAAGTTTGGCCTCATTATATCAAAGATTAAGTGAATAGGACATGTAAGTGCAAATATTGTGGGAAGTAGTATAAGTGTGATAGTAAGTTTAATGAGACTCTTAATTTGTTGACTCGCTTAAGAGAACAATGTGAAAAATATTGGGCTACTTTAGATTATGTGACTCAAGTTAAACTAGCTCACTTCCGTGATAAGAAAAAAAAGTCTAATATGGCAAGTGGTAATGGCACTGGGAATATTGTGTATGGTATTGGGTTGGGGCTTTCTGGAAAGTTTGATCAGGAGGATTGTAGGAATAATGTGGCTATGTATTTTATTCTTAACAAGGTTTCATTTACGAAGGTAGAGTCTTATGGGTTTCATCTTTTGTGCGATAAACTTTGTCCTAGATTTGGCCCTCCTTCTAGGGGAACACTTGTTAGAGATATATATCAACTGTATTTAGTTGAGAATGCAGCATTCAAAAATATTTTTATTGCAAATAAGTATAGAATTCCTATTACCACAGACATTTGGACTTCCATACAAAATTTTAATTATATGTTGTGACAACCCATTGGTTGATCATAATTGGAAATTGCATAAGAGAATTTTGAATTTTTTTTTCCAAATAACAAGCCACAAAGGGGACTTAACCGGCAACCTTATTGAAAAATGCTTACTTGATTGAGGTATAGAAAACGTTATGACTGTTATAGTTGATAATGCGAGTGCTAATGATGTTGCTATCAATTATTTGAAAAAAAAGTTTAAAAATTGGAAGGGTGATGCAATGATTTTAGATGGAGATTATTCACATTTGTGGTGTTGTGCCCATATTGTTAATATAATTGTGACTGAAGGGCTGAAAGAGATGCATGACTCAATCACTAGCATTTGCAATGCAATTATATATGTGAGGTCTTCTGGTTTGAGGTTGCATGTTGTAAGTTTTCTAATGCTATTGATGTCAATGTGTAAGTGTACACAATAAGTAATATAATGATGAGTATTTAAGATTGTCTCCATAGGTTGTTATAGGAATTTCTACAACAATTTTATTAGTGCAATTTTTATTCTAAACAAGAATTAAAACAAATTATTAACTAATGAAATAATAAAAACAAAAATGCAATAAGAAAAATGAAAGAAAGTAAAATACCACAGCAAATACAAGGATGTTACTAAGGGGAATGGAGTAGTTGAGTGATTAAACTCACTTAATGGTTTTGATTATTTTTCTAATGTTGGCTCGATTGTTATAGCATTTGCTACAGCACTGGGTAGAATCCTTATGTATCCTCAGCTATCTCATGTTGGATGGTTTATATCTAAATGCAACTTAACAATGACCAATTGTTATGCTAACATCAGATATAACATTACACATTTTAGATTCTAATTACCCTACAAGGTGAATCTCTATATCTAGTTCATCACTAATTTTATATTAAGTATAACCCTTTTCAAATCAAGTTAAACCCAACTCAGGAAACCCAATCTAAAACCAAGTATTGTTTTGATATGTTCTACTAAGAAAAGTCTTTTTTAAGCTCTTTCTTAACTAGTATCACTAAATGAGTGGTCAACCGAAATAGTGAATTGAAATAAGTATTATCAAAACAACGTGCTATAGCAAACATGCAACAACACAGAATATTAGTCAATTAACCATCAAGTTTGTTAATTACTCAACCAAAAGTAAATTTAGTTCATAATTTGTGATAAAACAAGAAGTAAAATAGTTTCAGCCATCAAACAATTCATCATAACGAGATAGAAACAAGAGAACAAAAAATAAGAGTGAGATCCGCTTGATGTTCTTCTCGAATTCCTTAGTTGCAGCCCCCAATTCTCTCTCTTGATCTTTGTTTTTTCTTGTGTTGTTTATCTATTTTTCTTCTCCAATGACGGCTCCCTTTTCTTTGGGTGTGTGCTCCTTTTATAGCTTAGAATTAGGGCAACTAGAAGCCTAGGGCGTGCATCTTCTAATTTAGAAAACTCCAGACTGTAAACTTCAAAGTATCTCACGCGAAATCTTCTCTGTCAATGCTCCAGAATTGCTATAACAACGATGCTACAACAACAGTGCTACAGCAATGGCTTCAGCATCTGCACTGTTCCAGACTTGTTTCAATTCTTCTCTAATTAAGTTTTTTCCTTATCTTTGAAAGCCTATTGCAGCCATATTCCTTTCTTGAAATTTGAGCTTCAGGTCACCTACAATTATTCATATGATTTAACCACACCATTTATTCTGAATCAAACAAAACTTATTAAAAGTAAACTAAAATGGATGTTTATTCAAAACATTACTAAAATGCAATAAAAACATGTCATTTACTCTCTAAGTAATCATTATTTAAGTCTCAAAGTACCATGATAACTCTCATTTCATAGAGTTATCATTATAAATTTAAATCATGTGTTGAGAGAGAGAAAATTGAATATAAAGGGCTTTTAGCATATGATGTGCCCACTAGATGGAATTCTATTTACACTATGTTGTCCAGAGCTATACACTTTCAGAAAGCTTTTGAAAATCTAGAAGAAGAGGAATATGATGGACCATATATGAGTTTTTTCAATGAGAGGAAAGCAGAACAGATCAGGCCACCCACAGCTGAAGATTGGAAAAATGCTGCAATATTTATCGAGTTTTTGAAATTTGTGAACAATGTTACATTTGATTACAGAGCTTCATTATCTGTCATGTCTAACTTGTATTTTCATCATCTTTGCGCCATTCAAACCTAATTGCATTCATTTATTGAAAAACAAAGAGGTGTTTCTTAGTAAAAGGGCAGAAAAAATGAAAATAAAGTGTGACAAGTATTGGGGTTCTATGGACACTATATATCAGCTGTTGATCATTGCTGTGGTACTTGATCCAAGGTAAAAATCTGTTATTTCATTTGAATTTTTTTTATGATAAAATCAATTGTGATAATTATTTACTCCAATTCATTTCATATCTAAGGTACAAATTGAATTATGTGTCATTTTGCTTTGAAAATTTGCGTAATCCTGAGAAAGCGAAAGAAATTACATCAAACATTAAGAAGCTACTTTTAAAGGTGTATTCTTAAACTTTCAAATTAGATTCAGTTATAACAATAGTTACTTTATTTTTTTTTGTAAATGTATTCATATTTACTTAAATTTGTTTTCATAGCTATATAAAACCTATTGTCTTGTAGAATCTACTTCTGGTGATGGTAGCCAATCTACTAATGATGTTTTGGCAATTGATGTAGGTTTAAGAAGGAAAAGTGGCAAGGACTATGCATTTATTAATACAAAGACTCAATATAAGTAGTTAAAAGTGAGAAAGATTCCATTGATTTTAAAAATGTGGTTGAAAGGTATTTGTTCTAACCTAGCGAGGATGAAACTAATGATTGGTTTGATGTTTTGGGTTGGTGGATTGCAAATAGTGCAAGGTTTGGGACTTTGTCATAAATTGCAAAGGATGTGTTAGCAATTCTTGTATCTATTGTGGCTTCTAAATCTGCTTTTAATACTGGAGGTCGTGTAGTCTATGCATTTCGAAGTTCATTAACCCCTACAATGGTATAGGCTTTGATATATAGTCAACAATGGCTTAAAGCATCTGGTATGGATGAAAAATATATTAGGAAGTTTGATGTACAAGTATTATCATCATACTTTAGTGATTTGGAATTATGTACGTATGTGGAGCAAGGTACCTATGTATTACATATGGTATAATTATATTATTTTCTAAGTTAAGCAATCTAACTAATTATTTTGTCATTTTATGCAAATTTTGACAAATCAAAAGTAATTGGGCCATAAGTTTTGACGGACAAGATGCACGATATTTTGATTGTCAAATGTTGTTCAAGTTTATTTTAATTTTGTGAGTTTGTTTTGAATGAACAGGTTGAGAACTTCTTTATTAGGATGTATTTTGTTGTGAACTTGTATAGATGTATCTTTGAATTGTTATGTAAATATCAATAATATAAAAAGAGATATCAATTTGGATTATGGACACAAAAAAATAACAAATAATTTAGGTACAACAATATAAAAGAGGTGGGCTTTTAGCTAATAAGTTCAAACCAAGAAAAAAACCAATCCAGTCGGTTTGGTTTAAAAAAATTTTAGGTCGATATTAGTTTAGATCGGTTTGATAATTTGTCTCAAACTGATCCAAACCAAATTTGCCTACCTCTCAGTTCCATTATCTAGAGAAATGCAATATTTACATCCATCTGATGTAATTCAAGGTCTAGATGTGCAGTGACGACCAAAATTAATCGTATAGAAGGAAACCTTACCATAGGAGAAAAGGTTTCTTTATAGTCTATTCCCTCCTTTTGGGTATAGCCTTTAGCGACTAATCTTACTTTGTACCTCTTGATTGTCCGATCCACTTTACGTTTTATTTGGAAACCCATTTATTTCTAATAGTTTTACGATTAGGCAGAAATTCAAGCAAGTCCCAAACTTGATTAACTTTCATAGATTCTATCTCTTCTTCCATTGCTTTCATCTATAAATCCCTAGTAGACGATGTGAGAGCTTTATTAAAAGTATTTGGCTCTTCACTATCATGTGAAGTAATCATAAAACTTCTCCCTCAATCTCAAAATGACGACAAGGAATGGACTTACGACTACTCTTCCGAGTTGATTCCCTAATTCGAATCAAAGTGTCCGGTGTTTCACTCCCACTCAGAGTAACAATCCCCAGAGGATTTGCACTAATGCCAATATCGACATTAGAAGTGATAACCCCATTTGGATCTTCTAATTCATAAAATTGAAAATCCTTATCAACTTCTTCAATGCTAGAAAATTCATTTTCTAAAAAACTGACATTTGTTGCAACTTTTTCTTGTATTATTACTATCAATCTGCAAGTGTACACAATAAGTAATATAATGATAAATATTCAAGATCGTCTCCACAAGGATTGATGTTATCAGAATTGCTAAAACAATCCTGAATAGTGCAACTTGTGTTCTAAATTAAGACTAAATAATTAATGAGACTAAATAACTAATTAAACTATAAAATGTAATAACTAAAAAGGCAATAAATAAAATTCTCATGTCAAACACAAGAATAAAGCCAATGAGAATGGAGTACTTGAGTGATTAAACTCTCTTAATGGTTTTGACTAATTCTTCTAATGTTTGGCTCGGTTGCTACAACATTTGTTACAGCACTGGGCAAAATCATATTGTATCATCAACTGTCGCATGTTGGATGTCTTATATCCTTATGCAACCTAACAGTGACCAATTGTTATGCCAACATAAGATATAACATTACACATTTAGGTTCTATTTACCCTACAATGTGAATTCCTATGTCTAATTCATCACTAATTTTGGATTAGGCATGGCCCTTTTGGAATCAAGTAAAACTCAACTCAAGAAACCCAATCTAAAACTAAGTATTACTCTGATATGTTACATTAAGATAAGGCATTTTGTGGCTCTTTCTTAGCTTGTATCATTAGATGGGTGGTCAGCCGAAATAATCAATATAAATAAATATTATCAAAATAAAATGCTATAGCAAACATACAGCAACACATTTATACAGTCAATGAACCATCAAGATTGTTTATCACTCAACCACAAATAAATTTAGTTCATAATCCGTAAAAGAAACATGAACAATAGAGTTTTCGTCATCAAATGCATCCTCATGATTAAAGAATAAACAAGAAAACAAGAGAAGACTAAGAAATAATGAGTTCCCGATTGATTTCTACAAATTCTCCTCTGATGCAGCCCTTAATTTTGCTCTTGAATTATGTTTTTCTTTTATTTCTTTTCGGTTTTTGTTCTTGGTTGACGGCCTCTCTCTTCCGTTGCATGTGTGCTCTTTTTATAGATAAAAATTAGGGCAACTGAAAGTCTAGGGTGTGTATCTTCCAGATTTGGAAACTCCAGATCGCAATCTTTTAAGTGCCTCACATGAAATCTTCTCTGTCAATGCTCCAACATTGCTACAACAATGTATGCAACATCTCCATTGTTCCAAACTTGTTTTAATTCTTCTGCAGCCATATTCTTTCATTCATTTTGCAAGCTCATTGCAACAACATCTTTTCCTTGAAATTCAAACTTCCAATTACCCACACTTTTGTATATGATTTAAGCACACGATTATTCGAAACCAAACAAAATTTACTAGAATTAAACTAAAATGGCTGTTAATGCAAAATATCATTAAAATGTAATAAAAACACATTATTTACTCTCTAAGAAATCTTGATTTAAGTCTAAAAATGCAATGATAACTTCATTTCATAGAGTTATCAACATCTTGTGATTCTAGTTCAGTTAAAAATCCACTTTCATGTTCACCCATGAACACATATCGTTTGGAGTGTTCTGAGTATCTAATAAAGATGCGTTTTTTACTTCTAGCTCCTAATTTCCCAAAAATTGTTAATGGAGTTATAAACATAAGCTGCAGACCCCCAAGGTCACAAATGAAATAGGTCAGGTTTCCTAGCGGTCTATAACTCATATGAGTAGAACTAACTGATTTTGAAGGAACTAGGTTAAATATATAGGCAGGAGTTAATAATGCATCTCCCTAATATGATATTGGAATATTTGAGTGTGTTATTATTAACCTAACCATTTCCAAAAAAAGTTATATTCCTTATTTCCGCCATACCATTTTGTTGCAGAGTTCCAAGAATAGTTAGCTGTCTATTTATTCATTTCTCATTACACAGTTCCTTGAACTATTCTGAAAGGTATTCATATCATCAGTCAGTCCTTAAAACTTTACCATTACTATCTAGTTGATTCTCAACCATGTTTAGATATAATCTAAAGCAATCTAATGCTTCTAATTTATGAGAAATCAAGTAAACATGACCGAAACTTGAATAATCATCAATGAGTGTTATAAAATATGAGGCTCCATGTTTAGCCCTTACATTCATTGTGTCACAGATGTCAGAATGGATTAATTGTAATGAGGTTTCAAACTCTAATTCCTTTGTCAAATGGTTTTCTAGTTGTTTTTTCAGCTAGACAATTCTCACATATGGGCAATTCAACCTTGGTAAGTAAACCCAATATGCCATTTCTCGTAAGTCTATTCATTCTTTTTTTTCCCTATGTGACCTAATCAAGCATACCAAGTAATAACATATATCTTATTATTACTTAAAGAAGTAGCATATGAAAAACAATTATTATCATAACTTGAATTATCAAGCATTGTATCTAATATAATAAAACCATTAACGAAATGCCAGTCCTGAAGTATTCTTCAACTGTCAAATGAAAAACAATGGAGGATTATTTTTAGAGACCAAATTGGACGCAGGGTACATTTCACCATCATATATCACTAAGTAAACTGTGCCAATGGAAAGTCTTCCTTGTATAGAGTTTACAATTACACGATGCTCAATGTTACGGTATGTCCCATTGGTTACAATCTGCCATGTAAAAATTATTAAAGCACATGACCAGGCGCATATAAATGCCAAGTTAAGTAATTTACTATAATTATTACCTCTAGTGTGCCTCCAATGTCGACAATGAAAGCATTAGGGAATGGAGCAACATGAATTAATGAAAGCACACATTAGCTAGCTCATATGAATGTCAAGTTAAAATAACTTATCATAATAATTACCTCCAACACGACTCCAATGTTGACAACGAAAGCATTTGGGAAATGTGTAACAAGAATCCACTTTCCATCCTTCTTGATCTGGAGACCTTCTACTTCATTGATTTCAAGCATGTTAAGGAAGCTCATATTTGCAGCGTAGCAAAGGATCACAGAAGCTTCTATAATCAGTTACAAGTTAATGAAATGTACTAACAACTGGCACCAGGTGGTTATATAGCTGCTTGTACTTATACACGTGATAATTTTGTTAATCAAGTTGTAAATAATTAGTTAGTCTATTAACCTTTAGCTGAGCAGCTACACTTGTATATATATACATGTAATCGACTAGTAGCTAATTAGTTTTCCAGAAAATAAAATATTGAAGTTTCTAGATCTCATTTTCTTTTCTTATCAGCCAAACAACTATTTTCTGTTTCTTTAACTTGGTATCAGAGCCAGTCATGGCGTTTGTGAATCAAGTTTCATCAAATCATACTTCAAATGTTAATGCGAACTCAACAAACTTCTCATTTACTTTCAATACACCTATAAAACTGGATCAGTCAAACTAACTGATCTGGAGATCTCAAGTCCAAGCCTCTATACGCGGCAATAGGCTGGAAAAAATCATTAATGAAATTGTTACTCCACCTCCTTCTCATATTGCTCAAAGGATTGACAATGAACTCAGATCTGTTGAGAATCCAGAATTGGCAAACTGGAAGGCACAAGATCAAGTACTCCTTAGCTGGTTGCTATCATCGATGAGTGAAGGTATCATAAGCTTGGTGTTTAATCTGGAAACTTCACTTGAGCTATGAAAAGCTATTGAAACTCAATTTGGATCACAATCAAAATCTAGACTCTTGCATTTAATATATATAATGAATTCAACTAGAAAATATGACATGAAAATCATTGAATATTGCATTAAAATGAAGAATATTGCTGATAACATGGTTGCGGCAGGTAGTGCCTTAAGCAATGATGATTAGATTTTGCATGCACTCTCTGGACTAGGACCAGATTATAATGTTGTTGCTACTTATATTACTGGTCAAATAGGTAGTGGTAAAATGAATTTGAATGAAGTTTATGCTATGTTGTTGACTCAAAAGGTTAGAATTGAGCAATAGGCACATATGCTTTCTGGAATGGATGTTAAAAAAAATTTTGAAGCAAATTTAGCTCAGAACAGAGGCTTTAAGAAAGGAAATTTGTCAGGTGGCAGAGGATATGGAAATTATAACTACTTTTCTGGTTTTGATAATGCTGGAAATTTTGGTAATGGTTACAGAGGAGGTTATAGAAGACTTGGTTTCATTGGAAATAGTTCTGAAAATGGTTCAAACAGTCAATTCAGAGGCTATCAAAGTGATAATCAAAGGGGAGCAGGATCAGGAAATTGGAACAATAGTGCTGGCAACAATAATCCTAATAACAGGCAACAAATTAATCATAAATCTCAGTGGAATGCTTCTAAACCAACCTGTCAAATTTGTTTTAAAATTGATCATACTGCAAATTTCTGCTGGAAACTTGAAGAATTCTTTACCTCTGGTGCTTATAGACCTCTTCCAAACAGAAATCCCAAAGCTACATATTTAGCTGACATGGATGGTGCAGCTGATACCAACTAGTATCTGGACAGTGGAGCTACACATCATCTTACTCATATTAAGATGCACAACTCTTCTGAATCAATTACACTTAAATTAAACAATATGCTCCTTGTTCCATAAATATCCAAGAACCTTATTAGCATATCTCAGTTAACTAAAGATAACAATAGTGTTATTAAGTTTACTGATAAATCATGTTTTGTGAAGGACAAGGTGAGGAATTTGATCATATTGCAGGGCAAAGCTGAAAAAGTTTTATATAGATTGTTTTTGTTTCTCTATAATAAAGTCTCTTCTCAATCATTTCAAAAGCCTCTTGGAGTCATTCAATCCAAAATCTCAGATGTTCCTTTGTCTATGTTTTCTGTTGTTAATTCAGTTGTCAATAATCAAACAAGCACCTGCTTGCATTCTGCAGTAGAATCTTATATCAATTCAAATTGTATGTTGAGTATTTATGTGTTGCATCAGAAACTAGGTCATCCTAATTCCAAAGTCTTAAGTCATGTAATAAACTCTTGTTCAGCCTTCAAGAATCTTAATGGAAATAAGTTTCTTGATTCATGTGATGCTTGTAAAATGGGAAAAATGCATAGATTACATTTTCCAGTTTCTACTACTAAAACAAAACATGTATTAGAAGTTCTGCATACTGATTTATCAGGACCTGCCCTTGTACTTTCAGTTCATGGTTACAGATACTATGTGAGCTTTGTTGATGATTTTTTGAGGTTTACATGGATATTCCTATTAAAAACCAAGGATGAAACACTAGTTGTCTTTAAAATCTTTAAAAAGCAAGTTGAGAAACAGGTAGATAGATCTATTAAATGTGTTCAGTCAGATTGGGGTGGAGAGTATAGATATTTTGTTAACTTTCTTCATAAGGAAGGCATTCAATTCAGACACTCATGTCCTTATACTCACAATCAAAATGGCTTAGTTGAGAGAAAACACAGACACATAACCGAGCTAGGTCTCACCTTACTTGCTCAAGCAACTTTGCCTATAAAATTTTGGTAAGATTCTTTCCATACAGCCACTTATATCATCAATAGACTCCCCACACCTATACTCTCTATGAAATCACCTTATGAGTGTGTTTTCAAAACCAAACTAGATTACAAATCCCAAGGTCTTTTGTTGTTCATGTTTTCCATTCCTAAGGGATTACAATACTCATAAATTCCACTTTCATACCTAAAAGTGTCTTCCTCGGTTACAGCCCTCTACACAAGGGCTATAAATATATATATTCTTCTAGCAAGATTTTTATAGCCAATCATGTGTTATTTGATCAAACCTCTTTTCCTTACTCATCATATTCTAAATTATTAACCTTACCATCTAAATCTTCTTATTTTCATTACAGTCTTCTTCAATCTTATATTGTTTCAATTCCTAATAGCAATCAAGAAACCTTTGAAGCTGGCACTGTAAAAGATGAAGCTCAATCTCATCATTTTAATGATCACTCTTCACCTGACATTTACAACACAACCTCTTATAATTCACCTTCACAAATACACTCTCAACCTTCTTCCATATCTACCTCATATACACAACCATTATTATCCACCTCACCCACACAACAGTCATCATCTTCTTCTTTACCCTCTCTAACTCATACCACATGCTCATCCCAACAATCTCTACCAAATCATCCTATGATTACTAGAGCTAAAGCTGGTATATTCACGCCTAAAGCATTCTTAACAGCACATAACAGCCTGGAACCATCAATTGTTGATGAAGCAATATCTGATCCTAAGTGGAAAGTTGCAATGCAGCTAGAATTTGATGTATTGACCAGGAACAACACTTTAACTCTACTACCTGTGACATCTCAACATAAGCTGATTGGATGTAAATGGGTCTTTAAAACCAAGTATAATACAGATGGTACAGTTTCTAAACACAAAGCAAGATTGGTTGCCAAGGGCTTTCACCAAACAGCATGGGTGGATTATTCAGAAACATTCAGTCATGTGGTAAAGCCTTCTACAGTTAGAACTATACTGAGTTTGGCAATGATGAAAAGTTGAAAAGTCAGGCAAATTGATGTCAATAATGCCTTTCTTAATGGAGATATTTCATAAGACATATACATGACACAACCAGAGGGCTTCATAGCCAAAGAGGGATATGTTTGTAAACTTAACAAAGCTCTTTAGGGCTTGAAGCAAGCTCCCAAAGCTTGGTATGATAAGCTCAAAGGGTGTCTTACAAGCTGGAATTTTTTCAACTCCAAAGCTGATACATCTCTATTCATCAGACATGACACAAGAGGTATTATCCTTGTATTAATCTATGTGGATGATATTCTCATTACAGGACCAGATTCTTCCTTGTTGGAAACTTTGATTACCAAGTTTAGTAAAGTTTTTGCTTTAAAAGACTTGGGACTGGTATCATACTTCCTTAGTGTTGAGGTGTGTTACACATAAAATGGGATGTATTTATCACAAACAAAATATATCAAATATCTCTTTCTTAGAGCATCAATGCAGAACTGTAAAGGTTCTTATACACCTTTCAGCACAGATCAAAAATTAGAAAAGGCAGCAACGGGTTGTTTGGGGCAAGAATTTGAAGATCCAACTCTCTATAGAAACATTGTTGGCGGGCTCCAATACTTAGTACTCATCAGACTTGATATTGCATACTTAGTTCACAAGTTAAGTCAGTATCTAAGTGCTCCTACACTTCAGCATTGGCTTGCTTGCAAAAAGGTACTCAGATATCTTCAAGCAACTGTTACTTATAGTCTATATATTTAGAAGGAATGAGAGCTTGAAGTTACAGGTTTAACTAGTTGCTCAGATGCTGATTAGGCATGTGATATAGATGATAAAAAGTCCATTTAAGCATATTGCATCTATCTTGGAAATAATTTGGTTTTATGGTCTTCAAAGAAACAAGCTATAGCGGCAAAATAAAAGATTGAAGTTTCTATATCTCATTTTCTTTTCTTATCAGCCAAACAACTATTTTTTGTTTCTTTAACTCAGCAGAATGGTAAGAGTAGAGTCATCAGAATGAGGTGTGAGGCCCACAATCTTCTCCGGCTGAGGACATGGAGGGTAATAGTTCATCCCTATTGATTGGAAACCATTTTCAAAGTATTCTCTCAATTCTTCATCTTTGATATTTAAAACTTTTCCCATTTTCGATACCAGGTTCATGGCCAGAGATTTTTAACTCCACTTAATAAATTCCAAGATTTCCTACAAGAAAAAAAAAAGATGCAATTAGAAGGTTTATTATATGATTATGGTGGATTGTTAAATAAGTTATTATTTAGCAGGATTCTTTCAAAATCATGTTTGGTTGTCAAATTTTTCTAAATATAACTGACTTGGGATCTTTCTCTGAACATAATACATTTACAATCATCAAATAACTGACTAGAGAGAGAGAGAGAGAGAGAGAAACTTGAGGGGGGAAAGAGGGAGCTTAGGAAACAAGTGGGGTTTCCTCAGATGAACTGGAAAAGTTGTCATGAAGAAAATGTTATTCCAATCAAGCTTTTGTTCCTCGGATACAAAAAATGCTTGTCCAAATCCTTCCACATCTCCTGGAGACTGCCAATTTTTTTTTCCATGCTTAGATTGAAGAATTCCGGAATCTATTTCTTTAAGTTCTCTAGAAATGCAGAGCTCAATCCATGATTTACCAGCTGAAACAATTCAGAAACAGAAAAACAACTAAGACATTGATAATCGTGTCGCTACGATTTTTATTTTGGTCAATGTATTTTGCTGAGACAAAGTACAACTTATTGGACTAATTCACACAAAATTTACTGAGTGAGATGAATAAAAGTATTTGTTAAATTTCAATAAACTAATAGCATCGCATTTACATTATACTCCATCATAAATTTGCTTATAGTTCTTCTCAAGCTACCGTAAGCCTAGACATCTTAAAGATATTAAAGGCAATTTAATTTTCAAGAATGCAGGATTTTCTTCTTAGCTATAAAAGAAAGCAAGTTAGATGGATACATAATCGAACAAGGTCAGTTACAACCCTCAATTCTCAGACAAAAAAAAAAAGAGTGCTTAAACAGGCTTGGTTAAGACTACCTGGACTCAAATTTTGTTACAGCTTTCTTATTGCTAATTTAAAGTGTAACACCCTAGGTGAATCCAAGGGCAAATATGTCCACAACTCACATATGATTTAAATAACTCTTTACAAATAATAAAATTCGAGCCTCAAATACAAAAGCCAGTGGAATAACTTAAAAATTTAGCCAAACCATCTACTATCTTCAACTTGCCACTCATCACGAATCAATCCTGACTTTTGAAAACTAAATCACAATAAACTATAATGAGTACAAAACTCAGTAAGCAAACTAGTTTTTCTTATAGAATATACATACATACTTATAGATAATGCAATGGATAATATGCCATGATCTTTTGGAAATACTGTAAAATAAATTCATAAAAATCTCTTTCTATCGCTTTCAAACTTTCTCATGTTCTTTCGATGAAATACGTATCCTGCAATGTGGCACTTTGTCATGTGCGTGGCACTTTGTCATGTGCGTGGCACTTTGCACCATGTGTGGCACTTTGCAGTGCTCTGGCCCTCAAAAGGTGGCCCCCACATAGTCCCAAGAGGTGGCCCCCACACAACTTCAAGAGGTGGCCCCCAATTCAAAATCTCATAAAACATAAATTTCGTTTGCTAAAATCCACTTTCTCATTCATAGAAAACTCAATGCATTTTCGTGTTCATGCCAATGAACCATCACACATACATATGCCCATGTACATAATCACGCCCATTACATAACAACACATCATATAAACACATGAGCAGAGACATATAAATCCATATTCGTACATATCAAAATAGGCTTTTCATACAAGTCAAATATATATATTATTTATTGTGATTCGTTTTAAAGTCTAGTTCACTTACCTCTTGGCATCCTCATGTAACAAATGCGTACTGATACCATCAACCTAAAATTATCAATAAATCCTCATAAGATATAATTAAATCTCAATTATAAACTCTAATGTCCTCAAATACCTCAATTTAAACAACTCCTAAACTCAACCTCAAATGTCCTCAATAATCGGCCCTCAAAACATAACAGTCCATACTTCTCCGATTTTTAATAAATTATTCCCTTATTGGAAGAATCCCAAATTTTACAGACCATATGCTGACACATTGAAAGTTCATTGATAAAAATTTCATAACATAGTTCCTTTAAAAACTATTGAAAATAATTCACATTCCAAACATCATCAATACTGTCAAACAATTTTCTGTTTTGAACACACTTGCTTTAAAAATGCAAAAAAATTTATTTATTTATCACAAAATCATGAAACTGTACAGAATCACACTAGACATATATAAAAATCATTGGTCCAAATTTCATGATTTTTGAAGAAGTCTAACTATGGTAAAAATAATTTCGTAATTCACATTATTAAATGAAATCATAAATTTCCAGGTTTTCAGACTTGAATTTGAAAAATCATAATTAGTTGAAATCTTATCCGATTAACTTGAAACAAGTTTCAAAACGTTCTAGACGATGTCTAGTTTAACATACCCAAAAATCAGAAACAAAATCAATTTATACAAAGTACTATGATTTTCGTAATAATTCACTGTCAGTATATTTCTGTAAAATCGTAGGTTTCTACTTCTATTGCAATCATGCTTCTCCACAACAATTTAATGAAAACCAAGATTAAAATTTACCTCCAAAACTTCTCCCAACAATAACAACTTGATCCCATGTGTTGCCTATGGCATAACTAAGAAGAAGAAGCAGACTTTCTTCTTCTCTTTTTCTTTTCTTTTCTCTCTTGTCTCTCCATCTCTCTTTTTCAACCGATCCCTCTTTTCCTCTCTCTCTTATAATAAAAAAGACATATTGTTCTATTTATACTAGGGTAAAAAGGATCACTAAAAATTAAAAAGACTTAAATACCCTTAGGAGATTTGGGGTATTACACTCTTCCCCCCTTAAAAGAATTTCATCCTCGAAATTCACTTTTAGTTATGCCCAAAGAATCCATATCTCAAAATCACTTATGACCAATAAATTCTTATAAAGACTCAAGCAAACACACCACGCTTTCGCTGTGCTACTCTGATACTTCAATCATATGCTTCTTAGAAATAAAATTACAAAGCCTAAAGGTTTGGCACATACTTAGTTCTATTCATCCTTACAAAATCCTTCCCAAGCGATGTAGGATGTCATAAACATCCATATGTTTCCAGTTGGGAATGGCTCTGATACCATAATGTTATGACCCAGCCAAGACCTGGCAAGATATTGTCCGCTTTGGGCCTTACCAAGGCCCGCACGGATTTGTTCTTGGGGCACCCATACACCCCAAAACGCGTCTTGCCAATTAAGGTGTGGATCATCCCTTATAAACCCAGCATCTCTCCCGTGCTTTGCCGATGTGGGATTCGCCTAGGGTGTTACATAAAGAGTAAGAAAGCATTGATACAAAGTAGGCCAAATTTTTATACTACACTCCTTAGTTATCCAAAATAAACTTATACTAATCTTGAACATGTTCAATTCTCAAGGCATCCAGATGAGATTTTCCCCTAAGCTTACGAGCACACAGATTCCCGAAGTATTCTTCAACTGCCACTCTTTTAAACAATGGAGGAGTATTTTCAGAGACCAAATTGGACGCAGGGTACATTTCACCATCATATCTCACTGAGTAAACTGTGCCAATGGAAAGTCTTCCTTTGTATAGAGTTTACAATTACACGATGCTCAATGCTATGGTATGTCCCATTGGATATAATATGCCATGTAAAAATTATTAAAGCACATGAGCAGGCACATATAAATGCCAAGTTAAGTAATTTACTATAATTATTACCTCCAATGAGTCTCCAATGTCGACAATGAAAGCATTAGGAAGTGTAGCAACAGGAATTAATAAAAGCACACATTAGCTAGCTCATATGAATGTCAAGTCAAAATAACTTATCATAATAATTACCTCCCACACATTTCCAACGTTGACAACGAAAGCATTTGGGAAAGGTGTAATAGAAATCCACTTTCCATCCTTCTTGATCTGGAGACCTTCTACTTCATTGATTTCCAGCAGAATGGTAAGAGCAGAGTCATCAGAATGAGTTGTGAGGCCCACGACCTTCTCCAGCTGAGGACATGGAGGGTAATAGTTCATCCCCATTGATTGGAAACCATTTTCAAAGTATTCTCTCAATTCTTCATCTTCGATATTTAAAACTTTTCCCATTTTCGATACCAGGTTCATGGCCAGAGATTTTTAACTCCACTGAATAAATTCCAAGATTTCCGATGAGAAAAAAAAGACGCAATTAGAAGGTTTAGTATATGATTGTGGTGGATTGTTAAGTACGTTATTATTTAGCAGTATTCTTTCAAAATCATGTTTGGTTGTCAAATTTTACTAAATATAACTGACTTGGGATCTTTCTCTGAACATAATACATTTGCAATCATCAAATAACTGACTAGAGAAAGAGAAAGAGAGAGAAACCTAAGGGGTAAAGAGGGAGCTTAGGAAACAAGTGGGGTTTCCTAGATGAATTGGAAGAGTTGTCATGAAGAAAATGTCAATCCAATCAACCTTTTGTTCCTTGGATATAACAAATGCTTGTCCAAATCCTTCCATATTTGTTAGATTTCAATAAACTAATAGAATGGCATTTGCATTATACTCCATCATAAATTTGCTTATAGTTCTTCTCAAGCTACCGTAAGCCTAGACATCGGAAAGATATTAAAGACAATTTAATTTTCAAGAATGCAGGTTTGTCTTCTCAGCTATGAGAGAAAGCAAGTTAGATGGTCCATAATCTGACAAGGTCAGTTACATCCCTCAATTTTCAAAAAAAAAAAAAAGAGTGCTTAAACCGGCTTGGTTAAGACTATCTAGACTCAAATTTTGTTACAGCTTTCTTATTGCTAACTTACAGAGTAAGAAAGCATTGACATAGAGTAGGCCAAATTTGTGGCCTACTTGACCTATAGGGGTTTTTAATTAAATACCCTTTAATAGTTTTAAAATTATTGAAATACCCCCTCTCTTTTTAGTTTTCATGCATACCCTAACAAATGTGAGTAAAGTCATAAATACCCTTAATGAATGCATCAAATTCACTTAATACATTGTCTTCATATTCATTTCCTCATTTCTTTCACCCAACTCCATTTTTGCTGCCGATTCTTTCAAAATCTCTTAGAATCTCTCAAAATCTCTCATAACTTCTTACACAAATACAATTATGTATTCATTTCTTTAACATCCACTCTTTCTTTAAAGGTGCATTACTTATTAAACACCCCAATAAAGTATGTTAATGTTGTTGGGTTTTAAATTTTTTAATTTTGAGAAAAAATTAGAAATTTTCCTCACATTACAATATTTTATTTTCACCATTTTTTCTTATATGTAGAAATATATGCAATGTAGGTTGTTTAATTATTATTTTCAGCAATATAACTTATTTATGGCGAAAATGTTTCGCGTCGTGCATTCTCTTGATATCGTGTACATCATATAGTTAGTCATGTATGTCGTGTAAGTAATATAGTCGTGTAAGTCGTGTAGGTCATGTAAGAAATATAGTCGTGTAAGTCGTGTAGGTCATGTAAGAAATATAGTCATGTAAGTATTATAGTCGTGTAGGTCATGTACTTACTTGTATATGAAATTTGATATTATTGTTTTTATTGTATCATCAGAAATGGTTTTGGTACGTGTGCCTATTCTCTTTAATGGTAAATGGATTGAGCAAAATGACGAGTATAAGTTCAAAGGTTCCAAGGCTAAAGGGATAATAATACCACGATCGACAACATATGCCGAATTGGTGGAGAAGATAGCTAAAGTTATTGATATAGATACTTCGGAATTCGAAATCACAATGAAGTTGAAGCTTAAAACATCTGATCGTATGCCACCAGTTACAATTCAAATCAATGATGATGTGGAATTTTTTAGATTCTAATTTAATTTCACTTCTTCTTTTTTTAATAATTTTCATTGACATTTTCTGTATAGCAGCAAATATAAATTCTTAGCACAAATTAAGTCTTCCTCTGCACAAGCATACATGAGGAATGCCTAAATATAACTAATCCATTAAATCAATTAAGAAAAAAAAATATCAATTATAGGAAATTAATGTAATGTCATACACATAAGAACACCATTCGCAGTGATAAAATATTTCCACTCATAACTAGACAAATCATGACTTACCATGGTTTATAATTGGAAATTAAAGATCTCTCTAAGTAATGATATTTCACAAGGTAAAGGTATCTGCACCATTCCAATTTATTGTGAGCCTAATTAAACTAAATGTAATGTGTATATTCTATTGACAAGAAACAAAATCTGGAATTGAAGGTCGTGTAATTGTGTAATACAAGAAGGTCGTGTAATTGTATAATACATGAAGGTCGTGTAAACGTGCAATACATGAAGGTCGTGTAATCGCGCAATACATGAAGGTCGTGTAATCGTGCAATACATGAAGGTCGTGTAATACACAACCTTGAATCTTACATAACGTTACACAACGAAATCTTGTGTTCCATAACAAAATTATAATCAGCACAATCCATTAATTTTTCACAATTTGCATGCAACAAAACAACTAGAAATTTATTTTCTAACATGTTATGAGAGACCCACAGCTAATTAATCTATTTTTTCAATATAAAACCTTAACTTTTTGTTTTTTCCCCTGAATATTAACAAGAAAACTAATTATAGGGAATTACTTGTCTCAACTAGTTAAATTATGACCATTTTACAGTAAAGGATCAGCTCTCGCCGGCGATTATGTAGCAACGAACTAGGCTTCTCTTTCTTAGTTGTGGCAGCTTTCCCTTCTCAAATTTAGTTTGCTCGTGTTGAAGTTCGATTTACCATGTATGAAGAATGAATATTTGTTTCAGTAGAGGTGATGTCGGTGAGGGAATTGTAGTGTTTGTTTGTTTGAGTTTGATAATGGAGGGAATTGTAGTAGATGAGTGTTTGTTTGCTTCAGTACAGAAGGGAGAGGTGCTGTCCGTTGAGTTGAAATGTTTTAAAATGAGGATAACTTAGTAATTTCCTATCCATTTTTAAAGGATATCGATGAAAATTTTGGGAAAAATAGATTTTAGGGTATTGAGATAATTTTTGAAGTATGGAGGTGTACCGGGCGCAATTGGCTCTGACCTATAAGAATGAAACACAATCGAATCTGAACTTGATCGACTGTGCTCTTTGATTGAGAGTATACAGATTTCTTAATTCTTGACGCCAGACTACTATTAATAAACCAAGCATGTCCAAATGAAAAAATACAAACTTGGGTGCCTCACGGCAGGTGTAGCTTAGCTGGTTGTGAATGTAATTCGCAATTTGCAGATATCTGCGCTCGAGTAACAATATGGGACAAAGGGTGGTATTTACTAGATTAGGTCTCATCCCAAGCAAATCCTTTAAAAGCAAAATAATAATAACTTGGCAAAGGAGTTTACCTGGAAAGAAGCCCATTCTTTGCAAGCGAAGTGGAGCCTGGACAACTCAGAATCCATTGACTCTTCAGAAAACAAGCTCTGCAATACCCGTGAATCCAAATTATTATCAGAAATTGTGGTTAAATCTTGGCCTGGTGGTATGTACCTGGGAGGGATAGCTAACATGAGATTCTTGGCCAACTCTTGAACACAAGGCACAGGCCGAGAACCTCCGAACTTGGCCTTCTTTTTGTTCCACAAATTCTCTCAACGAAAATGCTACAGATTTTTATTGACAAAGCAAATGTTGAAAATGTATTATTTTCAACAAGTCATTATTTGCTGTGGCCTTGTGTGAGACTAATCCACCATTGCGGGTCTAGGGTTGGCCCATAGATATTTTGTGAATATGACAGTTGCAGTCTGCTGTTGTGTTGCTGTGTGCTGCGAATTATAAAAAAGATAGTGCATTGCCTTCTCAAACTCTTAAGAATTTGGATACCATGCTAATTTCTTTTACATTGTCTGATGACAACCAATCAAAATCTTGTATTTTTCTCAGCATAATAGCAGATCATCAACCGTAGTTCCAAGTTCAACTTTGAGAGAGACAATCTGAATATGAAATCCAAAGTTATAGCTTTGCAGCTTGTGTAACTAACATCTATTTTCAGCTATTGATGGCAAAAATTTTCGTTAGTGGTAACAAGTTATATATTCGTCACAATGTGTGTTATGGAATGGAATATTTAAGACGTGGAAGGACAACATTGTTGTTAATAATCAAAAACTTGTTACTATTAACTGAAAACTATAACGGCTGATACAGAAACTACACTGGTTCTGTGGTAATATTATCTGTATGTATCATAAAAATTTGGAAACCAAGTCATATAGTCCTTGAAATCTCATTAAAAACAAGTCAGGTATGCAAAAATTCTATTTCAAGAAAGAAAGATACTGATCTGATATAAGCACCACTATATATCATCGGAAGATTCCAGGCATAAGTCTGCAATTCATAAGATTATTACATGGTCTATTCAGTATCTCAAATGATAGAGCTATTAGAAACACATCGACCCTAGCATAGCAGGTTATACCACAGTATTCATAGAACTTATTTCTTATTTTCAGTTCCACGCACAATCTTAATAGCAAGGTCCTTCAGAGTTTTTGTACCAAACTCTTTAGTTATCCGAAATAAACTTATACTAGCCTTGACTATGTTGAATTCTCAGGGAATCCAGCTGAGATTTTCCCCTAAGCTCACGAGCATACCGGCTCCTAAAGTATTCTTCAATTCTCACTCTTCTAAACAAAGGAGGAGTTTTTTCAGAGATCAAACTGGAGGCAGGATACACTTCACCATCATATCTCAGTGAGTAAGCTGTGGCAACGGAGAGTCTTTCCCATACAGAGTTTACAACTGCACGATGCTCAATGCTAGGGTATGTCCCATTGGTTATAATCTGCCATGTAAAAATTATTAAAGCACATAAGCAAGCGCAACAAAATGCCAGGTTAAGGTAATTTATTATAATTATTACCTCCAATGTGTCTCCAATGTTGACAATGAAAGCATCCGGGAGTGGGGCAACAGGAATCCACTTTCCATCCTTCTTTATCTGGAGACCCTCCACTTCATTAAGTTGTCGCAGAATTGTAAGTGCAGCTGCATCAGAATGCGGCGACAGGCCCATAACCTTCTCAGGCTGAGGACATGGAGGGTAATAATTCATCCTCATTGCTTGCACTCCATTTTCAAAGAATTCTCTCATTTCTTCATCTTTGATATTTAACACTTCTCCCATTTTCGATATTAGGTTCTCAGCTAGGGTTTTTAATTCCATTGAGTAAACTTCCAAGGTCTCTCTACAGGAAAAGAAGATGCACTATCCTTTATTTGTTTGCAAATCAAAATGACATTGACATAGAGATAGAGAGAGAGAGAGAACCTGAGGGAAGGAGGGAGCTTAGGAAATAAGTGTGGCTTCCTCAGATGAACTGGAAGAGTCATCATGGAGAAAAGGTCAGCCCAATCAAGCTTTTGTTCCTCGGATACAACAAAGGCTTGTCCAAATCCTTCTATATCTCCTGGATGCTGCCAATATTTTTTCTTTTCTTCCATGCTGAGATTGAAGAATCCCTCAACCTCTTTCTTTAATTTCTCTAGAAATGCTGTGCTCATTCCATGATTTACCAGCTGAAAGAAATACAGGAACGAAATGCAGCAAAGATTTAATAATCGTGCCACAAAGCTCACAATAGTCCAGATATTTTATTAAGACAGATTGCAACTTATCTGACTGATTTAGAGATAAGATTTACCATCAAAGATGGCTAAAAGCATTTGTTACATTTAAATCTTCTCAACAATTAGTTTCCACAGGTGTTTTTACTCATTCTATCAGAGAAATTTCGGTTATTCTAGAATAACTATAATGAGCATGAAGTTCTTGTTGTTTGTTCACACCTAAAATTCGAAAAATCATACAACAGCAAATAATCTCAATGTTACTTCGAATTATCTTTAAATTAGAGTAAATTTGCAACATTGAATACAGAAATGAGTACATTTTCTAAGGGGTCTTCCACAATTTACTATAGTATATCTTTTAAAATTTTGACAGAAGCATATTTCTCATAAGGTACCAAAAGCTATTGAGGCAGAGGAGATGAAATTTCTCAAGACAGTCTTTTTTAATACATATTGCCTGTTTGACATTTAGGAATGAAATAGCTAATTAACCCATGTCTGGAGGGGGAAAGGTAAAGCAGTATAGAAAGTCAATAATAAATAAACCAGAGACAAGTTCTTCTTTTCACAAGCTGCAGTCCTAAGCCACTGACAACACCGGAAAGTGAAACCATGATCTGCTAACATCAATGATACGTGGGTTTAAGAAATAAATATGAATTTTAATTTTGCCTATTTGATTGAGAATTTGCATATTTCTCGATTCTTGATCACAAACAAGCATGTTCTGGCGAAACAATTTTCTAACTTTGCTAAAGCATTATACCTGGAAAAACCCCCATTCTTTGCATGCGAAGTCGAGCTTGGCTAACTCAGAATCCATTGATTCTTCAGAAAGTAAGCTTTGCATGTCAATAACTGGTATCTGTGAAATCAAAGTATCATCAGAAATGAGGGGTGAATCTTGATCTGGACGTATGTATCTGTTGGGGACAACTAACGCCGGATTCTTGACCAACTCTTGAACACAAGGCACAAGGAGAGATCTTGCAATCTGGGCCATCTTTTGTTCCTCAAATCCTTTCAAGATTGCTGCAGCTTTGTATTGGTTTTGGAACAGGACTGAGTGCTGACAGTCACAAAAGTAAAAAAGAATCTTTTTCCAAGAAATTAATCAGCATCCTCCACCTAGCCATTCATGAAGTATTTTTAATTTTTTGCACATGTTTCGAATGCATAATAAAATATTCGCAGGGAAAAACTATCCTCTATTGATAACGATAACAAACCATCAGCCAATTATTTATTTGTGGTTCCCACTTTGTCATCAACCCAAAAGGTTAAGGTATTTTCAACACTGGTTCTTTTCCCCTTTTTATTTTTGAGCTAGTCAGCATTTGCTCTTGACTTGTGCGAGTAATCCACCATTGCGGGTCTGCAGTTAAAAGGATTTTGGTGGTTCTTGAGTATTACTTTTTATCTATTCAAATCTTGATATATGGGCAAACATATTATCATAATTGATTAAAACATATATGTCATAAGAAATGAATGAACAAATAACAGTATGCTATGATTGCCTAAAACTTTTTTCTAACACGCTGCAATCTGGTGTTGTGTTGTAATTGACTGTTTATGTTTAGGCATTAATTATCTTTATATTTTTCTCTGATAACAACCAATTAAAACCTCATATTTTGCTTGTGAATCGAGGTTCCACTTATGTAAGTAACATCTGTCTCGTTTTTAGTTATTGATAATTATTATTACTACAAGTAATACAAAATTTTTTACAATTTATTGCCCTGAATATTTTCGGTAAAAACTACTTATTTTAACAACATGCATGCTACTGGGGAAGGTTGTAAAACACATTATCACAACAATCTGCTTAATGTGACGGATGGTTAAGCCAAATGACTACATATAACCCAAGCATGTTGTTATATATTCAACTTCAGTGACATTGTAACAAAGTATATTGTTGATAAGGAGGTAATTGGACATGCAAGCGTTAGAATGGCATGCTTAAGTATTTCATATCATATTTGAATCATCTTTAACTCCGAAAGCAAGTGAAATAGTTCTTGAAATATCATAAAAACATGACTAGCCTGCAAAAATTCTATTTCAAAAATGAAAGATACTGATCCAAAATAAGCACAATTATCATCAGAAGATTCCAGGCACAAATCTGCAATTATCCAAAATAATTGTACTAGCCTTGACCATTTTGAATTCTCAGGTCATCCAGTTGAGATTTTCCCCTAAGCTCACGAGCATACCGGTTCCTAAAGTATTCTTCAACTGTCACTCTTCGAAACAATGCAGGAGTTTTTTCAGAGATCAAACTGGATGCTGGATATATTTCACCATCTAATCTCTTTGTGTAAAATGTGGCAATGGAAAGTCTTTCTTGTAAAGAGTTTACAATTGCACGATGCTCAATGCTACGGTATGTCCCATTGGTTATAATCTGCAATGTTAAAAATATTAGAGCACATGAGAGGGGACATAAAAATGCCAAGGAAAGTAATCATAATTATTACCTCCAATGTGTCTCCAATGTTGACAATGAAAGCATTTGGCAGCGGTGTGATAGGAATCCATTTTCCATCGTTCTTGATCTGGAGACCTTCTACTTCATTGATTTGTAGCAGAATGGTAAGAGCAGAGCCATCAGAATGAGGGGTGAGGCCCATAACCTTCTCCGGCTGAGGACATGGAGGGTAATAGTTCATCCTCATTGATTGGAAACCATTTTCAAAGAATTCTCTCAATTCTTCATCTTTGATATTTAAAACTTTTCCCATTTTCGATATCAGGTTCATGGCCAGAGATTTTAACTCCATTGAGTAAACTTCCAAGGTGTCTCTACAATAAAAAAGAAGATAAAGCTTTAGATAGAATCATAGAAGGTTTAATTTGCTCTTTTTGTTTGCAAATCCATATCAAGCACAAACAGAGAGAACCTGAGCAAAGGAGGGAGCTTAGGAAATAAGTGTGGCTTCCTCAGATGAACTGGAAGAGTGATCATGGAGAAAATGTCAGCCCAATCAAGCTTTTGTTCCTCAGATACAACAAAGGCTTGTCCAAATCCTTCTACATCTCCTGGATTTTGCCAATATTTTTTCTTTTCTTCCATGCTGAGATTGAAGAATCCCTGAACCTCTTTCTTCAATTTCTCTAGAAATGCCGAGCTCACTCCATGGTTTACCAGCTGAAATGATGCAGGAATGAACAGCATCTAAGATTTAATACTTATGCCACTAAGTTCACAGTGGTCCAGGTGTTTTACTGAGACAGATTGCAACTTATTTGACTGATTTAGAGAAGATTTACCGTCGAAGATGGCTGAAAGCATTTGTTGCATTTCAACCTAGAACATTGCTGTTGCATGAAACACCAATCTTAATTTGTTTATATATCTTCCCAACAATTAGTTTCTACAAGTGTTTTTCACTCATTGTTTTGCAGAAAGTTCAATATTCTAGAATAACAATTATAAGCATGAAATTCTTCTAGTTTGGTTCACAAATTGAATTTGCAAAACCATGTAACAGCAAATAATCTCCAGGAATCTTATAAAATTGTTATATCTTTTATCACATTTTGACAGAAGCATATTTCTCATTAGCTACCAAAAGCTATTGAGACAGAGTAGGTGAAATTTGTCAAGAGAATCTTTTCATACTTACTGCCTAGTTACTTTTAGGAATGAGAAAATAACATATTAATCCTAACCCAATCCATCTCTGGTGGAAAGGTAAAGCAATAAAGAAAGTCAAAAACAAATAAATCAATGGAATCTGGGTTTCAAAAATAAATGATGGGTGTTTTCTTCTCATATCTCCTCATAATTTGTACAAACAAACACAGAGACAACTTCCTTCACATCTCACAAGCTGCTGCAGTCCTAAAAGTACTGAAAACAGCGAAAGAACAAGATGGGAAAAACTGAAAACTCATGATATGCTAACATCAATGGAGACTGGATTTCTAAAATAAATATTGTGATTGAGAGTTTTGCGATTTTTTTTTTTATTCTTAATCACAGACAAGCATGTTCTAGTTAAAAAAAAATTCTAACTTTGCTAAATCATTTTACCTGGAAAAAACCCCAATCTTTGCATGCGAAGTCAAGCTTGGCTAACTCAGAATCCATTGATTCTTCAGAAAGCAAGCTCTGCATGTCAATAACTGGTATTTGTGAAATCAAAGTATCATCAGAATTGAGTGGTGAATCTTGATCCGGACGTATGTATCTGGGTGGGACAACTAACATAGGATTCTTGACCAACTCTTGAACACAAGGAACAAGCAGAGAACCTCCAATCTTGGCCATCTTTTGTTCCAAAAATCCTCTCAAGATTGCTACAGCTTTTGTATTGGTTTTAGGAGAAGAGTGCAGGGTGCAGACTGCAGACAATCGCAAGAGTTAAAAAGAATTATTTTCTAACAAATCAGCACCCTCCGCCTAACCATTCATCATATATTTTTATGCAAATGGCTGGTCTGGATTACCTCAAAGGGACCATTCAAAATGATAGTAAAATATGGACACGAAAGAAAGACAATTATTGATAATCAGAAGCAACAAATTAGCTAGTCAATTAATTATTTGTAATTCCCATGTTACCTTATACCTGAAGGTCATGTTTGCCACGCAGGATTAAATTGAACTAACTATTAGAGTTAGATTATATTAAATTAGATTATATATAGTGTTGACTTATTTTTGGTATGGTGTCGGATTGGATTATGTTAAATTAAATTTACATAAAATTAAATAATATTTATATTAATATTTGAATTTAAATATCAACTATTTATAGATATTTAACAAAAAATAATATAATTAATTAAAAATAAAATTAATAAGAAATATATTCACACACAAATAAAGAAGTATAAATTATTTAAATGATAGGTTATTTCAAATGAGATATATCATTTCATTAAATAAAATAAATAAAGTTATTCAAATAATAAATTAATTAATAACTTTTAAGTAAATCATGAATAAAAATAAATTACTTAATTAAAAATAATAAATAAATAATTTTTAAGTTATAAATAAAATGGTGTAATAAATTATGGAAGACATTATAAATGGACAAATATTTTTCTTGATATCTAATCCCAACTAAACCTACATGAAAATTAGGATTAGCAATCCCATAAATTTAGGATTAAATTTTGAATTTATTCCATTAGTTCAATCCGAATGAGCATGTAAAACATGGTATTAATATTTTATCTCAATAATTATTCCAATTCTACGCATAATCCTAACTCCCAAACATAACCTAATAGTAATAGCCAGCGAGCCCTCACCTGGTTTGCCTTTTGACTCCAGATCATCCTGTTCTATACATTGTCTGTTCATTATTTCACATAATATAATTTACATTAATGTGTCACGAACACTATGACCTAAGCAGCAGGTTACAATAATAGAACTTATTTCTTCTTTCCAGTTGCTCACGCTTTTATTAGCCGCTGTCCAGATAAACTTGTACTAGCCTTGACCATGTTGAATTCTCAGGACATCCAGGCAAGACTTTTCCCTAAGCACACGAGCAAATCGGCCCCTGAGATACTCTTCAACTGTCACTCTTCTAAACAACGCGGGTGTTTCTTCAGAGATCAAACTGGATGCTGGGTGTTCTTCATATCTCGACCGCTTTGTAAAATGTGCTGATGGAAATTCTTTCTTGTGATGCTACGGTATTTCCCATTGGTTTATACTCCGCAATGTAAAAATTCTAAAAGCATATGAGTTATCACATATCTGTTCTTCAATTGTTAATTACTAAATTAGTATTCTTGAACTTGAGGCTCAAATTGCACCGTTCTTGCCAACAGGTCAGGGAGTTTGAAAAACGAACAGTCAAAACAAGCCTTTGAAGGGTAATTTAGTTATACTGCTTCTCCTATTACGAATCACCTAAAAACTGTATTCTGATATTGTGATGCATGATAAGTCATAAATGTAAATGCCTAAGTTAAGGTAATATACTATAGTTAATACCTCAAACATGTCTACGATATTGACAATGGAAGCATTACGAAGTGGGATAACGGGAGTCCACTTTCCATCCTTCTTTATCTGCAGACCTTCTACTTCACAAACTTGTAGTAGAATTGTAAGAGTAGAGCCATCAGAATGAGGTGTGAGGCCTATAACCTTCTCTGGCTATGGACACTGAGGGTAATAGTTCATTCTCACTGTTTGCATTCCATTTTCAGAGAAATCTGTCAATTCTTGATCTTTGATATTTAAACTTTTCCCATTTGCGACATCAGATTCATGGCTAAAGGCTTTAACTTCATTGAGTTAACTTCCAATTAAGGTGTCTGTACAAGAAAAAGATGATGCAACATTAGAAGGTTAGATATGTACTCTTTGTTGGCAAATCAAAATCAAGGACTCAATCCAGACTAAAACGGCATGATCACCATCAGACGGAGGGGAAGAGTGTTTTAGACCTGAGGGGGAAAGAGGGAGCTTTGAAAATAAGTGTGGTTACCTCAGAATGGATAGGAAGAGTGTTCATGATGAAAGTGTCAGCCCAATCAAGCTTTTGTTCCTCCGATAAACATAGAGGTGTAAAGAAATTATTTGCCAAGTCCAGGTCCAAACCCACTGTAGGATAAACATAAGGAACAGGCTTGAGCCGGGCTCCCGCTAGGTTTCATCTATTTTTTAAGTTTTTTTTTCAAATTGTTATAAATTTGAAATGAGTTAATAATCAACATTTTGTTATAATTAATAATAAATAAATAAATGAATATTTTAAAAATAAATAAATAAATAAAAATAAAGCAAATTAAAGTTTAGAGATTTAACTTTTTAATATTAGATTCTTTAATTTAAGTACTCTCTTAATTAATTAACGCATAAAAGAGAGTTTAGTATTATAATTTTAACTTTTTTGAATCATCATTTATATATGAATTAAGAAGTTAATTTTTCTTTTTCTTTTTCTATTCTTATTTTTATTTTTATTTATTATTCTAATTTATAAATTTATTTTTAAAAAAAGTGGGCCTCAACCTTCCTAGGACTTTTTTTTATCTTGTGTCTAGGCCCTCGTGTGGGAGGCCCGAGCCGAAGCCTACAGGTCTGGTCTAGGCTGGCCCGGGCTTTTTTGCCCAACCCAAAACCAACTCATGGCCAAGAGGAGGGTCCTTTATAAGCAAAGACCTGCAAAAAGTCCAAGGCCGCCTCTATTGCTTGAACTCAATACCTTGGAGCCTTGCATCGCTACGCTTGAAACTTCTATGTCCATTACTCAGGATACCCTCGAAAGCTTAGAGGAAAGGGTCAAAGGTCTCAAGGGCGAGTATGCTAACTTACGGTAGCCAACAAAGCCCTCATCAAGCATTCCATTATGAGTTGCTTAAACCCTGTGGCTTTGTGCAAGAAACGCTATAAGCGATCCGTGCGGAAGTGGAGGAAGTCTACTCAGATTGGGTTTAGCACAAGCGCACACTCACATCTAGCCCAAATTCCACAAGCTCGAGTCATGTGCATCGCATTGATGTGTCGAAACCCGACATCAATTACAGTTCACGCAATGCCACTATTGTGGATAACTTTCTCTTTTGGCTAGAACAATACTTCAATGTTGTTAGTGTGCGAGATGAGGCACAAAGGTAGGCACAACGCCTACATTTCTCTAAAGCGCCGTATAACTATGGTGATAGTGAAAGTATAGTGAGATTGGCAAAGGCATTTGTGCCATTACCATATGGGTAGATTTCCAAAATGAACATCCAAAGCACTTGTCCTTGAGTAATGCGGAGAAAAAAGAGAGAGCGCACCTACATCCGCAATTACATCAATGACTTTCACCTGCAAATTGATGATCAAACCGAGCGCATCAACAGCCTTTTCGAGATATATCTAAGGTACTATGTGAGCGCTCATTAGCAAGGTTGGCAAAATTGTTGGTTGTTGTCGAATTCTCATACAATTTTCAATAGAGTGAGAATATGGGCAAGAGTCCATTCTAGATTATCATGGGATTTCAGCCCATGACCTCAACGCCATAGCCTCGACATATGGAGGAAAAGCCCTTGTAGCTTATAAGCTTGCCTGCAAGTGTCACGAGGAAGCAAACATCATACAAGTTTATCTTGAAAAGTAGCACAGAAGATGAAAAAGTGGGTTGACACTAGGAGATGCCACATCGAGTATAAGCAAAGCAATTAAGTTATGATCAAGCTCCTACACCAAGAGTTCAAGACTTTACGAAAAGTTCATAGGGGTTAGTAAGGCGATACGAAAAGCCCTTCTTAATTGTCTGACATGTGAGCAACGTCTCGTATCAACTCTGACTTCTGCCAAGATTGAAGAATTATTCAGTCCTCCATGTAAGTCTACTCAAGTCGTATCATGGAGACGTAGGAGACCTAAGCCATGTGAGTCTAAATGTGCCCCAACAGCCATTGTCACCACATACGACAAAGATGTAGAATGCATCCTTACCGATCGAGTCATCCGAACGAGGAGCATACCGACTTACAATAAGTACTTGATGAAGTGGAGAGACCTCCCCGACAGTGAAGCTAGTTAGGAACGCGAAAAATACTTATGGTAATTCATGAAATATAAAGATACAAGCACGAGAAGGCAATGAGGACACTACGAGCATAGGTGGGGGAAGATATCACAGGCCGCTCAAATTTACTACGAAATGAGGTTAAATTGGCGTGCCAAGGTGCGCCGAGTAAAGGACTACCTAAAGGTAGAGTACGCTAAATAGCAAGGTGTGCTCAACAATAGGCCGCCTAATTCATTAGAGACTCGTGGTGCACTCAGCAACGGACAACCTAAATCCACAAGGCAAAGTGAGCAAGCCTGGCCTGATTCTAGGAATCTTTACAACACACTAGCATTTGTAATTATCTAGATAATTCTAAACTTGTGTATAGCTAAACTTCTCTAGAACTTAATAGATTTTTAGGCAAGTTGCAAGTTGCGTGAAAGGCTCTAGACCAAGGTAAGCCTCCTTATAAATAGGGCATGACACTTGCCATTTTGTTTCGCACACCACAACACACAACGCACACCACAACACACAACGCACACCAAGCACAAACAACTCAAACATACTTGTAAAGTTTTCTTATATTATCTTGTTTGAATAATAAAAAATTTTTTGGCTACATTACTCTTTCTTCTCTCTAGATTTTCCGCAACCATCTTTGCTTAATCGACCTAAGAAGTTCGATAAGCTTACTTAGTAACTTTTATACTAAAAGTTGTCTAAATACTGGAGGGGTTGGTACACAACATACTCATCCCGTGACATACAGTACTAAAATATTTGATAAACACTAGTTAGTGTAACTTGAAAATTAAGTCGATTTAATTTTACACTTATATAATGAAAGATTTATTATATATTTACTAGTTTTATCAAAATTATATTTACTATATATTATTAATTTTTATTTACCGTTATAGTTTTTTTTTCTACAGTAACTATATCTTAAAAATTTCAGTACCTCAAAACCAAACATCTCATATCCAAATGTCAGCTAGTTTCCAACTTCTCTCAAATTCCTCATCTTTTATCATTTTTTTGGGTATTCCAAGTCTGATAGCTTTGGGATCAACCATTACAGGCTTTCCTACTACCACATTTATTCTTCCAGAAGTACTTGCACGGGACACTGACTCATTGCGGATTCATTTATGGAATAAGTCTCCATACATAGTCCAAAGGGACACATGACAAAGCACGATTCCCTTAGAAATTAAGTACCTATAATTACAAATAAATTATCTGACAAAATTACAAGTTAATTATAACATGCTTTAGAACAAGAATGATCACTCATAATACATTGATGTGCTGTGGGCTTGCAAAATAATTAAGCACTTGATTGATTTTTAAAATACAATTACAAAAACTTCACATTGTCTTTAATAATTTTAAACAAAGAAGAAATTTAAAAAAAAAATAACCAATTTAATACCCACTTTTTTATTTAAAAAGGAGACCAAGACAATTGAATACTCAACTTATGATTTAGATCTTTGTCCGTTGAAGTCGCCACCTCCCACCCCAAAATATTCCACTATTTTTATTTTTTTTTTGCATTTTTCTAAATTATGAGTTAAAATCAAATAATATTAAATGGTCTTTTCATTAAGCAATCTCACAAATCTTGGTAAGTGTACAAAATTTATATTTCAAGAAAGAAAGATAATTACCGACCGAATGTCAAGCACAGTAATAATTTAATGATCACTCATGTCAATCGAAGTCTGCAATTTTTATACATCTCAAATGGTCTCTTCATTGTCACATACCATAGGGTTCATTGATTTACACCATTTTTTGTGTAAAATACTTTTTTAATGTAACATCAAAATCAATACTAAAATAGTGTTATGAATAGTATTGCATTAAATATAGTGCAACACTATTCATTTGGTACTAGAGAAAAAAAGTCTCAAATATCTTTATTATTTTTTTATTTACATATATGTCCTATTTTATATAATATTTTAAGTTATTATTATTATTGTTATTATTTTAATTTCATTTTTTTAATTTTTGAATATTATACTAATATTTTAATTAAAAAATATTCAACACAAAATTAATAATAAAAATAAAATGCCAATAACATTAATTACTAGATTACATATTACAAATTTAAAAATACAAAATTAAATTAACAAAAATTAAAAAGTTACTACTACTAGCATAAATTAGAACAATTATTTAGTAATCTGAGAGATCATTATTAGATCCTCCAATATCATCAAAATATTGGCCAATATTATTGGAAGTATTTTGAGATGCTTGGCCTTACTGAGATCTTTTCTGTAAAATTTTAATTTGTTCATTTTGAAAATATTGACGTAAGCTCGGATCACTTATCGAATTTAAATCTTTAAATAAAATTTTATTTTATTCACGATATGTGACCATCTCCAATATTTTTTCTCATTTTGGGCTCGTATCATTTGAATTTGATAATTTTGTTGCCTATCTTCACTGCATTTTTTGAGAATTTCATAAAGTCGTCGATTGTCTTCTTTAATAGTATCAATAACTAGTGAATTTTTATCTTCAACTTTCCTTTTTCCTTTTGCCTTCTTTACTCCAATGGGTCGTTGAGTAGAACAATCATCAACATTAATGTAATGTTTAAATTTATCATTTATGGGATGAATTTAGTAATTCGAATAACTAGAGTATTATTATTGTTATTATATTTTTCTATTTTAATGTAATGTTTAATTTTCATAATGCACTAATTTAGTTAATTAAATGCAACTTTAATAATTTTCTATATTTTTTTTGTAAATCGATATAAAATTACTTATTACTTAATTATGTATATTAATAGTAATATTTATTTTGTTAATTAAATTAATTCTTGAGAATTAAAAGAATAAAAAGAAAATATTCTTTTTGGTGTAAATAGGTTGAAGATGAAATAGTAATTTAGTATGAAAAAATGTATGTACATTTTTTTGTGTTGGTGTTACACCAAAATAGTGTTAAGTATTGGAGATGGCCTTAGGCATTAGCAACAAAGTGACTATAAAAAAACTAGTTTTATAAAGATATAGTAATAAAGTAATACATTTAATATTTCTTGTATATATTTGTTATTTCACTATTCTTAAAATAGTGAAATGATAATAACCTTAAAAAAATCACTCGGATTAAAAAATATATATATATTTAGTCCTATTTTTTAGTTATCCAATTAGTCCATGTACTTTCAAATATTTTGATACTTAAAATTCAAATGCAGGAACCAAACCCAAAAAAAAAAAAAAAAAAAAAATTCCCACACTAGTTATTGATAGCTGATTTTGCAATCACTGAATGCTAACTTTATCAATAAATCTGTGCCTAGTTTTACTTGCTGAATTTATACTGTCATAGCCTAAAATGCTCCTCAAATTGGGGCGTGGCCCGAGTGTGCTTTAAGAAGTTGATTGTTGGAAATCATAAAGCTCTGAATGTTGGTTGCCAACTGTTCATTCCCAAATACAGCAAGGCATTTCACTTGCAACTTATAGTACTCTCAAAGCAAAGCCAGATACATACTAAATTACTAATAGTAATACTACTTTGTTTTATAAGCATACGCATATTCTTCCCACTTGCTCTCTTTATGAATTATTTCAGACAGATAATCAAAATGTATCTAAAGGCTTAAGCAACGTGATCATGAATCTTATAACTGTTTTGTTAAAACCTATAGGCATAGAAACAATTTTAATTTCTTCAGAGTTTTGTACTCGAAAGCTAGCACATTCATCTCATCATACAAAAAACCTACTATAAACCCTGATCACGTTGTAATCGCAAGAGATCCAGATGAGATTTTTCACAAAGCGTACGAGAAAATAGGCCTGAGAGGTACTATTCAACCGGCAACCTTGTACATTTTGGGGGCTCTTTTTCTTAGTGATCAAACTGGATGCTGGGTGTGCATCACCTTCATATCTTGTGTTGTAGAATGAGGCATGGAAAATCTTTCTTGTTCCCAGTTTACTGCTGCACGATGAATAATGAGTATGTAATTTCTTACGGATCATGTGATTTAACTTGTATAAACAGAGCAATGCTAAGGCTGAACAGAATTTCCTGTAACGCTTTGTATGTACTAATTGCATTAAATCTGTATCCTGCGATACAAATCAAGTTGTGTTAGCATATGTGCTGAAATAGAGCTATAGCGTGAGCTTACTGGATGCGACTAAATGCACACACAGCAGATACTTCCTCATGCTGAGCTGGCAGAATTCGTTGCTTCCCTCTATTGCGCATAACAGAATTTGTTAATTGTATTTGCATTGCTATTTTGTGTAGAATCTAGTAGCTTCAATTAGTTATTCCAGCTGCCATATAAACTGTTGTGAACATTCATTTTACAGATAAAACAATAATAAAAATCTAGATTTCTTCTTCAAACTTTCCTCTCGTTTCTTTGTTATTTTCTCACTTAGCAAGCAAGTGTTGTTCTACTCTCCTTTGTCAATCAAAATTGCTAAGTTAAGCTTATTTGGGAGAGGCGTCACAGGACATAGTGGGTAATAGTTCATCCTCAACGATTGCATAGTGGGTAGTAGTTCATCCTCAATGATTGCATTCCATTTTCAAAGAATCCTGTCATTTCTTCATCCTTGATAGTTAAAAACTTTTGCCATTTTCAATAATAGATTCATGGTTTGAGCGTTTAACTCCTTTGAGTAAACTTCCATGGTATCCCTACACAACAAATGAAAGGTGCCGATAGATAAGTAAGCCAGCCGCCAGTGGCAGTTAAAAACTGCAATGTGCATATATGATACACAAACTCTCTACATTCTGAGAGAGAGAACCTGGACTCACCAAGCCAATCCAATTTTGCCGTTTCCGGGCTGCTCCCCTTAGTGAGGAAAATCAAGGAGGGAGGTGGGGAAATAGGTAGGGTTTCCTTAGACAGGATGGGTGATCACCCATCAGGTAGAAAAAGTCACTTCAATCAAGCTTCTGTTCCTCAGATATAACAGAGGCTTGTCCAAATCCTTCAACTTCCCCAGGATACTGCCAATATTTTTTCTTCTCTTCCATGCTGAGATAGAAGAATTCTTTGATCTCTTTCTTTCATTTCTCTAGAATGATGAGCTCACTCCATGATTTACCAGCTGATATGATAAAAAAAAAAGGAGTAACAGCAAATTTGACTCATTTAGGGACCAAATTCAATTACAGCAATGTATATAAGCATAGATTAATTTCCAGTACTCTAAGATCACTGTAACATTAAACTACATAGTGATTTTAAATAATTGTAAAATTCATGTTTCGCATTCAATTGAGGATTCTTTTTGGGCTTAGTCAAATTAATTTTTGAAAATAAGGAGGTGTCAAATTTGGTCCTGCTTTTTTAAACTTTACAAGATCAAAAACCAGCCAGTACAGCTTCACTCAATTCTTATAAAGTAATGCTTCACCCAAGCATGACGCAGAATCCATAAACTCAAAATTTGTTGCAATATTCATATTGCTATCATGCAATGAAAGAACTTGTTGCTTGCAACTGGTTAAATATGCCAGAAACACGAACATAAGAATGAATAAGAGTTTCCTGTTAAGTTTATTAGCAAAACCATACAACAGCAAAATAGTCTCAAGTTAGTTATTAAAAAAAGTGCAGAACAGACAGTGTAGAGTATAATTGCTATTTTACATATTGATATATTTTCTTGAAACCAATGTGTAGGCATGACATCTTTTTCTCATTGTCCGGAACACGCCACAGTGATCAAAATGTTTCTCTGAAGAAGGGACTCTTGTTCATGCTTGTGAGTTACTTGACCTTAGTGAGTGTGACTTTCTAATCCTAATGCATGCAGTATGATTTGAACTGTGTGGTAGATAGAAGAAGCAATTATGAACATCAAAGATAAGTACTAACTTTGAAAAAGAAATTTACCTGGAAGAGCCCCGATTCTTTGCAAGCAAAGTCGAGCGTTGGCTAGTTCACTATCCATTGATTCTTCAGAATACAAGCTCCGCATGTTGATAACTGGGATCTTTGAATTCAAAGTATCATTGGAAATGGTGGGTGTATCTCCCTTTGGACGCATGTATATGGGAAGACCAACCGCCGTAGGCTTCTTGGCCACACTCTTGAACATAAGCCACAGGCAGAAAACCTCCAAGTCTATCCATATTTTCTTACACAAATTTTTGCTCAAGAATACTACAAGTCTACAGCCTTTTTATAGGCTGCATTGGTTCTAAAACATGATTGCAATAAGGTATTTTCTTACAAGAAAAGTAACAGTATTTTTATTTTTTAGTAGCAGGTTAGCATCCTCCACCAAACTCTAGCAAACATACATATCTGTGTGATTCTGACAAATTAAGCTCATGATTGAATTGGATGGTTTAAGGAGAATTTTCAAATACCTAAGAAAACCGTCCTTGCAGCTGTACAATTCATATGTGAATGGCTAACAATACAGGTTAGAGTATGTTTAATGATACTGGCCTTGCTATGATTGATTCGAATTTATAGTGTGCTAGAAAAAGTTGACAATTTAAGTTTTACAAATGAGAATATATCCCTCAGATTTGCAATAAAGTTGAAGTACATGACTCACATGATGAGACATGTAATTTTTTAAGCATTTCAATTCAATTATCAAGTAAATTGACAATTGTCTAGTGTTGCATGAAATTGTGCCCAACTTTGTGACTTATTCAGAAAAGGAAGAGAGAGAGAGAGAGAGAGAGAGAGAGAGAGAGAGATTTGCTAACCCAACTTTGGTAGCATTGCTATTATACAGTAACCTAACTTTGTTGTTTTATCTTCTCTAGAATGTTTGGTATTGCAATGTACACAGAACTGTTAGCAAAAGGCAAATAAGTTGCTCGTGCAAAACTCTCAGCAAAAGATAAAATTAGCTTCAAGCATCAGAATAACACGATCTAGTTATGAGTGCAATCACTCAATATTCTACCCTAATCACCATTAAAGCTGTTCATAAGCAGCTACTTCTGAGAGTCCTTCATCAAGTACCTTAATCAGAAACATGCAAATTTTTCTTTACCAAGAATTATTTCAGCAAAGTCATTGATTTGAACCCAAATTTCAATTTCAATTTCACAAGCCTTTCATCTTATCTTAGAAAAATAAGAGAAGGATACAACACGGGTCATCTCAGATGGACCAACAATAAAACTTTACCCATCTGTTTAAATTAAAGCACAAATGCTACTTTTCAAGTTATGATCACCCATTTCATCAGATAAATAAGAGATCAGTTGCCAAAAGGATTTGAATGGCACCACTGTACCAATCTTGCCAAACCAACGGCTAATACCCAAAAGCTTTATTTCAACTAATCCAATATAAGCATAATTATCATCTAAAAACAAAGGTTACAATCAGAGATCATAAATTTTGATAGAGAGACAAACCCATTGTTGAATATATCGGCCCCCAAAAAGCTGCTCATTTCTTGCAATCATCTCTGGCCACAATCTTGTACTTACCCGTCTGCTGTTGCTGCATAAAGAAAACAAAATCCATTAACAAAACCATCACTAACAAATCATCATACTTGGGGAAAAAAAAACCACATATTTAGCAAATATTTACTTTACCTTCTTCCATATCTCAGTATGATCTTTACAGAAGCCAGCAACAACAGCACCACCCTTCTTCCCTTCCCTATACTCAATACAAAGATCCTCGCTCAACCCACAGGTGACATGAAAAGAAAGGCAACACTTAGGCTCAGAACATTCAACAGAACATCCCCTTTTACTCTTACAAATATAACACCTCTTCTCCCTCCTCGTCTTAGGCACCTTTGAGCAATCAATCCCTTCTCTCCCTTCCGGATCCTCAAAGAACACCTCTGGCACCAACACTGCACACACCACGTGGGCCCATAGACCATCTTTAGTAGGCTTCATTGCTCCGCCACCAACCGGACACAGACAACAAGAAAACGCCCTATTCTCATCGTTAGCAGCCAAGCATTGGGCGCAGAACCAGTCCCCATCTGGGATTTCTTTAACAAGTGGGTTGCCGTAGCAAGTGGCGTGCACCATTAGATCACACCCGTCGCAAAAAACAATGGGGTCTTTCGAGTCCCCGTCCGTGCTTTGACATACTGCACACAGAATACCATCATCCTCATCTTCTTCTTGTTGGATTTCTTCTTGTTCTTGAACGCACTCGTCTTTGGTCTCTATGAACGACGGCGGCTTCCACTCAACATTGAGATCAAGAAATGACAAATCGGGTTGAATTGCCCATACCCTTTTCTTGGCCGGCAAGGAATATGTAGTGAATGAACTGATACCGCCGCCGGCACCCAAGGTCTTGGTTGCCGGAGAATCAGATGAAGGTAATGGTGGTGGGTAGAAGCAATATTTCCTCTTCTTCGCCGGGAGGCAAAGGTTTTTGGCTGTGGATTCATCGGATTCTTGAATTTTCTGTTGTCCTCCTTCTTGTTCTTCTCGTTGCTGTTGCCTGAGCCTGAATCTCTTGAGAGGGGGCAAGGCTTCGAATTTGGTATCCATTTTGTTGATTTGTGTAAAGTGAAAGAAAGTTTTTGAGGTTTTGATTTTTTGTTTGTGAAAGATTTCATTTGGGTTTTTGAATCTTTTGAAACAGTGGGGGTGGCCGGTGGCGTGGCGGGATCTGAGGAATCTTTTCGGGTTTTTGAATTTGGCGGGTTTGGATCTTTTCGTTTTTTAAAAGTTAAAACTTCTACGAACAAAAGCCGCCAAAAGATTGGACGACTTTGGGTTATTTTAGGCGGGCGCGGGGATGGATCTTTTCATCAGATGCTAGGGAGTCAAATATGTATATTTAAATAACATTGTTAGTTGTTACTGCAGTGAAATCTCTCTGTAATTATAATATTCGAATCAAACTAAAAATTTTATTACTATGAGTAGGTTATAATTATATAGAGGTGTAATTATAAAAATTATTATTATGCCTTAAATTATTCTTTAAGTGATATAGAAGTAAAGTACGCTATACATTGATAATTAATTAATATAGTATGTGTTTGGGTGTGACTACTGTATGTGTGTGTATTAAAAAATAGTATATATATTTGTGTACTGTTGGGAATATAGAAATTCACTTTAAAGGTTTAAAGAATAAATTATTGTCTAAAATAATTTTATAAAAATATTTTATTTCATCTTGAACCTTTAATATAATATAATATATATTTTTTGCAATATATGGATAATTATAACTATGGACAAATAAGTTCTTTAAAGGAAGTAAAAAATTTATAATTTATTGCAATGTAAAATTTATTCTTATTTATAATTGACCCAAGTTGGCATTAAAATTTTTTATTATTACATGAAAGTCATTTCTATATAGAGTATCAATATAGAGGAAATTATCCATTTTACTGTAAGAAGTATACCATTGTCAAAGTTGAGTGATAATAATTTCATGTTTCTATAAATTTTACTTAATAAATTTTTTTAAAAAAATCTACTTGTACCAAATGCATTTCTTTATATTACTAGTAAATTTAAAAACATTTTACATTTCTAGCTATACCAGATGCATTTCTGAAAGAGGGACCGAGTCTCATAAGACCTTAAATTTTGTTTCTCAAGAAAGGGGAAATGGGCCATAATGCATCGATGAATAAATGTTATAACGTCATGGCACAATGGTGGCTGCTCCCTTCAGACTTGTAAGCCATCTTAACTTTCTTTAACAACAAATTACGGCACGTAACGTCCAGTCTCTCTTCATTAAAGCATTTACCAGTACCAGATCAGCTTCAGAACCGGGATTGCTTTGAATTGAACTACATCTACTTTAGGAACCAACATTGTCAATCAGTTATCCGGTGGTAATATTTTTAACATCTCAAGTACATACTGGTTAAGGTTCAAACTTATTTCTACAGCTACACTACACAATTTTGATATATTGCTTCAATCCTGCATTTGCTTGGGTGGAGAGCGTCTCCAAATTCCTGCTAGGACGCTTCCAAAGATTGAATGACAGACGCTAGAAACTGCACATGGTACTGCTGCCAGCGGGCTTCCAAAGTGCTGAGAGGCAAGAACGACTCCAAGCACCGAGTTCTGGTACATGAAAGCATTAAAATAAGCCTAACAAAAATTAAATAAAAATAGAAGGGGCTGGCTCCTCTATGAAAGTGTTATCTGATTTAACTCAGAATAATTGCCAGCAGGCCCCAGAACCATGATCAAAATGAGAGTTCATTTTTTTGCAACACACAGCCATATGCATTTGCTCTTCTATATTCAATTATTGATGTGGAACGCTGTGAAGGATCACTTCTAGATAAAACAAGGAGCTTCTCTGTCTTAGAAATTGAACTATACATAATAACAATTACCTGCATCCCAACCTCAATAGAGATGGTTCGACAAGATGCCACATCAATCCCGAGCATCCTTGCAAGTACATATCCAAAGAAAAAACCAGATGCATGAAGAAGAAATGCTGCTAGCGCCACTTGCGGACCAGACGTAAGGATTGCAGAAGCACTCTGAGCAATTGCATTGCCACAAAGAATTGCAACGGTTCCCACAGCAATGGGTGGCATCAAGGGAGAGACAAACTTAACCAAGCTATGGAAATATTGATTTAGAAATGCACCGCCCAGTACAGGAAGAAGCACAACCTGAGGACATGGCACAATTAATAATTGTAGTTTACTGCAAACAACAACAGTTAGAAAACAGTATTTCAGCAGGAGAGCTCACTTGCAATGTGGACATAAACAAACCCATAGCATCTACCGCAACATATTGTCCAGCAAGTTTGGCTGTAAGGAAGGGGGTCATGACCTGAAAAATGAAATGGGAAGAGAAGATTTAATAAAATATCGGTGAGTGGTAATTTTGAGAGAACAAAAGTTTAACTGCACTATACCAACTCCAACCCTCTTTCCAGAAAACTGAACCAAATAGTTGGCAAGCAACAGGACTACTTGTACGCATCACAAAAGAGAAGTATTTGTAACTTTAATGTTAAGGAAATTATAGAACAGTAAATTTATTCCTGTTATTGGATCTACATCAACATTAACATAGTACCATCCTAAAAATGATTTAAAGGAAGAAAGCATTGGATAAGTAAGAAAAATTAGCTCACTGACCACAGCAGAGAGAGTGCTTGCAGCTGTCATCAACACTGAAAGTGCTACATTTCCACTGGAAAACAAATAGACCATCAGGTCATCTGATTTTGGCAGGCACAAGAACAGAAGAGGAGGAAATAATTTTGTTTACGTTGATTCACATACCGTGCAATGTAAGTGACAATGTTGCTTGCTGTACCTGCATCCAAGAGATAACAAAACTATCAAAATGTGGATAGTGATGAAGTAGCCAAGTCCATATTCAGAGAATAACAGATGTACTTACCACCAGGGCAACACCCAACCAATATTAAACCAGCTGCATAATGAGATGGTAGATTCAAGAGCTTACTAACAAGAAATCCTGATATTGGCATCACCTGCAATCAGTCACCCATTGTCATCTAAGTTAGTATAAAAATTTCAATACATGGTTACGTTGACTGAAAGTGAACATCATTTGTCAACTAATTGACATTTGTTGCTTATACGCAAAACCGGTTCTTCATAGCTTCAGTCTAGAATGAACAGATAGAGAAAAGCCTCAAATATCCAAAATGCTGTTGAAGCTATGGAAAACGAAAATATATTGGGAGTTGAGTGAAAGTGATTCTAAAATACATATAAAGTTTACAGTATCACTATTCCTAAATTCACAACCTCCGAATGCGTAGATATAGGCTTTTCTTTTGAAAACCATGAAGGCCTCTGGACCCACCATGCGAAGTCGAGTTTGAAAGAGGTGCTCTTGCAAAAGCCTAAAATCTATGGGAGGCAGGAAACACATGGCATTTCACCAGGTAGATGGACACCAAGTGTATACATAGATACACTAATATCAGTAAAGTTTCAAGTGCTCATATTCTTCTTCCTCTCTCTCTCTCTCTCTCTCTTCTTTTCCTTTTATTTTTCAATTATCAGAAATGAAACCCTCCTGTTGTCTTCGTGTATCATATGCAAAGTCTTCACATATTTATTTATACAAGCTGTTTTCACTGAAATGAGGTAAATTGTTGATAATTGAGATTGAGGGTAACAAACAGAGAATGGGATGTGTTGGATTAAGTAGTTGTTGGGCCTCCATTAAACCAATGACATGGATTTGGTTAAGGGTCAAAACACAAAGCATTATATTCTCTGACAATCTACATCACAGTCTTTTCTTAACACATTTTAATATTTATCATCAGTCTTAATAATTTTACGGTCGCTCATTGATTCATGTGTCATAAGACATTCTTACTTTTACACATAAAGATTTTATATTATGTATCGTAAGATCAAAACTCTTCAGCATAGAAAATTTTGTGAAATTACTTGAGCATAGTACTCACCACATGTATTTTAGATAAACATATACGTTTCATCATGATTCTACCACACGTTTATTCATATAAAAGATCTAAGCATTTTGCAGTTGAATAAATTTTGAATATAATTAATGCAATGAAGAAAAACACAAACCGAATACTGAAGCACAAAGCCAGAAATGATTTCCTTGGGCATGGCCAAAGCGCCACGAAGATCATCAAGAGTGAGAGTCATTCCCATACCGAGCATTGTGAGAGTAAGGCCAATAATTGTCCATTTTGGCTGGACCCAGTTGAAGGAACTTGGCTTGACCAAACCCAATAAGCAACCCAAAGATACCCATATCGGAAACGCAGTTGATATCAATTCACCAATTAACTCAATCCATTCCCGAAAACTCCGGCTGTTATTAGCGTCAGCGGTGTTGGATGAAATGCCGCAATGAAGAGGGCCAAAGTTAGTCAGTCTAAAATCGGTGTTTTCGGGGTTCCGAGGAAGAGTGATGGGCGAATTCCAAATGGGTTTTACATGTAAACGTGATTGGAATTGGGATTGAGATCTTAGTATGAGCTGATCTGAGCTTTTGGAAGATGAAATGGATTGGGATCTTAGTTGCAGTTGAGTTCGTGTTAGACGGTGACTTGAAATGTGTGCTGTGTATGGCTCAAAATTGAGTCTTGTGTTAGAGCATGGAATTGAGGACTGCATTTTTGTGCGCTCTTAAATATGAAGTAATTACTAACTGGTAATTATCACTCACACACTGCTTGCTCAGTGATCTCTATCAACAAAGACTCCATGGTTGCCAGTTTATAGCAGGAGTAATGGGATTATGCTTACCTGTGCTGATTTTGGCTGTTTGCTCTTAATTATCTTATTTAGGTTTTTTGTCATTTTTTTGGTTTTCTTTTTTTCATGATACAACTCTACAATGAAGCATGTTATGATACGTATCATATATTAACCCAATAGTAGTGTCTAACAACTTAAAAGTTGAATCAACAAAATTATGTTTAAATTTACAAAAATAACTTTTAGATTTGATATATTATAATAATTATTAGGTTTTTTTCACTATTTATTTATAATAAGATTGATCAAATCAATTAAGTATTGGACTGGACATATTATAAAAAATAATAAAAATTTGATAAAAAAATTTCTAAATTCGAATTATAATGTATGATACATCAAATCCAAAAATTATTTTTGTAAACCTAAACATAATTTTGTTGATTCAACTTCTAAGTTGTTGGACACTATTATTGGGTTAATGTAAGATATATTCTAATGTATCATATTTGAAGTGACAATGATGATATGTGGCTAAAAAAATAACATAAAAGAGAGTAAATTATTATTTAAAAGATGAAAAAACTTAATCACATGATGAAATAAAGATCGCTATATATATAATCTTTTGTACTTGAAAATAGAAAAAAGAGGTGGATTTAACTATAGGCGAATAAAGCGATTGTCTAAGACCCTATATTTTTTGAAGGCCTCATTTTTTTTTAAGTATCTCTTAATAGTTCTTTAATTAATAAATATTTTTTTAAAAAAAATTATGTATTGTAGAAAACCCTATTAGACATCTTTATAATCAATAGTTATACTATAATTAAGAATTATTTTTTATTTATTTATAGAAAATCAATATTTGGTAACCTTAATGTTCAAAAGATATAATTAATAAAATTGTTACTCATTAATTCATTCATTATTAGTTTTTCTTAAAAAAAATTACATTTTTTACCTTTTAACTTTCCTAAAAAATTAAAATTTTTGACTTTTAATATTCCTTTTAATTCCTTATAATATAAAAAATCAATAGATATATAGATTTCTTGCTCTCTCTCTTTTTTTTTTTTTTTACAAAGAGAATTATTACATTTATTGATTCATTTTTAAAAGAAAAAATTAGTTTCTTAAAATACAAAGTGCATATCTATTATTTAATAATCAATTCATCATCTCAATTTTCTGCTATTCTAAATAGAAAAATATTCTATTTGAAAAAAATATTATTTTTATTTATTTGTTTGTTTATTTTTGTAATGATTTTAATGGAAGTAAAAAAGATATCTTCTTGCTTATTTTTTTAAGTTTGGTTTTTGAAAATTTTTAAGATCTTTTTTGTTACTATTAAAATTCAAGAGTTAAAAGTCGAATAAAATTTTTAATATTTTATATTTCTTTAAATATTGAAATTACAAAATAAAAAAAGATTGTACAAAATTTTTTTGTCTAAGGCTCCATATACTCTAAAGCCGGCCCTGATAGAAGAGCATGACATAGTTTGCTCAAATTCTCAGAGACCAAAGTGATTTTAAAGAAAAATTAATGTGACTTGGACTGACTAATCAGAATAATGAAAAAAAGATAACGGTTAAGGGATACAAAAAGATAAATATTACCACAATTGGATTACATGAAAGACATTTTACCCAAGTTATAGGAGAAATAATCAATCATTCATTTATAATTTCACTCATTCTTGGAAGCTTCTAGTTGTTGATTTCAATTTTCGAATCTAATCATTTTATCAGTGCTAACTTAAAAGTGAAAAAATAATAGAATTTAATTACTTCAAACAAAAAAAATTAAGTTAAAAAACTCTACCCTCATCCGCTATTTACCTTAGGGTAAACGTGCAATACCAAGCGGGTTAAGGGTAATGGGATATTGGGCGGGCAGAAAAATTAGGGGGCAAAACAATAATTTCCCTAGTATTCCCCATTGTATATCGCTTGTAAAAACCCTTAATTTATCTCACAAATCCTCAAGCCTTCTGACTCTCATGTACGTGTGTTACAGCAACTATTATTTTTTATTTTGTTTCATGCGACTTAACTTTAATGATAATTGATGCTAAAATCCAAATTAGTGACAAATTCACTTACCATTACAATTGATATTAAAGCTAGTTTAAATTCAAATTACTATTACAATTACCAGTTTTTGGATTTTAGTTTCGGTGACAATTAGTATGCTATCATTACAATACTATTAATTATTAGTATGGGTGACAAATCCTCAAAACAGTTTTTGTTAATTTTAGTTTGTTTCAAAGAATTTAAAATTCAATGATATTTTTGCCAAAATAATCCGAATGATTAGTAATTGCAATACTTTAATCTTTCTCTTGTTATAGTTTCATTTCATTGTATTTCTGGATTAAACAAATCAGATTTTTTTTTAAAAAAATTGCTTTATGATTATGGAATGGATTTTTTTATTATATCTTTTGTCCAATTTTTATTAGAATTATAGGGTTTCATCAGGAGTAAAGAGTTTTATTAGAATTATAGTTATTAGTATGGATGATATAAATGCACACATGACAGAACATTATTTAGTCGTTAGATAACTTAACACAATATCTCGATGTATTCTAGAATTTCTAGTAGAATCGATTATTAGAACAAATAATTAAAATAGAATTCTTTTTTTTGTTTCTTAATTGTTTAATCAATAGGAATGGTTAGTTATAAAGTAAAACCAAAAGAGAAACCTAAACCAAAAGGAATGGTTAGGTTAGGTAGATATACATATACAATATCACGGCTTGTTAGTGAATAATAAGTAAGCTTTTCATCTCTTGCAGATCAACATAAGTAAACTTAACAGAGAACAAGCTGTGCATGCAGAAACTTAAAAATGGAAGAATCATCATCTCCCCATGAACACGGGAGGATTTAGATCTTAATAGTTTCGGATCATATTCATGTTGTGTTTGGACATTCTACTAGAATTTTCCTTCTATAGTTTTTGTTTAAATTGTTAAATTGAGGAACTATGCTACGAAAATGAGACTGTCAAAGCATAGAAGTTCTTTGAAACAACGATTGAAGAAGGAAAGAAATAAAAATAAAAAATGGTGTGCACCTGCCGACTGTTGTCGGACAATCTTTTCTGGAAACCTTCTCCTTCCCACTGATTTTTTAACAGTACCCCGCACTCTGTTATAGCAAAATTTTAACTATTGAAGCTAAATCAACTTTATATAGTGGAAGCCCTGATTTCCAAAATTTCACCGACACATATTAGGGCGAAAATTAAAAAATATATATACTATACTTTGTGATCTCAATTTTTTTTTTCCAGATAATACATGTAATATATCGCGTCGTGAGTGAGAGAGTTTCTGAGTTAATTTATAAGTCTTATGCTCTCCTAACTAAATAGATGCATTTTGGATAGCAAAGTTTAATAACAAAATCATGACGGACTGTGTGTTCAAAACAGACAATATCTACGTAGTTGTTGGATTCTGGTTGTTAAAATTGGTATTAGAACTATTGGTTTGGGATTCTATAGATTTCCTTTGAGGTTAGTTTTGTCTAAGCCTAATCAATCAAATTAAAGCAAACAATTTTTACTTAATTTTTGGGCATAGGTTGTTACAATTGATACTGGAGATTATGTCTAAGCTTAATCAATCAGATTGAAGCGGATAATACCTATTTGATTGTTAGGCTTGAACTATTACGATAATAGCTATTTAGTTGTTATTGTTGAACTATTACAATTGATATTAAAGTTATTGGTTTGGGATTATGTAGACTTCTTTTGAAGTTAGTTTGTCTAAGATTAATCAGTGAGATTAATAGTATTGTTTGCTTTGAGATAATAAGGTACTTTCAATTTTAAAGATGAAATATTTTTTCATGTGGGGGAGAATTGTAACAACATAAACCCAACAATCAAACCCCACAACTAAATAGATTGTTTGCTTTGGATATACAACTCGTCACATTCTTGTTATTGGGTTTTACAACTCAGAATGTGTCTATTTAATTAGGAGAGATTAAAACTTATAAAGTAGTTTAGGAATTCTCTCAGTAACGATGTGAAATATTACAAAATAAATAAGATTTTGACTCACCAAAAAGCTCTATTTCCGATCTAATCACATCTGATTTAACGAGTCATGCCCTTTACAATTTGCTCGGTGCATCTACATTTTTTTTTTTGAAACTGCAATATGCTATGAAAGAAGACAAATTGTTTCAAAATAGTAGCAGATCAAATAAATCTAAAAAACTAAAATTAACTCTTTGTCATTTGTCTGCACGCTTTTTTTTTTCTAATCAAGGCTACCAAAAATTCAATAATCTAAAACCCAGAAAAGAAGTGAGCCCACTTTTGGTTTTTTATGTATAGAGACAGATACAATAGGGATCCGTTGCTTGAATATGTTAAGAATCAAACTTAACCAATAATAATAATAATAATAATAATAATAATAAATACTTATACTTTTACGTGAATATATTATAAAATAAAATAGGCTGTATTAATTTTTTTTGGGTCTTTTAATTTCTTTCACGTAGCCCTTTTTTTTTTAATTTTTAATTTGGTCTTTTAATTTATTTCAACGCAGCGCGTGGCTTTGGGCTTCAAGTCTGAAAAGAGGCATTCACGATCTAGGGCGGTCGATCAAATGATGAGGAGCCGAGAAATGGTTGTTGATTGATTCTGTTGTATTATTGTTTTGGTGAAAAAAGAATTTTTTTTTTTTTTATGGTTGATTGTATTGAATTGAAATTTTGCAAGTAATTAATTTGTTTAGTTTCTATTTTTCCCAGTAATTTAAAAGATAGAGGGACAAGATAATAAATGGGCTACCACCGTTTCGTTTTAACGTCATCTTCAAAAAGACCGAGGAAAATGGATAATTGTCAATTTAGTACGGGGAGGAAGGGTAGGGTTTCCAATCTTTTGCTTGGGAGGCGAAAAATGGAAACTACGAGCTTATAGTACAAAATTGTGTAATGATATGAAGACCATCTCTTGAGCTTCTACTACAAATCTATGTATTGATATGAGAACATTATTTTGTTTTTTATCCCTTCCCGATTGAGCCACGTGTTAGCTGTGCAATCTAATGTTATTACTAAGAAATGAAATTTACAATGTGAAGCAAAAAAATACCTCAGGTATCATCACAGACGGGTGCTCCAATATGAGATCCAGACTTGATCAAGAGTCAATCTGACACCCAAACCGTTTAAAATCATTTGAGCCGGGAACCCATACAGAATCCTACTGCAAGGTTCCTCCCAGAAGAACTAGAACCAAAACACCACCAGAGTGGAGAAATTGATAAAATGAGCAGAAGAACACATTAAAACCCTTGTCAAGTGAATTCACTAAAGTGGCGTCTTAAATCTTCTATGAAAGGACTTGTATGCAGGAGGTGCATTAAGAACTCAACAACTGGGAATGGCTCTTGACTGTGTCGCCAATTAAGAGATCACCTGAGAATAAGAATCAAGTTATTAGAATAATCAACCATCAGAAATGCAGACGAATTTTTACACTAAATTAAGTGGGGTTAAATGCGTATGGCCTTTATTGAAGAGTGCTTAAGCTTGGCTAACAAGTTGAGTTGATTTTATGGTCTTAACAACAGGCAATCAATGAGTCAATATGCTGGTGGACCTTCAATAGACTACATACCACAATTCACAGGCAACTAGTCTGGACAATTGAGATTACAATCACCCTAATAGGCAGTACCATCCACCCAAAAGAAAACAGAAAAGACAAAATGAGAAGTTTCAAATGTAAAGCGCTGGAGTTTCCATTGAGCTAGACCGCTTCCAAATCCACTAACATTTAACCAATACGTCAAGGGACACCAATGATACTACCTGTAGATATGTCATTGTAATATCGCATGTGGCAACAATACTTTAATGCAAAGACAACCGAAAACATAATAAATATCACTACCCAGTTAATTTTATTTTGAAAACAAAACATTATGCGTCTTCAACCTTGCTTAGTGGCTACTACCACCTTATTTTATTGCCCAACATAACCAAGGTGAAGTATACATGTCAAATTACCAATTAAAAGATGCCAAGTTCTCCAGACACCAGCTTTACAACCCATCTTTCTCTCTTGTTCAGTTGGCCTTTTAACCGGATACAAAAGCAATGCCATAGCCATACAATAGTCCAAATCAACAAACATGTATTTACCTGATTAAAATTCAAAATCAGTGCATGATAGCTGAAGCAGTGACTTTGAAGAGCCCAAAAGATCTTGAACCTAGACATATAAAACACAAAAGTGCATGAGAACAAATTATTTATGAGGCAAGACAACTAATGGTAAATTTTAGAGAATAATAATAATAATATAGGACTAAATTGGAGAATAATGCTTCTTCATTTATTTCATTATGAAGACAAGGAAAGGAAATTGGATTCAAACAAAAATATTCAAGTGAAATGACCACATCAATCAGGGTAGTGATATTGCACAAATAACTATTCAAAAGTGAAAAAGAACTTCAATGAAAAATAATTAATGAATAATAAAGCTTCAAATCATTTGTGGCACATCTATTTCTATCAATCTCTAGGAAGAAAAAGTGGGAGGGAAAAAAAAAATGAAATCAGTCAAAAATACCAATACCATATTTCTTGAATATAAAGCTCTTAGGAGACTAGAAAGATAAAATCAAATACCAGTATGCATAATCATGTAAAATAATCATGCAAATACTTACACACACACACACACGAAAGGAAAAAAACAGCATAGAACATAATGATTACATCTATACAGCATAAGATTCCAGGCAGAAGCAGAAAAAGAGCAGCACAAACTTTTAAGTCAATCCATGCATTAAACCACAATTCAAAAAAGGAGTATTTTCTGTGTGTGTGTGTGTGTGTCAGAGAGAGAGAGAGAGGTAGAGATAGAGAGCAAGATGTTACATAATACGTCAAATACAAAACAAATTAAAATCATTCAATTTGCAGGACAGAGGGAAAATTCAAAACAACAATTGGAAGAAGGATGACAAGTACAGTAACTAACAACTGACGATACTTCCATTTTGAGGTTCAATTTCCTTTAAACCTCTAACTTGGTAAACCTGTCAACTTTGTTTTGCCATCACCATGACGTCAATGCACGATAATGACAGTAGTTCAACTTCACAAAATTTATTTGATTATGGCAAACAAACACCCCTCTTCGCTTCTATTTGAAGCCACAAGTACCTAAAACTGACATCAAATCCTCAGCAATCTGCTTCAATTGTTTTTCCGTATCATACTACAATACTTTGCTACTCAGGATCACTGGATTTCCATTGAGACTTGCAATGAAGAAGCACAAACCCAAACCAATTATACAGGTATGGCAGAAACCAAGTGAATTGGAAAACCACTCACTCATTCAAAGCTTTCCCATCGTAAGCTTGGGGACATAAGCTAAATAGCTGCAATGAAGCGAGCATGCATTCATGTGACATACATGATACTTCTAGATGATAAAATCAAAGCTTGAATAGCATTAATTCTTGATATTAAATCAAGACCAAACAAAGTTAAAAATTTAGGAGCTTTATAATTACAAAAACTACCAACTCAATCACGGACCACAAGAGTCCTACCTATCATTTGCTACTAGCAAGAGGAGTTGGCACCAATCTAAAAGGAAAAGAAATTACATTGGTCACAACCAATGAAGGAAAACACAAATGATAATCGAATGAAGGAGATGATATTCTGAGAACATAGCGTCACTTACTTGACCAGAAATTCATCCCGCAGCTTTGTTTCATAGCATGACTTGCCAACTAACCGCTAACCTCATGCAATGGATAAGCTTCCTTCAGTAATTGGCGGCAGCTTTTCTAGATGGAACCAACATGTAATCCTTTAAGAAAGTTTTTCCTCAGTCCCACTCCCGTTCAAATGGCAGAATCAAAAAGCATTCCAACTCCAGAAAAAAAAGCTTCCATAACTAAAAGTTTACTTACCCCCATAATTCTGCGACTTACTCATTCCCAGTACTCGTAGTACCATGCCAATGAACTGAACAGACTGCAGTGGGGGAATAATAACTGAAGAACATCTTCATGGATATCATCTAGGGGAAAATGAAATAGAACTCTCCCGACACTTGCCATACGAAAAACAAAACGTGGGGAGAAAGAGGGAGATTAGGCCTTAGAACCATCTAAAACTAAAGTACTTAGCACACGAACAAACTAAGCCTTCAACTTGCTAGAAACTTTTGATCTAATCAGTAAAAATCAGACAAAACTGAATGCCTATTTGCACCGAACACAAGCCTCCAATATTGGTTTTACCAAAATCAAGACACAATTAACATCTCAAGGTAACACCACTGGCGAAAAATCAAAAATATTACATGTCAAGTCAAAGAACAAAAAACTGAGATCTTCCTTGAATAATGAATACAAATTAAAACCTTCATCACACTAGGATGCAGCCACGCATGCCTCCCAAAGAAATAACACAACTAGCCTCCTAGCAAAACGAAGAGAACTACATTCTAACCACTAAAGACTTGAACGTCCACCTCTATTGAGTGTTAATTGCATAAATGCTGAACAGAGAAAATGACGATGATTCTTGCTCTTATTATTCTAACCATTAGCTTTATCAGTAGTACAACACAGATTAATATATTGAATTGTGAGCTTCAAAATGTAAGAAATATTTTTCTGAAGCATTTCATTTAACAGTCTACAAATTATTAGGGGGTGGGCCTTGGATATCTAGGTATCCGACAACGACTGCCCTTCAGTTGGAGCGACCAGCCCATCTTATATATAAGTGTCCATTTATCTTCTTTTTTATAGCCAATAACGGACAACTCAACAATCCTCCTTTCAAATGAAACCCTTGCCGGCTAGTGCAACACCAACTGCCTGACACAATTGAGTCCATCACATTCCAGCTACCAAAAGTTTGGCCTGATGCTACTTGTTACAGGGTGGGCCTAGAACATCTAGATATCCAACCCAAAGACTTGCCTTCTAGGTGGACTAACCTATCCTAATTATAGGTACATGTGACCACCTTAAAGTAGCTAATGTGGGACAGCTAAACACCAATACATAGGTACAGTTAGGCAGTGAACTTTAAAATTCATAAAGAAAACCATATGGTCTGAAATTTTTGAAAACTAGCTATCAGGATATAAATTTTTAAATACTGAAATGATTTTCATAACGTCAGTGATCCATATAGCTAAACTTTGATGCCTTTAAAATCCTCCATGAATATAAATGAGGCCATGAATCTCATATCATGCTCTATATAACCAAAAGTAATTACCTGCATCTAATCTTAGTACGAGGGCCAGAAGTTCAACATCATAGACATGGTAGCAACTACCAACTAGTATTCATTATAACCTATAAACAAGTATCATGTGCATATTAGACATCCAGACCAAGGTTTATAAACTTCAGGGTGCAGTCCTGCACTAATGACAAGGTCTTCAAACTAAAGCTAAATTCAGGAGATAGACATGTACTTTACTTCCTGCTGGCCGGCTCTCGTCTAATCCCAACTAATTCCCTTGGTGTTATGGTCTTCATCTACTATATTCTCAATATTGTTTGAAAACCCATAACTAACTTGCAGGTTACACCAGTGGTTATCTGCTAGATGAAAAATACTTACCAGAAACCATGAAATGATTAATTAACTAAAATAATAATACAAAAAGGAACACAATCTAGCATATTCCTTTATCCAAACACACATTTGTGTGAGTGGGGAGATTACATAATGAATATCAATGTACGAGTATTATTATATCACATAGAAAGGGGAAGACTGGTCTTCAATGACAATTATTTGGAGGTAATAATAATGATTCATAACTACACACAAGTATGAAAGAGAGGACTGGTCTCCACAGGCTGTCAGTTCTTTTTGTAATGAGAGACAAGAAGAGTATATAGGTTAAAACAGAGAAGCTATAGTGAGGCCAGATACCAACACAGGTGACAACAACACCCTACGTGAGGATGTTCTAAGCTGCAATAGAGACTTCAGAACATATTATCATCCATGATGATTACAGGCAGTTTGGGAAGATTGACCTAACACACTAATGATGAGTGTGGAAAACAAATTTGAACATCAGTCTCCTCAAGGACCAGAAAGCCAAAGTCAACTCTCATTATAATCCTAAGGTGTTTATCAAGCTCTATACCCAATTCCAATGTTTGGTAAACAAGATCAACAAAGCCTACCTACATATCCCCACAAAAGCTGAAACCAGTGAAAGCACCGGCATTTTCTATAGTTTTAACTTCCACAATGACAGATATTAAACAAAAATCTTGAATCTGAAAACCATAAGAGGAAGAAATATCTGATCTCTTCATATGATTATTTGAACAAAAAGCAAAGTTTCATGAATTTGAATGAGAACAAAAAGAAGTTCTATCAAACTGTAATTAAAACATGGAGAATTGGGTTGCAAATGTTTGCAGAAGAAGATACCAAATGAAAACAGTACATAGCACCTCAAAGCTAATATGAAACAAAAATAATTAAAGTACAACTTCAGAAACCCATAATGAAGAGAAAATCTCCCAATATGTCTTTCATGATATAACAGACTATCAGTTCAAACTTAAATCTACGTCTAATAAGTTGTAGTCCAAGATACCAGGTAAGACAATTCTAGAATGATTTGGAGAGAAATCTATCTGTGTCCTTGAGCTCGCTGCATATCATATGCACCCCAGGATCCAGGTCCAGGTCCATAATGAGGATAAGTTTCTGCACCAGCTTGTACCTGAAATATGCGGGTGGATATAATAAGATACTTGTACAGTTACCAAAAGAAAATGGCATTTGTATATAACCTGCCAGAGTAACTTATATCAATAGCCAATATCTCACACAAACACAATATACGTAAATATGTAAATACTTATATGACAATATGCATATGCAAGTATATGCATACAATGAAAACTTACAGGATTCATGCTATAACTGACAGGGTAAGGATTGGAGGGATATCCTGCTTCAGGAGTACCATAATTAGTGTTAAAACTGGCACCTGCGAGCAATCGTGAGAATTTCACAGGAGGAACTATAGTCACTGAACTTAGTTAATTAAACACACTAACAAATCTCTTTAAAATAAACTAGGCTTCAAACTTAATCAACACTTCAGTATTAAACTGGCAACAACCAAAATTTAAAAATAAAAGTAATCAAGTTTATGATATCGGCTGAGATGCATGATTTGTCTATTTTCTTTCCTTTATGACATTTACACATTTGGTGCTCAATTGAACCTTGCTCAAACCAGTTATAAGCCACCAAACTCTTGTTTCAAACAAAATCAAAGAATCGCCTAAGAATATGTCTATAGAAGAAGAATGTGTTCTCTACTAGATCACATATCCATATACCTCAAATATCCACTAAGTGGTTTACACCGTAATGGTCTCTACGTGCCATATCTCTTTTTGTTACACACATTAGTCTTTCTTCTATTCATTCTTGCTTGATATCTTAGATAATAATAACTACAATTAGGAGTCCATAAATATTAGACAAAAAAATCACTTTCATTTTGCACAAATTTGCAAATAGATGGATCACCATGCGATTACATACCAGGGTTTCCAACAGCAGCAGCTGCACGAGCTCTTTTCTCTGAATTCGCGATCTCTGCACGGAGCTTCTCCAACTCCCGAGCCATTGAGATCAATTTCTTCTCCATAACCTGGCCATGTTCATAATTCTCTGCATATCCTTTCTTATCAAATTCAATGGCGGCTCTAGATCCCCAAAAACCAAACAAAATCCTCCACAGGTTAGAAATATGGTCCCAGGTTATGCTGGTGCTTACATTACTAACACAACAAGAAACCTAATGTAAACATTTACCTTGCACGTTGCAGTTCCTGTTTCACATTCTCAATTTCTCCCTTCAAGGCTGGAACCTGTTGCAAATCTGCCGTCAACCTAACCAAATCTTGACTCATCATTTGCGCCTGACCTGTAAGCTCCTGTCTCACAGCAGTAAGCTCCTTAATATCAGCCTGGACCTTCAGAAGCTCACTCCGCATCGCCTCCACCCCACGAAGATCAACCTCCAACTGAACCGACTTGTCATAAATTTCCCTCATCTGAACATCCTTGTCCATCCGAAATGAATCAGCATAGTGCACCATCCGCTGTAACTCATACTGTGCCACTTCCAGCTCCTGCTTTAGTGCAACATGAGTGGCAGCTAACCTTTGGTTATCAGCTAAAAGACCTTGAATATCTTGATGCTGAGCTGCAAGACGCTCCTCAATAATTGCTGGATGGGTTGGTGGAAGCGGTCTGGGACCCATCCCGAACTGGGTTTCCCTCATTTCCTCAAGAAGTGCCGGATGAGGTGGCATTGGCCCGAGGCCTCTGCCAAACTGAGGTTCATGCACCGGAAGTGGCAGCCCCACAGGCGGGGCACCTTTCATAGGAAGAGGGGGCCCACGATTTCTTCCAGACATATTTTTCCTACTCCAAAGATTTAATTAGGAATAAAGATTCACTTTTCCAACTTAAAAATCTGAATAAAAATAAAAATTGTAACCAACATAAGAACTAAACTTAAACACTAATGCAACGGGGACAATTAAAGAATCAAATACATTACAGAAACTGAAACCTACTGGGCAAATTAAACAAAAAAGGATAATGGGTTTATCATAAAAATTAACTTCGAGAAGGAGTAAAATAATTACAGGGAACAAAGAAAGCTAATGGTACCATGAAAAGGTTTAATTCTTAAGGTTACAACAATAATTATTGATAATGATTATGATTATGATACTGATAACAATAATTAGCACTAACCTTTCAAAAGTGAAGGAATCTATTGAGAAATAAATGTCATCGCCGAAGAAGAAGAAAATAGCAATGCTCTTGCCTTTGGCTAATCCATAGAGCAAATTACTGGGAAGTGGAAACCTGCGTTAGAATTAAAAAGGCATTATTTCTTATTCCTCTTTTAGGTTAAAATATTTAAGAAGATGAAAAAGGTGAAGAAAATTGTTCTTTCTTCAGGGTTTAAATTTGAAACTGGGCCTTGGGGCTTGGGCCCAACAATTTTAGGCAAAAAGCCTTACCTCTTAGTGTGCGTTTAAGGCAGTATAGCTGCTCCCCACCCTATACTCACCTAAATTATATCTTAGAATATAGGGTAGGGAGCAATCAATGAGTGCATAGATTAGTTGTCATGTGATTATTATAATTTAACTAAAATATTTGGTTTGATACTTGAGAATGTAATTACGTTAAATACTTGTTGGGAGAGCTTTCGCTCTAGTGATCCTACTCGACTTGAATCTCGATTAGTTGAGATCCAATGTGGTCTTAAGCTATCAAATAGTTTAATATACATATATATATATATATATATATATATATATATATATATATATATATATATATATATATATATTCGAATCTCGATTAGTTGAGACCCAATGTGGTCTTAAGCTATCAAATAGTTTAATAGATATATAAGAATATATGGTAGGGAGTTGTTGCGTTGCCAAATGCACCCTTACTATCCATTTGATAATAAGAAATAAGAATCTTATTCAGTTCGATTTGGGTTAACCTGTATAACCTAAACAGATTCAAACTATCAACCCATTTGGGTTAAAATTCGGTTCAGGTTCAATTTTGTTTTTAAGTTTTGGCTTTTAAAATATATATATATATATATATATATATATATATATATATATATATATATATATATATATATATATATATATATATATATATATATATAGATATATATGAAAAACCAGCCTTTGGGGAAAAACTTTGAAATTGCTTGGAAATGATCAGTATGGTAAAATCCATCTTCCATAGTTAAAACATTTTGAAAATGGGTTTTATCAAACCAATCGGAAGTTTTCTTTGAAGGTGTTGGTTGTGAAAGAACAATCTGAAAAGATGAATTTTCACCAGATAAAACAATATTTTGGCTTTGGGAAGAAGGTTTTGTAATTTCTTTTGAAATTGGGTTTTCTTCCTCAAGGATCTGAGAAAGGGCTTTTGTTTTTGAAATGTCTTGTAAGGCAAGCATGAGCTCAGGGGACTTTGTAATAGATTCCATCCACTCTTTGACCTGTTGTTCAGAGGAGATGGATTTGTATTGGGTTCCTTGTTCTTCTTCAACCATTTCAATCCAAGATTTAATAGGCATGGCAGAAGATAATAATTTTTCTTTGGAGGGAGTAGACTGGGGTTCTTTAGAGGCTTTTTGAGAGTCAGAGTCTTTGGCAATGCCTTTTCCTTTGTCTTTGCGCTTTGGCGGCATTATCTGTTTTGAAGAAATTCTCGAGTTAGAAAATCAGGAACAGAATTTGTATCACCTTTAATAAATTCAATATCAAAATAAAAAACACTTAGAATGGCTTGCCATCGTGCAAAAATTTGTTTTGATGCAATATTTTGAACATCTTTTTCTAAAACATGTTTTGCAGCTTTGCAATCAATTCTGAGTAAAAATTTTTGATTTAATAAATCACTTTGGAATTTTGAGATGCACAAAACTATGGAAATAATTTCTTTTTTGATAGTAGAATAATTCTTTTGACATTCATTCTAATGTGCAGAAACATATTGAACTATTTGTTCTTTATTATTATCTTTTTGCTTTAAAATACCTCCATATCCTAAATCAAATGCATCTGTCTCAACTATTTTAGGTAATGCATGATTTGCAAGATATAAACATGGAATGCTTTTTACAGAATTCTTTATTAATCTAACAGTTTTGGTATGTTCATCAGTCCATGCAGCAGGTTTCTTTTTCAGCCTATCATGTAAAGGTTTAGATAACCTACTGATGTTAGGACAAAAATCGAGAACGTAATTTAAACTTCCAAGAAATCTTTGTAATTGGGTTTTATCAAGAATTTTATCAGGAAATTTGTCAGCAAAAGCGAGTGATCGCTCAATAGGAGTAATGGTTCCTTTGGAAATATGATGGCCTAGGAACCTAATCTTTGTTTGAAATAAAGAAACTTTAGAACTGGAAATTGCCAATCCAGCCTTTCTGGTGGCAAAATAAAAAGTCTTTAAATGTTTGAAATGTTAATCAATTGAATTTGAAAATATCAACACGTCATCAATATAAACAATACAAAAATCAGAATAAGGATTATAAATATCATTCATAATTCTTTGGAATTCTGACGGTGCATTTTTTAAACCAAAGGGCATAACTGTCCACTCATACTGTCCAAATGGAACCGTAAAAGCAGTTTTGTAACGGTCTTTTGGATAAATTTGAATTTGCCAAAATCCTGACTTCATGTCAAATTTTGAAAAAATGAATGCAGAATGCAGTTTTTGAAGCAAATCCTTTTTATTAGGTATTGGGTACCTAATCCATTTTAAAGTTTTATTCAAGGGTTTATAATTTATAACTAGTCTCGGTGTGCCTCTCTCAATTTCAGAATTTTTATTTACATAAAAAGCAGCACACGACCACGATGACCTAGATTTTACAATGAGACCTTTTGTTTCTAAGTCTTTAATTTCTTCTTTACAATGTCGCTCTAAATCCATATTCATTTGAATTGGTCTAGCTTTAGTGGGTATTTGTTTTTCATCAAAAGAATTTTCATAAGGCAAATCTACAAGGTGTCGTTTTCTATTCCAAAAAGTAGAAGGTAGATCAGCACAGATTTCTTTCTCGATTAGAGTTTTAAAATCAGAAATCTTTCTCTTGATAAAATCACTTTGTAAATGGTCTTCAATTCTTTTTAAACTCAAATCTTTTTGTAAAAACATTAAATCGTTTTGTTTTGATTTTATAAGATTATTAATTTGGTTTTGATAGATAGAACAAGCTTTAACAATATTCAAATTTCTTGTTTTTGGCTTTTCAATGAATGGAAAAATGAATTTTTTCTTTTTTACTTTGAAAGATATACTGTCATAATTAACAGTATACGGAGTTATAAGATTTATAAAAGGAGTTCCTAATATTACAGCATGGTGAATATCATTTGTAAGAATAAAAGAAGTTTTAAATTCAAAACCGTTGTTATGAATAGAAGCTTCTACTTTGGAATCAACTTTCAATTTTGAATTATTAGCGGCGGAAAGCCTTTCTTTTGTTTTTTCATGAAATCTCTTTGGAACAATATCTTATCTTATGCAATTTAAATCTGCACCAGTATCAAAAAGGGCAATGGCATCAATTGCAAAATCATCCAAAAAAATTAAAATGGCTTTAATCAAATATTTTCTAGTAGTAACTTGCTTTATAACAAAAAGAAAATCACTAGGAATAGACTCAATATTTTCAACATTTTGCTCAATATTATTATCACTATGGGTTGACTCATTATCTGAATCATCTTGTAAATACTTTTGTAAAAGAAGTTGGATGGTTTCAGAATCACTTTTTCGTTTTTCTTTTAAATCTTTGATTTCGGACTTAATATCTTTGATCTCTTTATGGAGGTCTTGGATATTAGGAACCGATTTTTTGGTTTTCTTTTTGTCCAAAATCTCAGTAAGATCATAAGAATTCTTTTTTACAATTGGGACTTTAGAAGTCTCAGTTTTGTTGAAATCCATGGTTTTTAAAAGCTTTTCAAGATATTATTTTTGAAGATTTGGATCCGAAATATGCTTTGCAAGTTCAAGAAAAGTCTCTTGATCTTTAGTCAAAATATTGATTTTCTTTAAATAAGACTCTGATTCAGAATCACTACTGTTAGATACAGAGGTATCTGAATCAATCAATTCATCGACTTGAAAGGGGTCACTTTCTCCCGACATGGAAGACTCAGAGTCTGAGGACTCTATCATGAGAGGAGCAATTTTGGAAAGGATGTCATCATCAAGGCCAAGCTCATTAAGTTTCTTGTTCATTCTGCAATACTTTGCAGTATGGCCTTTCATACCACATTTGTGGCAAATGTCTTCTTTGTAATTAAAAGGAGTTTTTGGTTTGGTTTTAAAATCTTTCTTTTTAGGGAATTTGGACTTTTTATAAGGCCTCGAGGGTTTCTTATAAAAGGATTCCCTATGTTCAAGAAAGGGTTTCCTATGGCTTTTAGATTTGTAATGTTTTTTGTAAGGTCTCGAAGAGTATTTACCATTACAATCTTTGGAGGTGGAAGCTTTAAAGGGGTCATAATTTAATTGTTTACAGAAACTACCAAGTTCTCGCTTAGACTGTCTAAGCTCTTGTTTTAGTCGTTTATGTAACTTTAAGTCTTGACAAATCTTTAATCCTTCCTTATTCATGAAGCTGACAAGTTCATCATAGGTGAGCTCATCATAAGGAATGCGATTGTCATACAGGGCTTTGATGGAATTCCTAACCTTTTCACCTAAAAGGGTAGGTAAACATGCTAAGAATTTCTCTTTCCAAGTAGTATGATTCGCATCATCTCTAAAAAAGAGTCTAGTAAAGAAAGTGGTTTTGTAAGTTTGGAAATCACTAAGTTTCCTACATCTTAAATTATGTAGTAATTCAGCGTTTTTGTCTCTGAGGTGCGATGAGTCACCTATAAAATGAAGAGAAATAGTAACGATTAAAGTAGCAACAGCATCTTGAATAGGATTATTAAATTGATCAAGAATAGGGGCACTATTTTCATCAATTTGGATAGCATTAAGGATATCCATCTGTTGCTGCCTGGTGAGAAGATGATCCCACCATCCTTTTAATTGACCAGTGAATCCTGCAATGAGAATCTCTGCGATAGCCATGTCAGAGGTTCCCAATTGAGTTTTATAGGCATTGGCTGCCATGGTCATTTGTTGTAGAACACCTAGAATATTGTATTCCGACATACCATCAATGTTCCATTCATAGACAGAGGATGCATTATATCGGGATTGGTTTAATGCACTAGGCCTATTGTCTATGGTCAAATCAGGAGGAGATTTGACAGTGGGAAGGGCTAATTCCCAATGGATTTTGTTGGCTTTAGGAATAGGTTCCTCTTTGAAGGCTTCTAAATCAGAAGAGGCTATAGAAGTTTGGTCATCTTGTTCTAATACTCCAATCTTGCTAGATTGAGGAGTATCAGGAGCTATTTGGATTTTACTGGATGAGGACGAAGCAGCTTCTATCCTATCTAGTTGTTCTCTAATGGCTTTAGCAAAATCTGATTTTGACTCCTGGACAAGCTTTTGGCTAGTTTTTGAAACCTGGAAAGGTTTGAAAATAGGTTCTTTAAGCTTTTTGTCAGAATCCGATTTTGATGGAATATGAGACATAGAAGAAACAGTAACGGCTGACTTTTGGAATTGGTTTTCTATCCTAGTCAACTGTTTTCCGATTGTATTTAAGTTAGTATTACAGAAATTATTCTGTTGGATAATACTACTTAAATTTGCTTCGGAATCATTTGGTTTTGGAATTTTGTAAGGGGAAGCTCTAATCTCAACAGGAGGTTCACAATGATTTATGGTTATACTCTTAAGAGATGGATGATCAGACTCGATGGATCTATTACTATCAGTAAGATTCCACTCGGGGATTTTCTTCCTATTAGTAATAGGGTTTGATTCTTTAAAGGGATAAGAAATGTTGTTCTCAAAAGAATATATTTCGAACCAATCAAAAAACAATATATGAACTTTATAAAAATTCACAAATTCCTATTAGTCATCTGAAAATGAAGATGACTGTTTCGACATTTTCTCTCCTGTAAAGCATTAATGTTGTATTAAAGCCAAAGTAAGGTTTTACTTAAAAAAAAAAAAAAATTCTTTTGGGTGGTCCACTGGACACAAGTGAGAGCGCACATGTCTCGTCACCCGTATTATGTATTTCATACGTATGTATTTCATACGTATGTATTTTGTACTTTGTATTTTGTATCTTCTTGTACAAAGACTACTGTTCAAAGATACGATCCAAAGGTTACTGTTTTCCCAAAGCTCCGCTACAGTGAACAGTGCCGACTTCCAAAGATTACTGTGCACTTAAAACTCCGCTACAGTGAACAGTGTCATAAATTTGTATAAAAACCAAGAGGAAGACTTAGACTCAGGAGGTTTTTCATTTCTAATTTTCAGAGCTTCTCTCTCTTCTTCTCCTCCTTCTCTCTAGATCTCTCTCTCTCTGGGAATCTGAAATTCAAAGACTAAGGAAATTTTTCTTCGGATTAGTTCCTTATCTTCTGAATTAATTTCCCTTTTTTTCTCTACAAAGAAAACAACAAATGTAAGCATTCAATTTTAGTTTTATTTTAAAGCATTGTAATTTAATTTAAAGCAATTCAAAGCATGCACGTTTAAATTTCTGTACTTTAAATTTCTGGCTCTTCATCTGCCGAGGTGCTTGAGGAGGAACTTGCAACTGACGTCTCTAATCTCGTGGCGAGAAGTTGTTGCATGACTTTAAAATATTCTTCTTCAGTTTTGGCATTGGCTAAAAGAGATTGGGCTTTGGATTTTTGGGTAAGAATTATATATATATATATATATATATATATATATATTAAACAAAAAAAAAACTCTTTGACTACATGTTTTATGCTTTATTAACTTTAAAAAGACTTGTTGAAATGTTGTTAAGGATGTTTGGATTTGAGATTTTTGGATTTTAAGTGGTTTTTTGTAGAATTTGTGGATTAAATTGTTCCAACATGTTCTAACTCGAGTTAACCAGAATTACCAACCAAATTCGATCCGAATTACGAACCTAAACTGAACCGAACTAAATTAAATTCGGTTCGGTTCGAGTTAGTGTTTTCAACCCGATTGGGTTCAATTCTCTAACTCGATTAAGTTGAAACCCAAACTGAAACCCAAATAACCCGAACCGAAACCCGATATGACCACCCCTAGTGTAAAGCGTATTCATGACTAGGGTATGCAATTGTGGTATGGTACCATAGTTACTTTCAGTCATTATATTCAATTAATGTAATTATACAATTGTGGATCTAACGGCTAAAAGCAACTGTGGTACCATATCATAGTTGCAACATAATTTTGCCCTCATGACTAATCGACCTACAGTCAAAGGCTAAAAAATAGTTAATTAAATTCAATGAATTCTATAGTCAATATAAAAAAAGTTAAAATTCATAAATAATTATAACTACTATGATATTGCTAATAATTAGCAATAATATTATTTCTTAATTTTTTTATTGATAAAAATTTTAAAATCATAAATAATGATAACGACTATGATACTGCTAATAATTAGCAATAATATTATTTCTTTATTTTTTTATTGATAAATACATGGTTTATAAAATTTTCTTGTGGTATTGAGGATAAAAAATGGGTAATTATGATTTAAAATATAACCTCTACAGTTTTTTGACATTGATATCACAATCAAATTAGACAATGATATTACAATTAGACTATTGTCCAGATTTTTACCCTCATTACTATTTAAGAGACTCTACTCCACTCACATCCCTAATTAATATTGAAGAAATATTTATTCCACTCACATTTTGTAACCCTAATTAATATAATTATGATCTATGTCATTCATTTGTATTGGTATAGTTACCATTGATAGATCGAGTTACGATAGTTATAATAAAGGTAACTTTGATGCTATGTTAATATAATCGATGGATCGAATTAGTTATAGATATATTTCAATAATGGCAGCAAGGTGAGCTCGTACGGTTGTTTTTACAAAACATAATTATAAGATTACAAATATAGCTCAAGTGAGAGATTGTTGAACTTTTAAATCAATGTAGGGCTTATATGTGAATAATTATATATTATAAACTGTCATATAAGGTTAAGTTCAATTAAAAGTGATTTAAGGCTTTTGGTAATTTGAACTCTAATGTATTTGATAAAGGTAGACTTTTAATCCGTAGATATTTAAAGGTAATTTCTATTGTTATGATAGGTATAATAGCAATTTCAAAAGATAACAGGAAAGTTATCCATATAAGTGGTTATGGTCTCTACATCACACTTAATATTTTATTTTTTCTGACATCTTATCATAAAAAAACGTGCAGAGCGATGTTTAAAAGATTTTTTAGGATAACGTGTTGATTTGAAAGATAAATCACACGACTCCATAAAGTAATTTGTAATTATGAATTCAGGTAAATTTCCGTTTATTTAATTATTGATTCTTAGTAATAAAATATAAATGTGCTTGAAATTTAGGTGATGGTTTTCATCAAATAATTATACTTACATTTTGTAAGATAAAACATTGTCTTCACTTAATTATTTAATAATTAAGAAAAGAATTAAGCCCTAATAATACTCTAGTTTGGCAGAGTGCTATGCAACCTCTACTTATTCCATAATGAATGGCAATAATTTTAAAGTAATGCTATACGTAGGAAAATAACATAAAATTTAGTGCAAAAGGCACAAAAAAAATTATTGTCTTGTAATAATTTTTTTCTTATATATTTTTTACTTTTATTGATGGTGTGCTATTTTTTGTGCTAATTTGTCTACACATATTATAGTTGTTGATTTTATATTTTCAATTTTTAAAAGGGTAAATTATTCATTTAGTCCTTATATTTTGAATTAAGTGATCATTTTATACTATACTTTAAAAAATACCTCAAGACACTTTTACTGTTAAATATGTGACACTTTCGCCCTTATTTTTTTTCTTTGTCGTTACAATAATAATACCCATGCTACAATCTTGAGAGCATTAATTAATTTATCCATAAAAGAAAAGTTAACTAGCAAATTAACCAATAATTGTCAATCTAAAAGAACTAATATTTTCATACCCATGCAACAATCTTTCTAATAATTATTTATAAATAAATTAAAATCAGCCAACTTGAATCTACGTTTAATACTTTGTTGTTTTGCTAATAATTATTTATAAGAAAAATTAAGTCACTAAATCGATCCTAAAAGTAAAATAACAACAAAAGATTCACTTTAATTTTATTTTACTTTGAGTGTTAAGTGGTAACAAAAAAATTACTTTAATTTTTAATACAATTTTAGTGTTAGTTTGATAAATTGACATTTTTTTTCATTAATGTCATAAAAAATATTATTACAAATATATTATTGTAAAAATAAAGAAAAATAAGGGTGAGAGTGTCACCCATTCAATAATAGAGACCTAAAGGTGTCTTGAGGTATTCTTTTTAAACATAAAAACTAATAAAGCACTTAACTCAAAATATAAAAATTAAATGAGTATTTACCTTTTTACAAGACACCAATTGTAACAGTCATATGTATCATATCCGACAAAAGCATTCCATATGTATCATATCCGACATAACTTCCTATTGACATTTATTTACACAATGACTTGATCGTCTCATGCATATTGTTGAATAACTCTCAAAAGTGATTTAATACAAAAATCAAATGACACATTTACATCATGCAACATTCAAAATAATCTAGCCAAATAATTTTGTCCAAAATGAGGAGACATATAAGAGATTACATCTCATTTATAACAAGTACACATATATGAATATTCACTCTAGTGAGTTACCATTATTCTTATGCAAAAAAATAATAGAAGTAAAATATAATCATTAACAGCATCTTACTCAGAGGATGTGGGTTTCGTTTTCATTTTTTGGGTTTTTTTTTTTCCTTCAAGAATTTATAACACCCTTATGTTCGCTCGTGACTTGCCAATTGCAATTATGAGCTTTCATCGGTGAGATTCTTCAACGGCTACCTCATAAATAAGGTCCTCACAGCCCAACAGGCGGTGAGCCTCACGTGAAGCTCACTAATCCCACATTTTAATAGCACCAATTCCATAATATATAAACGAAAAAAGATATGTTTCGTAGGTGCAACTTTCCCTGTAGTAGAGTTGGCTACATTTCTATGTTTGTCAAGCCATGGAAGCTCTGTGGAATTTGGAGGATAAATGGAAGCTAACAACTCGAGAATCACTCCTCTTATTTGTATGCGCCGCTGTCGCCGTTGTTGGGCTCTGCACGGTCACAATACTACAGAGAAAAGCCCAAAAAACGAAGGTTGTGGATGTGGATGTTGGTCCAAGCAAGTCGGTGCATGTAAAATTGGGTGAGCCGAGTTGCGGTTGGGTGTCCATCAAGAGGACGTTGATGAGCTCAGTAAGGTGGAGTAGTGCAAAGAAGTGGAAGGACGGAAGATGTATTGAGGGTTGCAGAGAGGGGGATCCACCATTGCTTGGTCTGCAAGAAATCTCGGAAGCTGGTGGTGTGGGGTGGCAGAGCCACAACTCGGCATCACCGGTGTGGCAACGGCCCATACTTATGGGGGAGAAATGCGAGCTGCCGAGGTTTAGTGGGCTTATTCTGTATGATGAAAGAGGCAAGCCACTTCATCACTCTCTCAAGGCAACATCTTATAAGAATGATATTCATCAGGTGATTTAACTTCTGCTTGATCTTCTAAAAACAGAAGTGTAAATACAATATTTTCGTGGAAACTAACACTATTCATTTTTTTTTTTGTAGGAAAAATCAGCTGCAGTTGTGAGAACAACACTGAAGGACTTGCTGTAATTTTCTTTATTGAGGATTTTTTCCCCCTTTTTCGAGCTAGCTTGTATCAAAAGAGAGTAAGAGTTTGGTTGAGAATGTTAATCCAGTTTTCTTCTTGTTGCTACAATTACATTTTCTTCGTTCTGATATATACTCTCAATGCATATTGTCGATGAAATGAAAAATGCTTTGGGATCATCATGTCGAGGCACAGTGATTTCTTAGTGTTACTGTCGAGAGACTCAGTGTAAAACAACAGGATCTTTATACATGATATGAAATGTTCAACAGCATAAAGAAAGAGAGCAAGTACATATGTTAACAAATATGGTATAAGGCTTACACAATCATTTGACCAGCATGCAGCATTTGTGCACTCGTGTGCACACATACACACTCAGAAAGAGAAATTGAGGCGATGGAGAAAATCTTCAAGCATCAGTAGGAAATTTCAACAACTCTGCACTTCAAGAATTGGCCTGTGGAATTAGATGCAGGAAAAAAATGAAAAAGAAAGATTATCCAAAGATCAGAAAAGAGCACCCAACAAGGCATCTCAGCATGGTTCACTACCAGTATGTATCCCCAACATCAGAACTGCCCAATCTGAACATTTGGTAGAAATTCACCTTGCAATGCAACGAAGGATGACTGAAAAATCATCCCAATAACAGACATTCGCCTTTACACTTTGTCTCGAGTTCACCTATTTATGCATATGACACAATCAAGGGATCTCTGGACTCTTCCCCAGATGTCTCTTTATAGTTAAAATACAATGCCAACTGTACAATCCCCAAAATTGTTCCTATTCCATTTGGTACCTGAAATTTGAGCAGAAAAGTAATAGTGACAAGGGGGCAAATAACCTTTTTTTGTAACAATAATGACTGCAAACTGACAGTTTGAATATTGTACAACATAAAACAAAAGAAAAAAAAACACCAAAAAGGATGAGCAGGGAAAAGTGAGAGGGCAAGAGGAACCATACGTAAATGAAGGGATCCCAGTTCATGATTCCATATGCCAAAAAAGAAGTGCTCATCAAGAATGTTGAAAGTGAGAGATAAAATGGCATGAACTCAACACTCTTTGTTTGAATGACCAGATTCTGCAGATAAATGTTGAAATAACGTCGTTAAAAATTCAGGAATACAGGAAACAGTCTATCAATAGAGAAAACCACGTGCAATACGTTTGGTTAACGCACAATTATGAACAACGGTGAAGCAAACATTGATATGAGAGCAGCACAACTCAATAACCCAACAAACATCTGCCGTGAGAAAGGATTAACTATTTGCAAGCTGACAGCTGCTATAATTGAAAATATGCCAATAACTGCTAATAGCAGTCCAAGCATCCGCACCTGCCAGAAGCATAAAGGAAAAAATTGATTAACAGAACATATTGCAGAACCCGAGCAAAATACCAAATGCATGTGACTAAAGGGATAAGAAACCTTTTTATCTTTCTCAGTATATGTAATGAAGAGGATTATATAGACCAACTGAAAAGCTGCACCTATTGAATTGACCGTCGTAACCAATATGTTATCAGCAGATACAAGGGGCGTGCCATACCACATGGTAATCAAACAGTTCAAGAGTGCATATACATATGGCAACCCCGAGAATTCTTCCGTTGAATGGTTTCTGATGATCCTCCTAAATGTGGGCCTGGAAATTGAAGGGAAATGAAGTAAAGATCAATTGATAGGGGATGTAGTACTCATTGTATTCACCTCAACTTTTAGTTATTATGATATGAATCAGTTATTCAAGACTAGAACTTACACAGGTGAGACAAACAGCCCAAAAGCAAAGATGTTCCCTGCAACAAGCAAGAAAAAATTTAATAGCAACCAAAATTGCATTTGATATTAAAAAATATTTAGGAAAATGCATATATAGTTTTCTAATCTTAATATAAATTGGTTTTATTATCCCCCTAGTCATTCTTGGTAAATCAGATCATTTTCCCAACAAATTGCTAATTTCTGAAATTTACACAGAAAACGATTCCAAAGACCAAACTTGCCAAATGCCATTACAAGCATCTAAGTCTATTTTGCCTCAAATAATAATCATTCACGAGAATCAAAGCATGCAAAAGTGCAGCAATCATCCAAACGGATACCAATTGTTTGAAAAAGAATTGGCACAAAATTCAACTTTAATTTTATAGTTCTTCTATAATAGCCCCTCAAAGTGGCCCAATAAAAAGTCAATCGACAACAGATTGCTGTACATTAAGCTACAATCAACAGAGATTAAGTACAATTAACGCTGCCTGATAAGCATATGCAAAGCCTTATGCTCTTTTAACCAACTCTCAAGCTCTTGTTTCATCTTCCAGCTAAATCCAGGACCCAAAAACACTACTACAGAAAAAGAGAGAGAGAAAAAAAAGAGAGAAATTCATGGGCATCAGTTTTTTCAAGAATGGAATCGAGAGGTCACCCTCTTTCTCAAGTAAACAAGAAATCTAGCAAAGGGTCATCTTATTTTCCAAAAAAAATTAACAAGTTTCTCACAACACATAGAGACAAAAGCAATATTTGAACGGCTTAAGAAACAAGAAGAGAAACATACCGGCGATCCCAACCGCATCCTTTAAAACAGTGAGGGCTTGATATGTTACAGTGAGAATCATCAAGTCTTTAAAAAGCTTTACAGAAACAAACCAGTCAAAAGCTCAGAGGTCTCAAAAACCAAAGTAATGTGCCACAAAAAAATAAATGCCGTCGTACAGAACCTCAAAATCATAATCAAAATCCCACCTTATATATACTTGATTATATTTATTGCCTTGCCCCCACTTCTTCTTCTTCTGTGCGTCTCTGGACTCTTGTCTCTTTCTCTGTTTTGTCTGTTGCCCTTAAAACCATGTGTTGCGTTGTGTCTAATATCTAATCAATGGTGATAATAACAGTGTCATCCCTGAGGGTTTTAATATTGTTATTGATAGGGACATAGTTTTCCGTTTATAGGAAATGGGTCCCTTTCTTTACCTACTCAAATTATTGAAATACGGTCTTTGACATATTTTTTTTTATTTATTCCTTTCATGTAAGCTTTTATTTTTCTTAACCTCACATTATAGAGTATAATATAGATAGATGTATACATCTCAATATGTGTGACGTCCAACTAAGTATTTAAATATTAATATTATCTTAATATCTAAAATTTAACTCAATATCTGTAGGGACTTATCTTGATTTATTAAAATTAAAATTAAAATTCTTGAAATGAAATATGAAGTTTTAAAATTTAAAATTAAAAAAATAACAAATAATATACTTTCACTCTTATAAAAAGACATTGAGCTCTCGACATAAAAATGATATGAGAAAAGTATTTGTTTGACTAATTTAATTAAAAAATTATTAATTAAAAAATAAAAACTTCGGTAATAATAAATTTTATTAATGTATAAATGTGACTAACATTTTTTACATTTGAAAAGGTATGAATATTATATATTGAGGCAACAAACGGAAAGAAAAGTCTTGGACATACCCAGCTAATGGTGCGAATGTTAACGCTATTATGCTAAGGACTTATTTGATGTAAACAGAAAAACTATGTCAGTATATGTCAAAACCTAGAAAATTAGGGATCCAGATTTGTCAATGTAAACGTGTTGTGATTGACGATTGCGATTGATTGACTGTGGAAAATGTGCGAAACAGAGCCGTCAATCTGCATACAGGAAATGTTTTATCAGTAAGTGATACAGCTAAACAAATAATCTTGTATAAATTGAAATAGTATATTATAATTAGTTGAATTATATTTTTAATTAATTAGTTGTATGATATTTTAATTTGTACAAATATTTGTGATATGTAGTTATTCTTATTATTATGGTTCAAATTGTTGTATATGAAAACAACCCCAATCAATTTCAGATTGTTATACCATTTGTCCTTCACCTTTCTTATCAAGGCTCTGTCTTTTTATTTGCATTAGGATTGCAAGGTTTTCTTGTCTTTATTTTTCACAACCAATTTAAAGAAGTCACTTTCGCCATTGGAAAAATATGAAAAAAAATAAAAAGCATTGTCTATACCTCAATTATGTCCAAAATAAGAAAAGAGAATAGGTTGAAACACCGCTTTCCCAAATAATAATAATTTCCTTTTTTTTTTTGCTTTTTTTTATCTTAGTGCAGGTAACCTAGTTAATTTTATTTTTCTAACACATTATTATTTGTAATTTTTTTTTAGTTAAAAAAACCCATATAGAGAATATAAAAATACGGACTATAACATTATAAGATATTACAGCAAATCCACACGAAATCCATATTTAAGAATTCAAACCCGAGTGTGTGTGTGTATATAAATCAATGGCAAATACATGTATAATTTCGTACGCAAACTATGACGTTATTTATTGATTTTATGCATTTTAATTTGTAGGCGCTCGCGCTTCTTGACCACTCGCTGCTTTGGAAAGTTAAAGAATAATCTGGAGAGCTGGCGATGGCGTGGCAGGGCCCCATGAACTGCTGGAGAAAATTCATGGCGGAAAGGTTAGGCCTAGAAACATCAAAATTGTCTTGTTTACAAAAAAAAAAAAAATTGATAACCATGATGAATCCGTTCATCAATTTTTCCACCACGAAAAAGTTAATTATTATTTGCATTTTTTCTTCAGCAATTCTAGTGGATTGATAGGTTAAAATTGAATTCATTCAGTTTTTACATCATTATTCTTTTTCGATCGACGTTAACTTTTTTTGTTAATTTTTATTTTTTTATTATTTTAAAGGGTCGGAGTGAGCCAAAGCCCAGTTAATAATGTAATATAAGTGAATTAATTTACAAAAATTACTTAAAAATATCTGGACTAATAACAAATTTATTATAGTAAACATCAAAATCAACAACAAATTCCAATTCTTGCAATTGATATATTTTCTATCAAATTATATATATGCTACTTTAAACCAAAAAAAAAAGAAAAAAAAATCCCTATCAAAGAAACCGAAAAGTAGCTTCTTTTTTTTTTTTTTAATTTGATTAATAAATTTCCCTTCTTCAAGTTGTTTCTTGTCGTCGTGCAATCAAAAAAATAAGGGAAATTTACAAAATTAGCCACAATATTTTAACAAATTATAAACTAACCACACAAGTTTTTTTTTTTATCAAACCTATTCAAACGACAAAATTTTGGACCAAATTACCCCCATTAATCTCAACCAAGCTCACCAAAATTTTTCACTCACTCAAAGTTCTCACCTATCGGCAGCACCATAGAGCAAATCGAAGTTTATCACCGGCAGCTAATCTCGTCGGAATCACGTTCAATAACACCAATTCTACCAAAATCATGACTAATAGCAATCAAAATCTCATTGATCAACGGTTGAAGTTCAAAAATCCTAGGTTAGCAATTTGAAATAGATGCTTTATTTTGTTCTTGTTTTGTGTTGTGGTTGTGTGTTGTTATTGTTGTGGTGGTGGTGGTGGTGTTGGTGCATTTTTGGAGTGTGTTGGTGGTAATATTTTGCAATGGGTGCTGACCAATTCGCGAAGATTCGAACGATAGGCAGCACCCATTGCACGAAAATTTGTGCGACAACTTATCCTGTCGCCCAAAATTTTGTGTGATAGTCCCATGTTGTACAAAAATTCAGATTATAAAATCTGAATTATTGTGCGGCAGCTTGCCTGTTGCAGCAAGTTTTGTGCGACAGCTCGCCCAACAGTTATATTTTAGAAGTCATAATTTAGGCTATATGTGTCCATTTTTTGCGTAAAATATACTGTTTCAAAACTTGCGATGAAACAAATCAAAACCCACAACCTTTTTTTCCTGATAAACAATAATGATTTTCGCAACAATGATGATCCTATTGATGACATCAGAGACATATCAATAAACAATGTCTGTATGAGACCATATAATTATAAAACGAACAATCATTTCAATAGTTCAGTTCATAATGGGGGTGTCGGTCCATCTGATATTCGTACTAATGATGAGGATGAGAATCAAAACAATATTCCTATTAATAATAAAGACAACCGACCTATTCCTTCAATGGTCCGTTCGAGAAGGAGAACAACATATGACCACCTTGTAAGTCTTACTCCAGTTTTACCTTTGAACTTGGCTGCTTCAAATTTGGTCAGAAGTTTGTAATTACGATGATATTGGTGTAAGTAAGTTATTTGCTGAGAAGAATGAGTTAATACTAGAACTGCGGAAAGTTACCTTGAGGGGTAAGTTTGATTTCAAGATTACACAATCGACAATGACACGTTTGTAGGCTCAGTGTTCTTCGAAATTATGTAAATGACGTATTCGAGTAGAGCTTCGAATGACGAGCGTGTTCTTTGGTTAGTAAGAAGAGTTGACAATGTACATATTTGTTGCAATGAGGTATTGGTCGATGGTGTTCGACAAGTAAGGAGCCAGGTTGTTGGTCATATAATCTCAGAAAAGTTTATCCAGGAAAGACGGATATACAATCCAAATGACATTAGAGCAAACATGCAACATGAATACGGTGTCCAGTTAATATATCAGTAAGTATATCGGGCTAAAAAATTCAGCCTTGAAATAGTTCGAGGGAACCCTACAGAGTCATACAACTTACTTCCTAAATAATCACATGTTTTGACCAAAGCAAATGAAGGTACAGTTACTCACCTGCAGCGAGATGGAGACGATAATTTTGTATGCTACTTTGTAACTATTTGATCTTCTATCAAGGGTTTCATGCAATGCATTAGGCCAGTGATTGATGTGGATGGTACTCATCTAAATGGGCTATATCATGGAAGTATATTTGTTATGACATGCTTGGATAGAAACAATCAATTGTATCTGTTAGCTATTCGGGTTATGGATTCAGAAAATAATGATACTTGGGAATGATTTATGACAAAATTATATGGAGTGATTGGTGATAGGCTGGAGTTAGTATTTATCTCTGACCGATGCACCACGATCAAGATAGCCGTTCTAAAAGTATCTCGCACACCTGCCCATGTCGTTTGTTTTTACCATGTGAAATGTAACATTAAGTCAAAATTCAAGATGTCAAAAGCTCTTTGGGGTGAATTTGAGCATGCCTTCATAAATGCAGGTAAAACATATGGCACGAAAAATTTAAAAAACAACTAGAGGGATTGTGGCAACTCCACGCGGGTATAGATGACTACTTAGAGAATAATGTTGGCACATTTAATTAGGCAAGTCTAAGTTCAAAGGTAGGAGGTACAATATTCTTACCACCAACATTGCAGAGAGCATGAATTCATTAATGAAGGAACCGCGGAAATTTCTTATAATTCATCTTATTGATCACTTTAGGAAAATATTGCAACAATGGTTTTATGATAGGAACCGAGACTCGTGCGATTGGCTATGTCCGTCGCGTGATGGATGCTATAAATTCCGTCCAATAAGCAACAACAACCATCCAACACCCATCAATATACATACAAAACATCTCTCATCCGGCTTGCAACACACTAACCCACCACCACCATCAACAACCGCAAATAATCAATCCATCACAACCGCCACCAACCCAACAGCACAACAACAACAACAACACCACAAAATTGCAACACAAATAAAAAAAAAAGAAGAAGAAGTAAGAACTCAGCTAGAGTTTTAAATTTTTACAATTGATTTTGGAGATCTTGAATGATTTTGAACGTGAGAGGTGATTTCAGCCGCCAATGATGGACTCCGATGTCGCTCTACACCGCCAACGATAGATAAGTGATTCTGGTGAGATGGGGAGGATTTGGGGGAGAGAGGAGGGTGAGAATGAGAAGGGTAGTTTGGTCTTTAAAGTTGGTGTTTGTCTAATTTTGATTAAAAAAATTTGGGGGGCCAAAGTTGAAAAATATAAAATTATAATGGCTAATTTCATAAATTTTCAAAAAAAAACAAAAAACTCTCCATTTGCTCATGGATCCATGTAACCTATTCCACGACTCAAAATCGGATTCATATTCGTCATTTACTCATTTGTCACATCAAAAGAACAAAAAAAAAATCATATATGAAAGTTACTAATAATTCCTATAATTGACCTTTTGCATACAACTATACTTATTAAGGAAATTTAAAAAAAAATTAGAAAAACATGTTAAGATGCCAAAAGCAATAATTGATTGGTATTATTTTTTAGATAAAGATATAATTTTGGTTAGAGGATTGATTTGAATTCGATATAGCATCATTCCCAGCCTTATTAATGAAAAAAATAATAATAAGAAGAAGATAATACAAAATTCTGAGAGAAGATGAGTATAATTTACTCAAACCAAAGAAAAAAAAGGCACACGTTATTTACTCAAATTAATATTTAATTAGGAAGTTTCATTAATCATTCAACAAGTTCGAGGACGGCCTTACTGCTTGTGAATTCACCATTATAATCGGCGAAGAGAAGAATAAAACTAATAATAATAAATTAATAAATAAATTGCGAGATAAGCAAGGGCGATAAATAATTTTAAATTTAATATTGGTTAATAATTTTTGTAAACTAGAAAAATAATATCAAATTTTAATTACGAATAAATTTGGTTATTTTGAGCTTAATTAATAATGACTTTTTAATATGTACTCCTAGTTTTTAATTAATTAATAAGTATTTTCAATAATATTTGTTACTCGAAAACAAATTTTTTTACCTTAAAAAGAAGTTCAGAATTAATTTTTTTTTTTAAATGGCAAGTTCAAGGATTTAGATAGGAAAATAAGAGCAAATTTGTTTCTAAAGTTGGTAGCCAAATAACTAAAGAGAGTGTATTATGCGAATGTCTCGGTCGTTAGTTTCTCCTCTCGTTACGAGTCCCATTATTCATATTTTATGTGATTTTAAATCAACAATAAAATATTGATAATTTTAATTTTATTTTAATGTTATTATCTTTACGCTGAAAAATTTACTTTAATATCTTCATCCTCTCATACTCTCCAAAGTTTTTCTTCTTTTTCACTTGCCCACTGCAATTTCTTCTTCAATTTGTTCATCAATTTCCCTTTCTGTCCTGCGGAAGTAAGGATGGTGATGGATGATTTAGCAGAGGATTTTTCATTAGGCTTACTAGGAATTTAATCCCAGTTGGGTCAATCACCTTCTTTTATAAAATAAATTAAAAAAATGTTTTATTTAAAAAACAAGTAAATAAATTATCTTAATCATGTAGATACAACCGTTTATTCTAAAAAAAATACCATATCAAAATTTTTTATTTTTCCAAGCTTTCAAAGAATAAAAAAAGAAGAAACGAAATTAATGAAGAAATTAAAGAATAAAAAACAGCGAACCTTTGAAATTAAGTTGATGAATTGAAATTAAATAAAGAGATTTATTAACTCAACCCAAAAGAGAAATATTGTGATTCATCATAACTTTTTTTTCTTCGTTCAATCTATAAATAATATGTTTAACCTCTTTGTTAACTAATTACAATATTATTAAAGAATTTATTTTTTTAATACAATATTTACAACATTGGTCAAAATTTAATAGTGCATATTTATTACATTACTGATTTTCATTAAAAAGAGAATAATGGAATATCGGCATTATAGAATCACCTAATTAATAATTCTAATGTCTCCACGATTTCATCGTGCTCTTTAACGCAATCCATAATTAACAGCGATAGTGACAGGATCCTTAGTTAATTTTCAGTACCCAATAACTTAAAATAAAATTATTTTTGAAATAATAAACCCAAATTATTTGACCTAAAGAAAAGGGAAAGGCTTATCCACTTAGAATTCAAGAGGCATACACTTCACTATGACCTGTCAATTCCCTTATTATATAATTTTCAAATTAATATTATTGGATGGCATGGCGATGATGGCGATGTAATATTCTCTTAAGAAATTCATATACTCGTATCCACGATCATTAATTTCCCTTTTTTTTTTTTCTCTTTGAAAATTATAAAAAAAATCTTAAAATTGATTGGATGTAGTCATGTAGCGAACCATACCATAAGCTCTCTCGATCATTTCTTCTAGATAAGCTCCTAAAGTCTAAAGATTCAAACGTGGACAGTTGCGGGTTGTGTATAGATCAGCGTGATATTTATTAATACATTGTATTTTATTCTTTAATATATTACCTTTTGGTTGTAATATAATCATAAATTCATAACTAAACGCTTACCCATATAGATATATATATAGTATTTTTTTCATGTAAATATTTTTTTTCATGCAACACAGTAATAAATCATATGGGCTGACAGAATACATTATTAAATCATATGATTTTATAATAAATAAACATTGACTTAATTAAACTATATAATTTAATAGAGTGTCTGTATTTAAAAAAAATGAAGATACTCACTCCTGAGAATATGTATATATATATATATATATGTAAACATACACATACACATAATTTTTTAATGAAAATTTCATTTTATTAAAATAAAATGATTAGGCTATATAGGAATTGTTCTAAGATAAAGCGCGCCTTCATAACCCCATGATCAAAGTTATAACGTATTGTTTATTATTTATCATTTTACGTGTGTAGTTGTGATTTGTACTCTACCTTAGAGCAATTCCAAAATAACCATTGCTTATAAAAAATAACATAAATTTTAATATATTAAAGATGATTTTTTTTCATCCATTACTATACTAAATTTATATTTTTAAAAATATATTCATCTTGTTAAAGTCAAATATCCTCGTCGTCGTCAGAGAGTTAAATTTTGGAATATACAAACCCAACTCTAATGTAAAAGTAGATACGCCCGTGTACGTATCTGTCGCAGTCTCGTAGCATGCACAAGTAGTACGTAAAGTTTTTAACACCTCGGTTGTATTGATAGCTTTACCAAGTATCCGTGGCTCTGCATACTACTTTGAATTGATGGGGGGCGAATTTAGCATGTGAAAAAAAAAACACAGGTGACATTTTGAATTCGATCGTTTGGCCAAGCATTTAATCTCGAAAACAACAAGAGCTCGGCCAAAATTTCGGGACCCTCCTTGATTAAAACCGGTCCCAACTTACACCGTCATTGAAGAGAAGAGCTTTTTGTGGCCACAAAAATTAGTCAAATGTCTAGCCAAGACGCGTCTCACCAAATGAGGGCACGCTGGCCGAAGACATAAAATATGATTCTAAATTGCCAACTCATACCGAAGATCACGTGCATCGATGATTTATGTAATTTGTTCTTATGGATTTTTAACATAAAAAATTAGTCAAAAACAAATAAATGTCTCCCTTAAAAATGATATATTAATGATTTATGTCATTTCAAAACGTAATGGTCTTGATTAATGAGTTTTGCAACTCAAAAATAGCACTACAATTCTTTCTCCCTAAGACTTCTCGTTCTCATGAGAGTCTCTCGTAATACTAAAAATAATTAAAATTAAATAAAACGATATCATGTCGTTTTTTAAACGAAAAAGGTAATTAGCATTAAACATGTCGCTTTTTATTGCCGTCAATGTTCAAATTGTGGTCTAAGCTACGAAAATAATAACTTTTTAACAATTCTTTTTTTTTTTTGCCTTGCATATTTATTTTTATGAAAAATGTGAAGCAAAATGAGCACGCGGGTTATGGGATGAGAGAATTCCTACTATTCTCTTTTTTTTCATTTTTTAAATAATTATAAAAGAAAAACAGCTAGTTCATATCGTCATATGAAGAAGTGTAAATTAATCTAATACAAATAAAATAAATCAAAATCATCACTATCCCATGATCTAGTTACTAAATATACAAAAATATATCATAATCATGCTAACCAATCAATTGAACGCTTAAGTTCACCTGCCAAAGTTAACATCTAAAAAAAAATTAAAAATGTTCGGAATCAAGTGGCAAATAATCATTATCATTCATTTACGTGAATGAGATGTAGATGATAAAAAGTAAATAAACAATATGATTGAATTGGTATTCATTTTATTGTTTCTCAATTTCTCTTCTTAAATAAAAGATTTTTAATTTGCTTCTATTTCTTTCTCTTCATCCATTTTTACAACTAATTTGGTTTTGCTTCTCTCTCCTACCTCTTGTTGTAAAACTTTATGACATAAAAATGGATAATGATATAACCATAAATTTCTTTGAACTGTTGAGAATGTCAAATAAAATGACATTGAAGGAAGTTTTCAAAGGCATGATCTGCACTTGTCAAAGGTATGATCCGCACTTGTCAAAGACACGATCCGCACTGAACGAATTGACACATTTCCTTTTGTAATCACGTATGTAATCTTTGAAAAAAAATATAGCATCTGCATCTATAAATAATGCTCAATGTATAATGTTTTATTTTAAAAAATAAAAAAATAAATTTTTTCATACAAACTGATGTGATATAATATGATTAACCAAATGAAACCATCACGTGAACTACGTGATTTATTTTCATTCAATTAATCATATAATGATACATCAGTTTATATAAAAATAATTTGTACAAAAATGTGTAGATTGATGTAGTTTATCTCTCATTAAAATATACATGCATCCGTCGTCAATGGAAATGTGAGTTAGAATTACCCCAACTCCTTTTAGACACAATGCTTCCACGGTGGTCTGACCATGGATTTATAATCATAAACTATAAGAAATGTGACATTATTCTTGTGCATTAATTGTGAGCATCACAATGGAAGTCGTCAGTGTAATAATCAGTCATATTTTTCAAGTTAATTAATACGTAAACTAACTGACTCTAAAATCGAGGAATTAATTTGTGGGCTGATAAAGGCCACAGAGTCCAGCTTTTTTATGAGCCCATTTTGTCCAATTCTAAACTTTTAGCTTATCACCAAAATCAGTTAATCAACACTCACACAAGATGTTTTAATGCGTTTTTAATGATAAGAGAAGCTCATCATATCTCTCCAAATAAATATTGAGCGTCCACCAATCTCATATCTTTTGTATTAACTCGAGAGATTGTACTAATTAAAGCAACTATAAGACCCTAATGTTTTAATATGTACCTTTCTTTTTTATAAATAAAGTACCAAATCTCAATTCCATTACCCATTTTTTACCTCTTCTAAATAGATTGTTTGCTACTCACAAATTAAATGGATTCTTTTGGATTAGATTTATTACCGAGACCGCTTACTTTTAGTGCATGAAGTTGCATTACTCTTGGCCAAGGAAAAAATGAAATATTCTTTAGTAATTAATTAAGGACGTAGGGTTTACTTTCTTGATTGAAAAAAATGAATAGACCTTAACTGATTTAAAATCTAAATAAATCATGGTCAGATAAACTGTTTCCATAGTTTATGATCTTGTATGTTTTATGCACAAAGCTATATTTATAATCCTTAATAATTTAAATTAAAAAAATTAATATGATACGATTTAAATGGGCGTGCTTGTAAATAAAGTAATTGAGTAAGAGTCTATTAGAGGAGAATTTAGCAAACCATTTAAAAATTAGGAAATTATCAGTCATACACCCTTAAATGACACCCGTATCAAACGTGCGTGAATACTTTTTAAGTGTATCACTCGTATACCCTAAGTTGAAAAAACACTTATACCGTCCATCAACCCGTTAACTTCCGTCAGAAAGTTAACAGAATTGTGGTAAATTGACTATTTTGCCCTTGAAACTCAAAATGAGGTAAAAAAATAAATTTACCCTAAAAATTAACTTAAATTTTCAATATACAATTTTTTTATTTTGTTATTAACAATACATTTTTTTATTAAAAAAATAAATTATTAATGGTACATATTATTAACAATTATCCATAAAAAAATCTATATTATACCATAAAAAATTATTAACAACATATTATTTACAATTATACATATTATACCATAAAAATTTCCAGTTGGAACTTGGAGGAGTAGATCTTCAAGAATTTAGGTTAAATTTTAGAGGAGTAGATTTGGTTGTAAAGTAGTTTTTTAGTAATTATTAACAATTATCCGATAAATGAGATGACATGTCGTTTTTTTTAATCAAAGTTTCGTCAATATTAAAAGACTAGATTACCTTTATGATGTCAGCGCTTGCAAACGGGAGTTAACAAATTGGTGGACGGCAGCAGTGTTTTGTCAACTTAGGGTATACGAGTGATACATTTAAAAATTATTCACATATTTTTAATACATGTGTCATTTAAGGGTATATGGCTGATAATTTCCCTTAAAAAATTTTACATTAAAAAAAGGACAAGATTCTCTTATTATCCTTTTTTTAGTCCATGCATCCCTTTGTTTAATGAGTTGTTAAGAATGAGTTTTATTTTTTATTTTTTAACTTTATGTATAATTTTTTCATTAGATTATAAAAGCAAGGAGAGACAAGTAGAGAAAAATAAACGAGAAGAAGATCCTAATCCATGTTTTTATTCTATTAAAAATATCTTAAAATCTCCTTTACATAAAAAAAAAATTTGTCCAAATTAATTAAGTTGTCCTTAAGTCGAAAAACAAACAATTGTATCTAAAACTTTAATTACTAATACCCACCCTTTCTAACTACAATATAAATTGAGACCATGCTTAGGCATGGTAATTTATTAGGTCGAGCTCAAGCTTGGGCATAAATAATGGATCAGAGCTGTAAAAAGCCCAATTTTTCAACTTCAGGGCCAACTCTAATTGGGTCTGGGTCGAGTTTGAACAAATTAAATATATTTTTTTTTATTTTTTTTAATATTTCAATAATTTAAATGTACCTTTCCTAATATATTAAAATTAAAAGGAAAAATTACTCTAATCAATATCTCAACCATAAAATCATATAAATAATTAAACATAAACAAAAAAAATGTCTAATTCAAATAAAAACACAAAATAAAAATAAAAACACATGTTTTTTATTATTATTAAATGGTCGGCTCAGACATGACTAGTTAGATAAGGCCGAAGCTATAATCTGAATTTGATCGAGTTTTTATTTTTAAGTCTGAGTCCAAATTTTGACACTTAAATTTGGGTCAAAGACTGGAAAAATCGGGCCAAAATTTGGGTCATGCTTTTTTGCCATCCTAATGTTGCTTTCTTTAATCTTTTTACTTGATTTTCTTATATTTCTCTAGCACAATTCATTTTTACTTATGCAGTTATTTTTTAAAATAAAATAAAGTAATTGTCATTTGCTAAGATATTAGAGAAAACTAAAAATAGCTATTGTCACTAAATTCAGAAGCATCAAAGCGAATATTTTTTTAATTATCTTTTTTGTACTTTGAACACATGCTTTGCTCTGGTAATATATTCAAAACATTTTTGTTGGGTCATGAAAACATTTGTAGTAAATTTATCATTAAAAAATACATTGTTTATATTGATTTGTCTTATCTCCGGTCTATCAAGACTGCCAAAAATTTAGGGTGCATTTGTACCATTTTTTGTTTGCTTTTTTTGTTTTATGAAAGAAAAAATATATAATTTGTTTAGTGGACTTATTTTGGAGAAAAACACTACACTAGGAAAAAAATATTATTTTCATTTTTTAAACTTTACCAAGGAAATTAGAGAATGTCATAATGGTATTCTCCAATTCTTATTCTCTGTTAAGGGTCCCAAAATCTGACTTTGTAACAATTTTTTACGGTGCATAAATGTGCGGGTCCAATAAGAAATATCTTATGTATATTATAATAATAAATAGGTAACATATGAAAATTATATTTATTTGAAATTTTGAAGCTGAATCATCCATTTTAATTGTTCTACATAATTTTAAAATAAAAAATTATAACAATTTTCTAAATATTATTGAAAATATATCAATAAAGAATTATATCCTGCTAGCTAATATTGACAAATATATATAAATTATAAAGAAATTTTATGTTCTCTCAAATATTATTATGTTATAAATATAATTTATTTACATAATTAAAATGCAATATTATTTAAAACACATAAAGGAACTATTTTTAAAATAATAATAACTATCTACATATATTTATATTTGATTATTAAAAATACAATATTAATCATGATATTCTAATTAAAAAGATTTGTACCATAATATTTTTTTTTGATATACTATATTGAGTTGTGTTATTTTAGACTATTTAATCTTATATTTTATCCTATAAAAGGCAAAGAAATGCAGGCAGCAAGGCAGTCAGAAGCTAGTAGAGCTTAAGTTGAGAGAGAGTTAAGAAAATAATAACTTTTAAGAAAAAATTTTCTTTTTCTTTTTGCCTTGCATATTTATTTTTATGAAAAATGTGAAGCAAAATGAGCACACAGGTTATGGGATGAGAGAATTTCTACTATTCTCTTTTCTTTTCATTTTTCAAATAATTATAAAAGAAAAACAACTAGTTCAACTCATCATATAGAGAAGTATAAATTAATCTAATACAAATAAAATAAATCAAAACCATCACTATCCCATGATCTAGTTTCTAAATATACATAAATATATCTTAATCATGCTAACCAATCATTTGAACGCTTAAGTTCACCTGACAAAGTAAACATCTAAAAAAAATTAAAAATGTTCGGTAACAAGTGGCAAATAATCATCATCATTTGTTTACGTGAATGAGATGTAGATGATAAAAAGTAAATAAACAATATGATTGAATTCGTATTCATTTTGTTGTTTATCAATTTCTCTTCTCAAATAAAAGATTTTTAATTTGCTTCTATTTCTTTCTCTTCATCCATTTTTACAACTAATTGTGTTTTGGTTCTCTCTCCTACCTCTTGTTGTAAAACTTAAATTGAGGTAAATTTTTAGTTTGACCATGGGGCAGACCGGTGAAAAAGTTTGTGGTTTGATTTGTCTCGTTACAAACTTTTAAACGGTATATTATATGCGAAAAAACGGACATATGTAGCCTAAGCTATGACCTCCAAAAAGGATCCGTACACATATTGTAATTTTGTGCGACATACTGAACTATATTTTTGTGCGATAGGCACCTATCGCCCAACATGTAACACATAATTCAACTTGTTGGACATAACCTGAGTTTCATTTCTAACTCGAGCTTCTACTATTTTCAATGATTTTTTTATTTCTCAACTCAAATCTAACTATTTTAACAAATTATATTACTTTATGAATGAAAAATAAAAATATTTACAACAAAATCTACATCAATTTTGAACTTAAACCCTAGACTTAACAAATTAGAAATTCATATTTGTGTAAGAATATTGACTAACCTTTAAGATGCTCTCCAATTGATGATTTTATATTTTTGTTATGCTCAGAGTGTTGAGAGTGTTGAAATTTATTGAGAGTGTTAATGCTTGTTGAGGAGGTTGAGAGTGTTAAGGTTTGTTAAGAGTGTTGAGTATTATAAAAATAGCATTGTTTGAAAAATTGATGAAAGTGATGAGGGCAATTTGGTCCAAAAGTTTGGTATTTGGCTAGTTATGATTGAAAAAAGTTTGAGGGGTTGAATTTGAAAAATACAAAAATAATGTGGTTATTTTTATAAATTTCTCGAAATCTAACTCATGTTGTTTGAAGTTGGGAAATTTACAAAAATAACTATAATACTTTAGCAAATAACAAAACTAACCACAAAAGTTTTTTTTTTTAATCAAAACTAGCCAAACAAAAAAATTTTGGACCAAATTACCCCTGTCCATCTCACCCAAGCTCACCGAAATCTTTCACTCACCCAAACTTCTCACCTATCGGCAAGAACATAGAGCAAATCAGAGTTCATTATCAGGGGCCAATCTCACCGGAATCACGTTCAACAACACCAATTCCACCAAAATTACATCTAATAACAATCAAGATCTCCTAGATCAACGGCTGAAGTTCAAAAACCCTAGGTTAGTAATTTCAAATACATGCTTTATTTTATTCTTGTATTGTGGTTGTGGTTGTGTGTTGTTGTTGTTGTGGTGGTGGTGTTCATGGTGGTGGTGGTGGTAGTGGAGGTTGTTGGTGGTCTTGATGCATTGTTGGAGTGTGTTGGCGGGAATATCTTGCAATGGATATTGACCAATTCGCGAAGATTTGAACAATAAGTAGCACCTATCGCATGAATTTTTGTGCGACAAGTTATCGTCGCACTAAATTTTGTGTGACAGGCAAGCCGTCGCACAAAAATTCAAATTATATAATCTGAATTCCACCCGTCACACTAAGTTTTGTGCGACAGCTCGCTCGACGCATAAAAATTCAGATTTGAAAATTTAACGTATCACACAAAATTACAATATATGCGACGACTATTTTTTGGAGATTATAATTTAGGCCACATATGTCTATTTTTTTTTGCGTATAATATACCATTTCAAAGTTTATGACGAAACGAATCAAACCCACAGTCTGTTTTTGCCGATCTTCCCTATGACCAAATAAAAAATTTGCCTTAAGTTATATGTGACAAGCACCTGTTATGATCGTTTCTGCGATATCCATGTAAAATATGTTGTATATTCACTTTATCATTTTTTTAGTGTGTAACCACATTTGTTTTTATTTTTTTTAGGTTTAACAGATTCAGTTGTGGTTCAATTGTGTTACGACGGTTGGTGGGAGACGTTGGCAGATGGGCGTATAAAGTACGTGAATGTTAATAATACAATTTTTCTAATTCGGAAAGATTGTACGTTTGATCAGTTTTTGGCAAAAGTTTATGATGTTTTACATATAAGTTATAATGAATACAATATCACTATGAAGGCAACTTTGATGTCTAGTAATACAGTCTGTCATACATGTTCACTACCATAGATATATTTAACGATGAAATAGTTAAGATTGTGCTACATATGGTGAATTGGTGGATTTTTTGGTATGATGTCTCGACCACCGGAAAGCCTCGTAACCAGACACCATTCTCCAATCAATAAACTTGTCAGATGCTCTCCTATTTGAAACCACAACTGATCTTCATTGGTTTCTTCATGTGTGACTTGCCTAAGCAATATGTTGTGAATTATAACACCATTGAATGCATAACTCTCCAAATCCAAGAAGTGCCCAAAAATATCATTCTTGAATAATGATAGTTGTTTTCGCATTAGCTTACTCCGGATATCTGGAACGACTCACTTAAATTTTGATGTTTATATAATGCGGTTAAGGAAATGATCATCAAAGCCTAACTTCATTGCACCTTGATCCTTCCTCGATGCGGGTAGATTACGCTTTGCCAATTTATTTTCGCCATGTAATTAAAACAAAATCAAAAATTTTATTCGTTATTAAAATTTACAAAATTATTACAATAAAAATTTAAAATAAAATTTATAAAAAAATAAAAATAAACACAAATTATGCAACAGAGAGCATGAGCTCTATGTTTTTGTGTGACGGGATGCATGTCGCACAAAAAAAGGTCAGTGTTCCCATCGCAGCAAAAGCATGTGCATCAAGCTGCAAGTTGTCATAGAAAAACATGTGCGACATGTTGCCCGTCGCACAAAAACACAGAGCTTTTTGTGCGATGGGTAGTACCCATTGCACCAGATTTAGTGCGATGGCCAGCCCATCATGCAATAGCTGCTGCAAATTCCGTCCAGTGGGCAGCAACAACTATCTAACACCCACAAAATACATACACAACCTCCCCCATCCCACTTGCAATACAACAACCTCACCCACCTACCGCCATCAACAACCACAAATAATCAATCCATCACCACCGGCACCAACACAACACAACAACAATAACAACAACAACAAAAGCACAACAACAAAACAAATAAAAAAGAAGTAATAACTCACCTAGGGTTTTAAATTTTAACAGTTGATTTTAGAGATCTTGAAAGATTTTGAACGTGATATAGTTAATTTCGGCCTCCAATGATGGACTCTGGTGCCAATCTACGCTGCCGACAATGAATAAGAAATTCCAGTGATAAGCTTTCGGTGAGAGGGGGAGGATTTGGGCGAGAAAGAAGGGTGATAATAAGAGGGGTAGTTTGGTCCTCCAACTTGGTGTTAGGCTAATTTTGATTAAAAAATACAAAAGTATAATGACCAATTTCGTAAAATTTCCTTCGAAGTTTGATAGAAATTCAAAGCCACTAATAAGGCTTTATGCTTAGCAAACAAGCAGTCTGAATTTGGCTTTTACATCTAACTATGTGTTTTATTTTAAAGGAAAAAAGTTATTATTATTAAATATTTTTTTATTGAAATCCATGCTCAAATTGTGGTCCGAGTTGAAAAATTAATAGTCTTTAACAAAACTTTTTTTTTTGTGATTTTTTTGTTTTATGTATTTATTTTTATGAAGAATGTGAACCAAAATGACACACACAGGCTATGGGATGAGAGAATTCCTACTATTCTCTCTTTTTTTTTCAAATAATTATAAAAGAAAAACAACTAGTTTAGCTCGTGATACGAGAAGTCAATTAAATTAATCTACTACAAATAAAATAAATTAAAACCATCACTATCCCATGATCTAATTAATAAATACACATAAATATATTTTAATTATGCTACTAACCAATCAATGAACACTAAAGTTCACCTAACATAATAAACGTCTAAAAAAATTAAAAATGTTCAGTAACAAGTGGCAAATAATCATTATCATTCGTTTATGTAAATGAGATCTAGATGAAAAAAATTAATTAAACAATATGATTGAATTGGTCTTCATTTTATTGTTTCTTAATTTTGCTTCTCAAATAAATGATTCTTAATTTTCTTCTATTTCTCTCTTTCCATCCATTTTTACAACAAATTTGGTTATGGTTCCTTCTTTTTGTTTCTCACAAATATTCTGTTTAAATTCTCCTTTATTTTATTCCCTTCTCTCTCTCTCTCTTTTAATTCTCTATTGATTCCTTGCTACTCCTACGCGTCATGCCATTAAATTTACAGAAGAAAAAAATAAAAAATTATTGTCCCACTTTAAGGAAGATTAATTATAAAATTTCTTATGTTCAACGAAGTTAATTATATATTTAATTTTCATACATGAGCATGGATCTAATGGTACACTTGGATACCATATCGATACAACAAGTGTCAAGGTTTGTATAATAATATATCTTTTTTCAAATTAATTGCACGTGACATTTTCTGAATTTGTGGTGATTGCGTGCATATTTTAAACTAAAAGAAACACTTACCAACTCTGATTAATCATCTTGTAGATCAAATGAGAATTTGTACTGCAAATAGAGATTAGATAGGTAGAATACAATAAGAGAATCACCAAAAGACTATTCAAATAAGATTTTATTACTTATTTGAAGAGTCACATTAATATTTAAAGCTCCAAAAGACACTCCAATTAAAATTCTTCAAATAAGAATTGATTCTCTCTCTTCAAATTTGGAGAGTTAATTTCTCTCTCTTCAATTTGTATTTTATTACTTTTCATTAAAGAAAGAGAGAGAAATGCTTTAATTACTATTGACTTTTCCTTTAAAAAAATAATTATTTGATTAAAATAATATTAATTTATTTATATTTGAAGAGTCTTTTGGAGACTATTATATTTTTTTACCCTTTTATTTGCCACATAGGTAAGCAAATAGATATTTGAAGAGTAAAATTTATAGAGACTTTTGGAGATGCTCTAATACTGCACATCCCAAATTTTTTATCCCAAAAAGTTATCCCAAATGATGTGGCATTAATTGAGTGGTTGATAATTTTTTACAAGATCCAAGTGAATTAATTGTATTATCTCACCAACTAATTGATAAATACCACATCATTTGGGATAACTTTTTGAGATAAAAAATTTGGTATGTGTAGCATTATTGGATAGAATATTCTTCTGCTTAGAATAATAATAGAATAAAAGATAATCATGTGAGTGGTACAACATTATCATATCATATTTTTAAACTTTTAAGATACCAACCTTTGTTTAAAAGAAAAAGGGAAAGGAAATCATTAACTTAGTGGCTCCATTTTTGTGTGAAAAAAGGGAAAAAAATGTAATGTTTTGCTTATGGATGTGAAACACTAAGTTTTATACATGTAAAACTACAAGCAATAAATTAATCTTCGTAAGACATTCATGATTATTTCAGTTAGCATTGCCTATTCGATGATTTACAGGAGCTTAAGGGGGTATCAATTATGTTTTAATATGACATTCATTTATACTAATATTACAATTAAAATTTGTTAGGATTAATCTTAATCAGCATAACGACAAAGCGAACAATCTAAAAATTAATTTTGAAATCAAAAGAAGCTACTCCAAATAAAGGAGAAATTTACTCACATTTTGATACTAGTAGGAATCCCTTTTCTCAAATATAAGGAAGGAAAATGAGAACCATCCAACCAATATATAGTTTTCTAAGAGTATTCTTAATAGCGATTGAATGTGTTGCGTGCACATAAAATGAAATATCTTTTAAAGATATTTTAGTTCATTTTTTGTTATTATGATTTTGTTCATCTAATTCTTATAATAGATTGTTTGTAAATTGATCTAAACGTGTGTAATTAAGCTACTAATATACTCTTCTATTCTTATGTATTTGGTTTCAATGAAATTTAACTTTCTTTTTTCAATGAGTTATAATAAAATAACAAGAGGATAAAATGGAATTCATCCAAGATAAAAGAGAATTGAAGATAATATTTTGATTCCTCATTGAAATCAACCCATTGTTGAAAAGTCATTGAATTTAGCCAAGGAAAGAAGCAAGAAAATTACATCAACTTTCTGAAAAACAAAAGTGTAAAAAATTTGAATCATTTCTATCCAAATTAATTGAAAACCAAATCTAAAATCACAATTTTATTTTATTTTTTCTGAAATCAACCTTTTTTATGGCAACTCTCCAACAGGGCCCCGATCTAATTCCCCACTCCCCATTGGGTCCACAACAGTTTCCATGAACCACATTCTGCCACGTTCTCAACTCCGATAACTTCGACCGCAGAGTATCAAAGTTATTGTCATCTAATTCTGTGAGTAGGTGTTACCAACCCTGCGCCAAACTTACCCAAACCTAGGCAACGGCGTCGTATTAGTAACCCAAATTGAGGGTGTTATGGCCATTTCAAAATGTTTCCGGTTCTTTTAACTCTCAAAAACTTGTATAAAATGCATAGACTCCCTCTAACTTCCCTCTCACTCTTCAAAAAGATCACTGCGGTTTCTTCTCAGTTTCCATTTTCAACACAGTTTCTCTCTCTAGATTCGCGTTTTGGCATTCGGGTTTGACTCGTCTTCATTGATCTGATCGACTTTGTGAGTCAGAAAAAGAAAAAAAAGAAACTTTAATTCTTTCTTTTCAGTTCATGATTTTCACATAATGATTGTTATTTATGTCTTCAATTTTGCGTTTTTTCATTGATTGAACTGTCTTCTGATCTAGGTATGGCTTAGTTTTTTGAGATCTGTGATCAATGTTGAAGATTTGTTTATCCCTTTTGATTGGTTATTGCCATTTGTTTTAGTTGCATTGTTGTGCATAATTGGATCTGGATCTTGTGTGATGATCATAGAATTTTGAACTACTTGTTGAGATCATAGCTTTAGAAGTTTTTTATGAAATGGGATCGTTTGAATTATTCATGGTGATTGTGATATTCAAGTAAAGATCTGATTTTTTTTTCCTTTCGTCTTTTGTATTTTACTATCTCCAGTGTTGGATCTGGCACTTAGGTTTAAGTTCTTAGTATCATTCATTGAAGGCTATGATGTGATTATTTTGATAGTGCACTGATCTTAATTTTTTGTTTAATTTTCTCATTCTGCTGTTATTGTGTGATCTGCATCTTTCTTCTTTATTATTTTTGTGATTGTGATCTAACTTTCTATTTTATACATCTCTATAAGAAGTTTCCAGAAACTTCTTATATATTTAGTATGTGTTCATTTATTTGTAGTTTGTGACTGGTGGTTTTGATTTTAATTTATGTACTTTTTATTATGTAGAAGTTGATTTGCAATGGCTACGTATACCCCGAAGAACATCCTCATCACTGGCGCTGCTGGGTTCATTGCTTCCCATGTATGCAACCGGCTGATTCGTAACTATCCTGAGTACAAAATTGTTGTGCTTGACAAGCTTGATTATTGTTCGAATCTGAAAAACCTAATACCCTCCAAAGCATCCTCCAACTTTAAGTTTGTTAAGGGGGACATTGCCAGTGCTGACCTTGTGAACTTTCTTCTCATCACCGAGTCCATTGACACTATTATGCACTTTGCTGCGCAAACTCATGTGGACAACTCTTTTGGAAATAGTTTTGAATTTACCAAGAACAATATCTATGGTACTCATGTCCTCCTTGAAGCCTGCAAAGTGACTGGGCAGATCCGGAGGTTCATCCATGTCAGCACAGATGAGGTCTATGGGGAGACCGACGAGGATGCTGTTGTGGGTAACCATGAAGCTTCCCAACTCCTGCCAACAAATCCTTATTCTGCAACTAAAGCTGGAGCAGAAATGCTTGTTATGGCTTATGGTAGGTCATATGGGCTACCAGTGATTACAACCCGTGGAAACAATGTTTATGGACCAAATCAGTTCCCTGAAAAACTAATTCCAAAGTTTATCCTCTTGGCCATGAGGGGTTTGCCTCTTCCAATTCATGGTGATGGTTCTAATGTGAGAAGTTATTTATACTGTGAGGATGTTGCTGAGGCTTTTGAATGCATTCTTCACAAGGGAGAAGTTGGCCATGTTTACAATGTTGGTACAAAGAAGGAAAGGAGAGTGATTGATGTGGCAAAAGATATTTGCAAACTCTTTTCAATGGACCCTGAGACGAGCATCAAGTTTGTAGAAAATAGGCCATTTAATGATCAGAGGTATTTTCTTGATGATCAGAAGCTGACAAGCTTGGGGTGGTCAGAACGAACCATATGGGAAGAAGGGTTGAGGAAGACTATTGAGTGGTACACTCAGAACCCTGATTGGTGGGGTGATGTCTCTGGTGCTCTGCTTCCTCATCCAAGAATGCTGATGATGCCTGGTGGGAGACATTTTGATGGGTCTGAAGAGAACAAAGCGGTGTCCAGTGTCTCAACAAATAACATTCAGTCCCGTATGGTGGTTCCAGTTTCCAAATGCAGCTCTCCTCGAAAACCATCCATGAAGTTTTTGATCTATGGCAGTACAGGATGGATTGGAGGTCTACTAGGAAAGTTGTGTGAGAAAGAGGGTATTCCATTTGAATATGGAAAAGGACGTTTGGAGGATCGTTCATCTCTCATTGCAGATGTTCAGAGTGTTAAACCCACACATGTTTTCAATGCTGCTGGTGTTACTGGCAGACCCAATGTTGATTGGTGTGAATCTCATAAAACTGAGACCATTTGCACCAATGTTGCTGGAACCTTAACCTTGGCAGATGTTTGCAGAGATCATGGGATCTTGATGATGAATTACGCTACCGGTTGCATATTTGAGTATGATGCTGCTCATCCTGAGGGCTCTGGCATTGGGTATAAAGAGGAAGACACACCCAATTTTACTGGTTCTTTCTACTCAAAAACCAAGGCCATGGTAAGTTTATTTTCTGGATCTTTTATAGTATTCCTACTTCCGTTTTCAAATCATATAATGGTAAGATGCTGATATGTGCTGTTATTTTAACCAGGTTGAAGAGCTGTTGAAAGAATACGACAATGTTTGCACTCTCAGAGTCCGAATGCCAATATCTTCTGACCTAAACAACCCCCGCAACTTCATTACCAAGATTTCTCGTTATAACAAGGTGGTCAACATTCCAAACAGTATGACTGTTTTGGATGAACTTCTCCCCATTTCAATTGAGATGGCAAAGCGTAACTTGAGGGGTATTTGGAACTTCACAAACCCTGGGGTTGTGAGCCACAATGAAATTCTTGAGATGTACAAGAAGTACATTAACCCAGAATTCAAGTGGGTGAACTTCACATTAGAAGAGCAAGCAAAGGTGATAGTCGCCCCAAGAAGCAACAACGAGATGGATGCTTCTAAGTTGAAGAAGGAGTTCCCTGGGTTGCTATCCATCAAGGATTCACTGATCAAGTATGTCTTTGAGCCCAACAAGAAAACCTAAGGTACATTAAGCAGCTTTCAGTTGTAGGGGCCTCTTGTTTGACCAACACATTCTGCATTACATAATAGGTTTGGAGTACCATTGTACTGTTAATCAGCTTTACTCGTCATTTCTTTTTGGTGTAATCACTTTATATTTACTTCACTAGAGATAATTAGCCATGCTTCTTTCATTATTTTTCTTGGAGTTTTATTGAGATATGGTTAGTGTATTTTTTCTAGAATAGGTTGCTAATATTTAATGGCATCTGCTAGTTGCTAGTATGTAACTTTTGCAGTATCTGTTAAATGAATATGGCCGCATGCTGTTCGATGTATTTTCTTTTGAATTACTTAGCTTCAGCTGTTGTCTTTTTGCATTGAAGAGTTGTAGGTGAAATAATGAATGAAATTTGCAGATTCTTTCATTTATGTAATTGAATTTGCCTCTGGGTTTCTGTGCAACTTTACTGATTAAAAGCCTTTCAATTAGGCTTGAATTGGAACCATAATCCTTTCCCAAAATATTTTTGGTTGACAATAATTACTTCAAGGAAAAAAAGTCACTAGAATTTGGATAATCCCAAGATTCTTGCTCATGGGAATTTTTTCTTTTAAATGCAATATTTTGATATGATTTGATGGGCTATCCACACAACACTCTACGGTGATCTCAACTTGGAAGGCAACTTTCAAGCACTAGCTGTTGCTGGAATTTGCAAATGAAAGAATTTGAAGGAGCAATAATCTTAGGCGACTTTCAAGCACTATCTGTCATTGCAATTTGCAAATGAAAGAAATTAAAAGATCAACAGCTAGATATTAAATGGAGCCTAAAAAACTACTGTGATATAAGTTATAGTCTTCTTTGGACTTAGATCAGCAATGCAACAACAACAAGTATGAAGAACTAAGCAGAAGATAGCAACACATTGCCTTATTGGAAAATTCTTTCATGCAGGGGGGTCTCCCGTGAAGGGCTTAGATCAGCAATGCAACAAGTATGAAGATCTGTAAAGGAAGTGAAAGTGGAGAGCATGGGGAAAATATTTTTATTTTCAAGTTTGCTTCAGAAGGAGAGAAGAAGAGAATACGTATGGGGGACCATGACATTTTAACAATTATTTAATGTTGCTTACAGAACCAAGTGACATAGGTGACATCAAGCAGTAAACTTTCACTCACACATCATTTTGGGTGCAGATCCACAATGCGCCACTCATGTGTATGGATAAACGAATCATGAAGGAGATAGGACAGAGGATTGGAAAAGTAGAAGAAGTAGAAACAGATGAAACATGGGAGTGCCTTGACTCTTTTGCTCGGATAAAAATCTTGATAGACATAACACAACCCTTGAAGAAAAGGCTGCTATTAAAATCAGAATATGGGAGAAGGATATCTTTAAGGGTAGCATATGAAAAACTAGCCGATTTTTGTTTCTGTTGTGGTCTCATCGAGCACTAGTACAAAGAGTCCTTGGAATACAAGGGGCAACCAAATGAGGAGTTAGCGTATAGAGCATGGATGAAGGCATTAACAAGAATGGAAAGAACTAAGCAGAAAAAATCATAATCATGGGAACGGAAAACAAAAATCATCACAAGCAACACTGGCAAATCATGAACAGTCAGAACATAGACAAACGAAAATGGGTCAGGGGAAACCAAGCGTGGAAAGAGAAACCAAGTTAACCCAATGTCATACGGGTCATAGTGTAATGCCAATAAGGGTTGGCCATGTGGAAAGGTTAGATGAGCGCTCATTAATGAAGAAGGGAGAAACTGATTTGCAGAAGACTACAAACTGTAGCAAAATGGCAGAGATGGCTGAAAGGGAGACGCTGCCTGAAAAAATGAGCACTGTAGTTGGTAAAGGCAACCAGAACAGGCACGAAAGTGAAATGATAATTGAAAAGAAGAGTATGGGCTTGGTAGGCTCAGATGAGTTGAATAATGATATGGACCATGCACAAAAGCACAATGAAACAAAAGTGGTTGAGAGGGGCAAAATTGGAAAAATCAAAAGGTGGAAATCTCAAGCAAGAAACCGCATAATGAAAGAAGGCAGAAATAATAGGCCAACTTCACTTAAACGGCCCATAGAAGTGTAGGGGAGATCAAGTACAGAACATAAAAAATTGAGAGTGATTGGGTGCATTGATTCTCAAATGGGAAAGTTATGGCCTTTACACTTTTTAGCAATATAGACAGAGGAATAAGGAACAATAAGTGTCAAGAATGACCAGGAGATGAGCACAGAAAATGAAGCAGCCGACAACTATGAAGATAATAAGTTGGAACGTTCGGGGTTTGGGGAATCCCTAAATACGCCAAGCTCTAGAAAAAATTCTCCACCTGCACAAACCTCAACTATCGTTTTTTTGTGAAACTAAGTTAATGGCGGGGCAGGTTAAAAGTGTGTGTAGAAGGTTGATGTTTGACAATTATTTTGCAGTGGATAGAGTCGAAAAAAGCGGTGGATTAGCCTTAATGTGGAGCTCAGAGGTTACTGTCCAAATCATATCCTATAGTAGACATCACATTGATATGCAAGTTCAATAAGCAAATGAGAAACTTTGGAGGTGCACGAGAGTATATGGGCATCCTAAAGCAAGCGAAAAGAAGCACACGTGGACTTTTTTGAGAAGATTGGCAGGTTTATTTTCTCTCCCATAACTTTGTTTTGGAGATTTCAATGAGATTTTAAATTTTAATGTGAAATCGGGGGTTTTAGATAGAAATGACAGTGCAATTGCGGAATTTAGAGATGCAGTAAGTGAGTGCAAACTAAGTGACTTAGAAAGAAAAGTAAGTGAGTGCAAACTGAGTGACTTAGGAAGTAAAAGGCATCCTTTCACTTGGTCTAATCGGCAATTTGGACCATGTCATATAGAAGAAAAATTGGACAAATTCTTTTGTAACTAGGAATGGAAGAATGAATTTCACGATGATTTGGCTATAAACTTAGTTCATTGGGAGTCTGATTTATGTTGGAAGCTAGAGAAAGGAAGAGAAGCCGTGGGTATGAGAGAAGAAGCTTTAATAAAGTTTACTATGAAGATATGTGGAACTCCTATGACGAATGCAAAAACATTGTAAAAATGGAGTGGCTTAAATGGCACACAAACACAAAAACTAATCCTGCACAAAAATTCAAAACAATTGCTAAGAGTTCCTTAGGCCAACTTCAATTATAAAGTAGAGAACAATTTGGAGGCAGAGATAAGAAGCTGAAAGAGTTGTTAAAGAAGCTAAAAAATGCAAAGGAAAATGGCATCTAGTACGAGAGGGGCATCATAATAACAAACATTGAGAGACATATTGGAAACAGAGATCGAGAGTCGATTGATTGAAGGGAGGAGACAAGAATACAAATTTTTTCCATGCAAAAGTATCATCTAGAAAGAGGAAAACAAAATTGAAGGCATTGAAGACAGCATGGTAAATTGGCAAGATGACAAAGACGAGATTAAGAAAAGATTTTACGATTATTTCCAAGAGTTGTTCACGACCTCAAGCCCAGGAGAAAGCCAGATTAATGCAGCTTTACAAGGGTTGAGCCCAAGAGTCAATACAGAAATGAATGACTTTCTGGAGCAGCCTTTTACAGCAGAGGAGGTAACAATAGCCCTTTCACAGATGTGCCCAACAAAGGGACCAGATGGACTGCAAGCTGTATTTTTTTCAGAAGCATTGGGAATCAGTCAAAGACAGAGTTCTTGCAACATGCCTCCACGTCCTAAATCAGCAAGGTACTATAACACCACTCAATCATACATACATTGCTTTGATTCCTAAGATTGTGAAGCCTAGGAAAGTTACGAAATTCAGACCTATTAGCTTGTGCAATGTAATTTACAGATTAGTTGCTAAAGTAATTGCTAATAGGCTGAAACAGATCATTAATCAGTTAATATCTCCAACACAAAGTGCTTTTGTACCAAATAGACTAATAACCGATAATGTTATTATTGGTTATGAATGCTTGCACAAAATTAGACACAGTAAAAGAAAAAAGAAAGGGCTAATAGCTTTAAAGCTAGATATAATCAAAGCGTATGATAAGAGTTGAGTGGCTGTTTTTGAAACGTTCAATGGAGAGGCTAGGTTTTTCTAATAGATAGATTGGTCAGATAATGGATTACATAACCACATCTTCATTCTCGCTTATCATAAATGGAGCTGCTAAGGGGCTGATACAGCCACAAAGAGGGCTAAGAAAAAGGTGCTCTCTATCCTCTTATTTATTTTTAATTTGTGCAGAGGCCATTTCCAGCTTACTAGCTCAGGCAGAAAAACAACACTTAATTCATGGCCTGAAGTTAAGTAAGAATGTCACAATCTCCCATCTACTTTTTGCAGATGATAGCTTAATGTTTACAAGAGCCTCAACGGAAAATTGTAAATGGTTGAAAGTAATCTTTGAGTGCTATACTTCGACCTCTGGCCAACTCTTCAATTATGACAAGTCATCAATGTGTTTTAGCGGAAAAATCCCACAGGGACAGATAGCATCAATAAAGGACATTTTTCAGCTAAATGTGGTCTCAAGACATGAGAAATACTTGAGACGGCCTTCAATGGTGGGAAGAAAGAGGACCGACATTTTCAATGATATTAAGCTCAAAGTGGTGAGTAAATTATCGAATTGGCTTGATAAATTCTTTTCCAGTGGAGGCAAAGAGGTTCTGATCAAGGCGGTAGCTCAGGCAGTCCCTGCAAATGCCATGAGTGTCTTGAAAATACCTTTGGCTATTTGTAATGACATTCAGAGAGCAATTGTGAGATTCTGGTGGGGTTCAACAGATGATAAGAAATGAATTCATTGGGCAAAATGGGAGAATATTAGGAAGGGTAAAATCAGAGGGGGGATAGGTTTTAAGGATCTCTCAAGCTTCAACCAAACATTAGTCGTGAAGCAAGGTTGGAGATTATTACAATACCCTGATTCACTAGTGCCAAAGTGCTGAAAGCTAGATATTACAGACAAACTGATTTTATGTAAGCCAAAGTTGGTTCTAATCCATCATTTACTTGGAGAAGCATTTTATGGGGTAGAGAAGTTCTGCAGCAGAGGATAAGATGGACAATTAGAAGAGGAGATCAAATTTGTGTTATGGCCAGCAACTAAATGCCTAGGCCAACTACTTTTAAACCAATTTTTGCTCCATATTTACCAACAAATACCAAAGTTGTAGACTTAATAGGTGCAGATCACTAATGGAAAAATAGTTTGATTGAGAAGCACTTTGTGAATGAGGATGCAAAGATGATTAAGAGAATCCCTCTACCAAGATGGCCTACGAATGATGAAATGTTATAGTACTATGAAAAAAACGAAATATACATAGTGCGGAGTGGTTACCAATTAGCTCTCAAGCTCAAGTATGCAGAAGTACCAACAAGTTCAACAGGTAAATCTAACGGTTGGCATACTATCTAGAAATTCAATCTTCCAAGGAAAACCAGCAGTAAAAACACAAAGCCCCAAGAGAATGTTACAGCAGCAGAAACTGAGATTGTAAAACGGGGGATGGAAATGGCAATAGAAGTCGGATTATCGACAGTGATTATTGAAACATATTGTATGGAAGTGGTGAGCTTAGCCAACAATACAACTAGTAGCAGGAAGGAGATTCTGTGGTCTATTTCAGACATTGAAAGCTACATGGAAAAGTTCCAATCGATAATAGTTCAACATGTATCAAGATGTTGTAACAATTGTGCTCACTCTCTTGCTAAAAGAGCTTTGAGAAGCTTTGAATCTGTCACATGGAAGGATAACTTCGCTCCTGATGTACTTTCCTATTTTGGATGAAAGATTCACTTTCTTATAAAAAAAAAACTACCACCCATTAGAGTAGGGCCAATGATTTTTTTTTTAAAGAAAAAGAAACTTTTGACCATTCAACCGAAATTAAGACAGAATATCATATGGGAAGTTATTTAGCTAATATTTGTTTCACCATATCTTATCGCTCTGTTAGCGAAGCTATGAGCAATATCATTACATGATTTATGAACATGCTGACATTTAACTACTTGGAAATCTTTCTTGTTGCTGCTGATAATATCAGAAATAGGCCAACATATTTCAATCGTGCTGCTTTTCCTATTATTAACTAACTCAACCACTTTTAACCAATCTAATTCAATGATTACTGATGAAAGGCTAGTTTTTTTTTTTTTTAACTTTGAGGAAAATATAGAGACCTTTGTATAATAAGTGAAGTTGTATAGGCAAATAGGGTTACTCTCCAAGGATAATAGACTCAAAAACTAGCTTGGACTTTTCATGATATGTGCATTCCTCCAAATGACTTAATCAATTTTACTCATCAAATTTCTCAATTTACATTTCAACATGCGAAGAGGAAAACATGGTGTAACATATCTCAAGGCAAAAAATAATACAAATACCAAAATTTAGAAATTATCATGTTATCTACTGTTAAAAGATCACACAGAAAAAGAAAAAAACTTTTCTTTTGTATTTTTGCTTTTTTTAAGTTAAAGAAAATATTAAAAATTTGGGACTGATATCAGAAACTTAAAGAAGATGATTAAGAAAAGAAGAAAAGTTAGAATTTTTTTTGTTGGTAAAAAAAAAACTTTAAAATTAAGAAGATGCGTTTCTAGAGACACTATATTCTATATTTTGCCATCTTCGACTCAAATTTTATCTAAAGTTAGTCTTTACAACAAAAATTAGTAAAAACATCACCAGGACTTAGACATTCTACAATTGTCAACTATTCCCTCCCTCAAACCTGAGGGAGACATTGTCCTCAATGTCTTAGAAGAAAAGAGTAAAGTTTAGAAAACATTACCTGACCACTGCTAGAAAATATTTACAAGCGGAGAGTTAAATCTAATTTACACTTTTTTACGAGAGTTATTGCCATTGTCATCAGTTGTCCAATCCAATGCCAAAGTCATGGGATTTGAGTCTAGTTTGTAAGCTTGCAAAAGATCAAGTAACTTGTTATTAGTAGGAGCACAAATAAAGAGTTTTTTTTTTACTGAGGGTGGAATAAAATAATTTTTAATTGCACGATTATGAAATGTTATTAAGTCATTATAAAAGTTATTAACATTTAATAAACTGACGAGTTTTTTATGAATATTCAAATGGGCTCAATAAGCAAATGTAATTAGCGCCTCTAAAATTGCAAGATCTCCTGACAAGAAAATGAAAGCGTCGTCATGATTTAACATTTCAAATATTCTTTCTTGCATACTTGAGAAAACTAACTCTTCTTTAGTTGGTGAGTTTGGTAGACATCCTAAATGTTTTAAGGCTTTTGGAATAATGCCTAGCACTTGGCTTCTTCGAACGAAAGCAACTTCAAAGACAAGCTTTGGTAACCCTTGGTCACATCTTCCATATACAAGATGTAGTTGTCTCTTTGCTATAACACGACCAAGATCTATAATTGCCTAAATGAACTCCTTACACTTTACATAGCAAAATCTAGAAAGCACACAAATGTTCTTAAATTGTCTGCTTGAAGTTGCTACCTTTAGAATAATTCTAAAAAGAAATAATTTGTGAGTGCTTGAAAATGAGCTCCTATTTAAGGATCTTGGTGACTGACATAATGATACATATCTGTAAATGGGGTGGTGTGTTTGTCAAATGATGTGTGAAACTTTTGGCTTAATAGTTCAAAAGTAATAATAATAATAATAATAATAATAATAATAATGCAAAAGATAAAAGAAAAGTAAAATAAAATGATATTTACTAGTAATTGTGATTATAGCTAACATCTTCCTTTGGTTTTACGTATAGTAACGGCTTAAACCTTCTTTTTGGGTCAATGATAGGCTTCCCATCAAATTTTCTTATAAACTAGCAAAGAATGTCTTTTAAAGTCAGATTCCCAAGACTAAACTGTGCACTTTCTTTTTAGAACAACTTCCATAAATTATGAATTTCACGTTGAACATATCTGGTCGGATGCTTCTTAAGAGATTGTAAGATATCATCCAACGATTCTTTACTCATGCCATCCTTAACGAATTTGATTTTATCTTCATGATTTACAGAAACCATTCTTAAGGTTTTACAACGTGGTTTTTTACAAGTAAGTCTTATACAGTTAGGATATTTATAGCCAAGCCGCTTAACTCTTTTTTTTTTTTATAGCAAATGTACTTTTACCAAAACCAGGCATGTAGGAAACAAATGGATCAGAAAACTCACCCGTTAATCGGACATTTGCTTCAATTAACCAACAAATGTCAGTAGGAATCCCATTGATCATTAACAAATGCAGTCGTTCACAACGAGTTTTGTAAACCAGGCATGTAGGAAACAAATGGATCAGAAAACTCACCCGCTAATCGGACATTTGATTCAATTAACCAACAAATGTCAGCAAGAATCCCATTGATCATTAACAAATGCAATCGTTCACAACGAGTTTTGTAAATCTTCATAAGAGCATTTTGAGGGAGAAAATGAAAACACTTATGCAATTTATGTTGTATTTATTCCATATTTGATTTTGGGGTTTAGTTATTGTGGGAAACTGAAAATTCCAACTTAAAAAGTCATAGAGTACCGTTATCCGCCATTTATACGAGATAGTGAATCAAAACAAATTAAAAAAAAATCAAATCTACAAAATCAAATCAAAAGTGAAGAAGAAAAGCAAAATAAAAATACATAATGAACATAAACAAACATGTAACTCACCTTCGCCCTTTCATTGAATTTACCTCAAGTTCCAACTGGAATTCATAAATACCATCATCTATTTCTCTAAGTTGTCTTTATAGATCTTCAACGTGTGATACTAACTCTGGTGGTTGTAGATCCCAAATAGGATTTCATTTACAAATTCGGAGCAAATTTCTCAGGTGAATTTTTACATGTAAAAGTTCTCTAAAATATTTGAAAAGGATCATTCTCATGGAGGTACTCATGACATGTATAAAAAATTGGTGAGTTAAAACACAATTGTCAAACAACATGCAATTAAAAACAATGTAATGCACTCCATTCAAGAAATAGAAAGAAAAAAAAATTCAACAACCGGTAAAATAACAGTAAACAAAAGTAACAAAAAAACTATTAAAAAAATGTTTAATTAAGATTTGGTGTGTCACTTAAATTGATTTCGGTGTCTGCTTCACGTGGTTGGTATTGTAGATATGGTTTTAATCTTTAACCTTAAGTTCTACAGCTCTATATGGATACACTTTTTTTACAACAAATGGACCATTTCACTTTGACTTTAACTTCCCTGAAAACAAATGAAGACAAGAATTATAAAACAACACTTTTTGACCAACTTCAAATGTTTTCTAAAAAATTCTTTTGTCATGAAAAACTTTAGTTGTTACCTTAATAATTTTAGAATTCTCATATGTATCATTCCTTAATTCCTCAAGTTCATTCAATTAAAATTTACGCACATTACCAACATCATCAAGATTTGAATTAATAACTTTAATTGAATGACTCTACTTACTAATAGGGTGACATTTTAAAGATATTTTAAAAGCAGTACGATATGCCTAAAATGCATCAGTTTGTCAAACAGGCCAATCTTTACAGTTTGGATTAATTGTCTTTTCTAAAATTTGTTTTATCTCCCTATTTGTTAATTCAATTTGACCACTTATTTGAGGGTGATAAGAGGTAGCAACTTTATGAGTAATTCCATATTTCTTCATTGAGGACTCAAATTGGCTTGTTATAAAAATGTTTACCTCCTTCATTGATAATAGCTTGAGGTATTCCAAATATTCTTAAAATATTTTCTTTTAAAAAATGGATTACAATCTTGTAATCATTGTGCCAACAAGGAATCGTATCGATCCATTTTGAAACATAATCAACAACAACCAAAATATATATAAATCTAAATGATGATGGAAAATAACCAATAAAATCAATTCCCCAACAATCAAATATTTCAATGATAAGAATGAGGTTTAAAAGCATCATGTTCCGCTTTGAGATGGACTCTACCATTTGACAATTCTTACACGCTTTGTAGAATGCATGTGAATCTTTGAATAATGAAGGGCAATAAAATCCAAACTATAATATTTTTGCAGCTGTCTTTTTTGAAGAAGTGGCCACCATATGCTTCTGAATGACATAATTGAATGAACCTACTTACCTCATTGTCTGGTATGCATCTTCGAAAAATTTGATCAAAATCAAATAGGTATGGATGATCCTAGTAAAAACTTTTCACTTCCGTGAAAAATTTCTTCTTGTCTTGGGAAATCTAGTCACTTGGCATTTCACATGTTGCAAGATAATTAACAATATTAGCATACTAAGGCATTTTGTTTATAGAAAATAAAAGTTTATCAAGGAAAGAATCATTAATGGGTGTTATTTCAATTGAACACTCATTTGTAGGTCTTGAAAGATGATCCGCAACAATATTTTCGACACCATTTTTGTCCTTAATTGTCAAATTAAATTCTTGAAGTAGTAAAATCCATCGTATCAACCTTAATTTGGCATCCTGTTTCTACATTAAATATCTCATAGCAGCACGATCAGAATAAACAATAGTAGATGAACCAATTAAATATGAACGAAATTTATCCAATGCAAATATTACAACAAGTAGTTTTCTTTTAGTTGTAATGTAATTCATTTAAGCACCATTTAAAGTTCTACTTGCATAATAGATGACAAATGGCTTACCTTCCTTTCTTTGACCCAGAACAACGCCAACGACATAATCACTAGTATCACATATTAACTCAAAAGGTAAAGACCAATTATGGGGTTGCATTATTGGGGCTGATGTCAAAAGACTAATTATTTTTTCAAAAGTTTGTTGATAATCTTTAGTCCATTCAAATTTTGTGTATTTTATCAGGAGGTTACAAAGTGGTCTAAATAAGGCACTAAAATCTTTTATAAACATTCTATAAAACCCAGAATGTCTTAAAAATGAACGAATTTCTCCAATTGTCTTTAGTGAGGGTAATTTTGAGATGACTTCAACTTTACCTTTCTCAACTTATATTCCTTTTGACGACACAAGATTACCCAAGACAATTCCAGAAGTGATCATGAAATGACATTTTTCCAATTTAAAACTAGTCTTTTTTTTTTTTGCACTTTTCCAAAACTCTTTCTAAATTATTAAGACATGTATCAAAAGAATTACCAAATACAGTTAAATCATATATAAAAACCTCTAGAAAATTTTCAACCATGTCACTAAAAATGCTTAGCATGCATCTTTGAAATGTTGCAGGAGCATTAAAAAGTCCAAAAGGCATTCTCCTAAATGCAAATGTTTGAAATAAGCATGTGAATGTGGTCTTTTCCTGGTCTTCTGAGGTTATAAGAATTTGATAGTAGCCAGAGTAGCCATCAAGAAAGCAGTAGTACGAGTGTCATACTACTCTCTCGAGAATTTGGTCTAAGAATAGAAGGGAAAAATGGTCTTTTCTAGTGGCATAATTTAATTTTCTGTAATCAATGCACATGCGCCAACTAGATGGAATTTGTGTTGTGATTGGTTCACCTTTTTCATTTTTTACAACTGTTATCCCAGATTTCTTTGGTACTACTTGTGTTGGACTTACCCATTTATTATCAGAGATAAGATAGATAATTCCTACATCTAGCAGTTTAAGAACCTTATTCTTTACTACTTTTTTCATATGAAGGTTTAATCTTCTTTGTGGTTGACGAGTTGTTTTGACATTTTCCTCTAAGTGTATTCGGTATGTGCAGATTAAAGGATTAATGCCTTTTATATCTTTTAAGGTCCAACCAAATGCATTTTATGCCTTTTTAGTACAAACATCAACTTACCTCCTTGATCATGCATGAGTTGGGAAGAAAATACCACCAGAAATGTCTGTTGCTCTCCCAGATAGGCATATATTAATTCTTTTGGTAAGAGCTTTAATTCGAGCTCTGGTGCTTCCTCTTTGTTTAGTTCTTTAGATTGTACCCTATCTTCAAAGTTTGGTTGGTCATCATCATTTGTAGGTACCTGCACAGAATCAATTATAGAGTATATGTCAGCAGTATCACAATTTAATTCTTTACTTGATTAAAAAAAACCAGCAAAATAAACTTTCACAGAGTTTGTAAAATTCTCATCCTGAATGTGTTCCTCAATGATTGGCTTGGTGATATCAATCTCCTCATTCTCATTATTATCATCTTCTTGGGGATGAGGTCATTCACACATGTTGAACACATCGAGTTCCAATATCATGTTGCCGAAAGATAAATTGATTGTTCCATTCCTGCAATTAATCAAGGCATTAGCAGTAGTTAAAAATGGTCGACCCAATATAACAGGAATTTGTTTACATTCATTAGTAATTGGTTTCATTTTCAAAACAATAAAATCTACAAGGTATATGAATTTCTCAACTCGGACTAATATATCTTCAATTATCCTTTTTGGAACCTTAATCGACCTATCAGTAAGTAAAAGAGTAGTAGAGGTTGGTTTTAACTCACCAAGATTGTGTTGTTGGTACACTGAGTAAGGAAGCAAATTAACACTGGCACTAAGATCAAGTGGACTATGTCTAATTTTATGATCCCCAATAATGCAATAAATAGTTGGACAACTAGAATCCTTATATTTCAAAGAACTATTAGTTGAGAGAATTGAACTTACCCGTTCTGCTAGAAAAGCTTTCTTTTGCACTTTATGTTCCCTTTTTACAGTGCACAAATCATTTAGAAATTTAACATAAGAAGGTATTTGTTTAATGGCATCCAACAGAGGAATGTTGACCTTCACTTGTTTAAAAACTTCATAAATTTCTATATTGTGGTTTGATTTCTTTGGCTTGATTAGTGCTTGAGGAAATGGGGGTACAACAAGAGAGTTGGTTATTTCTTTATGGTTTAAAGGTTCGACAGACTCTTCCATATTCTCTGAAATTGAATCTTTACTAGTTTCACGAGGATTCATGATATGTTTTTCGACAACTTTACTAGTTTTAGGATATTGTTGACTCTTGGGGTTTTTCATGATGGTTAGAGCATATGTAAGTTTGGAGATAGTTTCTGTCAAATTGGTTAAGGTTTGCATCATTTGGTTATTGATCGAATTTTTTTTCAATAAATGAATGTAATGTGTCTTCCAATGTTTTTCTAGGTGGTGGACATATGGTGGGTAACTCCGGGGGTTTTGAAAATTTTGATGTGGAGGAACTGATTATGAAGGTTGTGCATGATTTTCATTTCTCCAACTAAAATTTGGGTGGTTTCTCTAGCTAGAGTTGTAAGTTTGAGAGTATGAATTTGGATTTGACCTTTTGAAATTGTCAACGATATTTACTTGTTCGTGCAAAGTTTCTCTCAGAGCTAACAAAGTTGGACAGTCCTGCATAGAATGTTTAGTAGAATTGCAAACATAATATGAAATATTTTGAACAGACTTTACATGATCATTTTTTTTTCGACTCTAATGCTTTGATTTTTCTAGCTAATGATGCAAATTTGGCTTGAAGGTCATGGTCTTCCCTAAGGTTGTGCATGCCTCCACTGGATGGAGATGACTGGGGTTTACTTGATGACTCAGAAGACCCAATTGTATCACAGTGTTGTACGTTCTTTGTTATATAGTCAAGATAATCAAATGCATCTTCAATACTTTTATTCCTAAACTCATTATTACACATCATTTCAATAACTTGTCTACTTTGGGATATTAGTCCCTTATAAAAATAAGACATTAACCTCCATATTTCAAAACCGTTTGGGCAATGTTAAGTAGCTCTTTATACTTATCCTAACATTGGTAAAGAGTTTCTCTTGGTTTTTGAGTGAATGTGATGATTTGTCTTTTGAAAGAATTTGTTCTGAGAGGTGGGAATAATTTTTTCAAAAATAGTACTTCCATTTCATCCCAAGTTCTGATAAATCCTGACCTAAAATTTTGTAGCCAAGTTTTAGTTTTATCCTTTAGTGAGAAAGGAAAAAACCTAAGCCTTATTATATTCATGCTACAATTTTGATCAGTACATGTATTATAAACTTTCTCAAATTCCCTTAAATGCAAATATGGATTTTCAGACTTAAAACTATGAAAAGTAGGCATAAGTTGAATGATACTAAGTTTGAAATTAAAACGTAATGCATCAGGAGGAAAAATTATGCATGATGGTGACCTTATTCCAATAGGATGCATGAAGTCTCTAAGGGTCCTAGGTTGTTCATGAAGATTTTGCAAGACTTGGTTATCTTCGTGTTCTTAAAAATTATCAGCTCCTATGTTAGTCATATCTAAGGGTGGTAAAGATGATCTTCTAATTAATTTTCCACTATTTGTACGAGACCAACGACACATGTAATGCTAATAATGTGTGCTAAACAAATTAATGATGCATAAAACACTAAATGAAAATTGCAGAAATAAAAACAAACTGAAAAAAATAAGAAAAAAAAAACAAATTGAAATTAAAAAAAATATTAGGCGGTGAAACTTGCCATAAAAACAAAATAATTAAAGGAAAAATTTTATGAATAATATTAAAATTTCAAAAAGAGAATAAAATAGAATGATAGAAATAAAGTAATTTCAAAAAATAAAATAAAATAAAGACAAACTGACACAAAATTTAAAAAATTTCCTAGTAACGGTGCCAAAATCTTCACACGACTCAAAATTATATTAGTACCAAGTATAAGATTATCAAGTTATAATATAATCCAGTGAGTCCGGGGTCGAACCACAGAGAATTTAAAATCTAGTTGTCAATTTATTAAATAAGGAAAATTAGTTGCGAGAAAGGAAATCATTATAAATCAATTTAAAAATATGCTAAGGTTACGAAATCCACTCTCAGTTACTCAAACTATTATTTTAATACTCTCTTATTTTTATATTTTTTCTTACTTTTACCAGTTAAATATTATATCATTTAATTTTTAACTAACTATGTATGTGGATAAATATGAAATAAAGTACCTAATGTGCCACAACTGTATTTTTTTTATTTTTTATTTGAATGAGAACTATTGCTCATTATGACATTTACAATCATATATATATACTGAGACATGTTTACATCAATTATGATATGGCACCGCTCAGATTTTTAACCCGCTTAAATATTCGAGGGACGTCAGCTCCCATCCTGGGAGAAAGTCTGTCTTCACTCAAGCTCTGGGGCTCCAAGGAAGGAAATTTAAATCAAACCCCTACAATGCGTCTGCGGAGGTTCGAACCACTTCCCTCACATTTGTGAGGGAGTGACTCTGGCCACTTGGGCTAAGCCCAAGTGGTTGCCACAACTGTATTAATGTGTCCACATTATGTCAAAATATCATACAGATCCAAGAGAATTTATAAATTAATATGACATAAAAATAACTAGAAAAGAATAAAATAAACTTAAAAACTCACTTGAGAAAGTAATAAATTTAATAGTTTGAAACCTTGAGTTTCACCTTTCACATCAGGTTAGTAAAATTAATCACTCATATTGAAAGAAAACAAATACTCTTTTTATTTGATAAACTTTTGAAATATGTTTCAAGGAAATTGATTACACAACAAAACAAGAAAAAGAAATAATTCCTCAACTTTGTCCTCTCGTTCTCTCTCGGCTTCGCTCTACTCTTCTAACTTTTCTCTACCGCTTTGCTCTCCTTAGCCCCCTCATTTCTTCGACTTTTATAGGCGATCTTCAACTTCAATTTCTTTTCTTTTATTATTATCAAACAAACAAACAAGTAAAACATGGGTGATGGTTAGATGGCGTGATAGCCTTCTGACCATCACCATTATGATTGCCTACTATATATATATATATATATAAACATTGAGGGGTGTGATGGTCAAGTGGCAAGATGGCTCACTATCTAATGCAACTAGTGAAGATCATAGCCAATTTTGTGAGCATATTAAAGCTTCTACTGTTTTTGGATGTAATGAACTTGGAAATGGATCAAGAATACGCCCTCCAGTACTAAATGTAGACTCAGAAGATACTGTTGATACTAGAATTGCAAACACATCTCTTGCAAAATGTGATAAATTTTGATATTTCGAAGGATTAACTTTCAACCATTCTAAAATATCAAATTTAGTATCACATGGATCTTCACTAGGCTCTAACAAACACCTATCTACCTCATTTTTTATTTCAGCATGTACCTTCTCTTTCATTTTCTTGAACTTTAATAGCATTGCATTACAAAAATCTTTATCTCCATTTTCCTTTTCCACATCAACCACACTAACCAAAGTGCATCATTAGAAACTTGGTTATTGGCAATACCGTGACTATATCTAAGGTAGAATTCATAAAGGCATGATATAAGCCCCTTGATTCCCTTTGCCACCTCTTCTGCTTTTGTTTCACCATGCATTTCACCAATAAAAAATGTAACATAATCCAATTTATACCTTGGATCAAGAACAATTGCAATAAGCAGCAATGTGTTAACGTTTTCAATTGTGCCCCAATACTTATCATACTTCTTTTTCATACTAGCCTACCCAATAAAAAGTCTTCACTCTCAGCAAAAGATGTCAACTTAGATTGAATTGAATATAAATCATGAAAGTACATGTGAGAAGTAACAGATAAAGAAGCACTAAATTTTAAAGTGACTTTATAAAAAGACTCTAAAAATTTCACAAATACTTCAACATTAGCCCTGTCTATATCCTTTGGTGGACCCTTCTTTTTTCCACTGTCATCTTCCAAAAAATATATCATATAAGGTTCATCATCATCAACCAACTTGTCCAAAGCTTTTCGAAATTTTAAAGCACTTGTTAACATCAAGTAGAGTTCCACCTTGTAGGCACATCTAATGTCACTGTACTTTTACTTTCCACTTTTTCATGCTCACAACATTTCTTAAATTTTTGTAACCGTGAGGCTGAAGATCTTACATATCGCACGACATTGCGAATGCTAGCAATTGAATCATGCACGTCCTTCATCCCATCAGCTACAATTAAGTTAACAATATGAGCACAACATCTTATGTGTATAAATTCCCCATCTAACACTAGGCAATCACCATTCCAAATTTTTAGTTTCTTTTTAACATAATTTGTAGCCACATCATTTGAACTTGCATTATCAACCGTGATTGTAAAGATCCTCTCAATACCCCACTCTAGTAAACAAGTCTCAATCAACTTCCCTATTTTCTCTCCTTTATGATTGGGAATTGTAGAAAAACTCAATATTTTCTTGTGTAACTTCCATTCATAATTCATAAAATGGGCTATGATCACCATATAATTGATATTTTGAATAGAAGTCCAACAGTCAGTGGTTATGGTTGAGTGTTAGAAAGTGTATATTTATAAAGGAAAAAATCATCATTTTACATTTCAAGTCTTACTAACATCCTTACTTTTATGTATTTAAGCTTCTTGTGATTTAATTATGTGTGTTTTATTTTAATTAAGTATTTTATCTAATTTAGGGGTATCATGGTCATTTCACAATAAACGAGAGTTCAGACAGTAAAACAAACATTACTTTTGAACTCAGGACAGTCGAAAACCTTAGGAGGAGCATAAAATGAAAAATGTCACTGTTCACATGTACGATATTATTTATACGTATGGTACTATTTACATTACTATTCACGACATTGTTCATATAGACGGATCGATGACGTGGCATTAACCGATGATGTAGCATTGACTGATGAGGTGTTATGATCTTATTAGACTAAAATTCTTATGTACTGTTGATCGGTGACATGGCAGCATGTTAGTGGACCAAAAATCATGCGTACGGTACATGCATATACACATGATTATTTTCAACCAAATCGCTTACTGTTCAACTGTTCAAACTGTGTCACTATTCAAATGCGTGGTCAAACCGTGTTACAATTCAAACCGCGTGGTCAAATCTCGTACTGTTAACTAATGACGTGGCGTAATCCTGAGCATCCAAATTTGTTTTAATTCGATAGCCATGATTTACTCTATATATCTATAAAAGGGGGTTTTGCCTCCTAATTTGGCATCTTTGAATTCATTTTTGAGCTCCATTTATGTAATTCCTTCTCCATCTTGTATTTTCTACTGTATTTTAATAAATTCATATTTTACCCCTAGTTCAATTATGAGTAACTAATTTTCTTTCAAGCTTGAGTTGAAGGTGAAGTCTCAACATGTGTTATGGCTTTATTTGGTAAATTTGTTTTCTCTTCCCCTCTAATTTTTGTGAATGTTTTGACTTTTCGTCGACAAATAATAATAATATTGTCTAAATACCGCCCTGGTTTCACTGGCTCCCTAGTATAAGGTTATTATTATTTGGCACGATAAATCCTTAGCACCATATTGATTAGAGTGTGGTTCATGAGGTGTGGATTCCCCTTCATGATTTAATTAGCACTAATAAGGAATATTTAGCTCATGGTGCATGTTGATGCGGATCCAGATACCCAAGCGCTTCAATTATTATAATTTCCACTTTAATTTAATTCTGTCATTTCAATTTAAATTTTAGGATATTCCAAATCATCTTTACCATAAATCCAACCACCCATTTAGAAAAATTAATTTTACACACAATTAAAATCAACCTATTTGTGAGATCGACACTCGTCACCATTGATCTATTCTACAATAGATTCGTGCACTTGTGAGTTCAATAAAATTTGCACAACAATTATACAAACTCTTTGGGCATTTTCAATAAATAGCATTTTCAAATTCAGTTTCTCATCTAAGTAAGGCTGATAAATATCTCTGGCAATTGTTCTTCTGGAAGGAGAAGTAAATTTTGGACAAACAACACTACAGAAATATCGAAACCCTTCCTTCTCAACAGAGCTAAAAGACATCTCATCAAGAATTACCATCCTAGGACATGCCTTTCTACATTCTTCTTTACTAAATCCCACGACTCCTAAACTACCAGGAACACATATATTAGTTATTTTTGCATTCACCAAAACCTTTTGCTTTTTATCCTCTCCTACCATAATATTCTTATATTTTGGACATCTTAATTTCAAATTATTCAACATATTTTTAGTACCAAAACCTGATTCACAAGAATAATTTGTTTCACAGTAATTACACTTACATCTGTTACCTTTGGCATACTTGGTAAAATGTTCCCACACATTTGATGGTGATCTCGTAGGTTTTTGCTTGTTATGTTCGTTATTAGGATTTTCAATTGCAAGAACATCAGCATTATTCACTTGCAAAGTCGAATTGTTATCCATCTATCAAAAACAATAAAATAAACGAATAAATATTGATAACAGTAAAACACTTTATATTTAAATAAAGAATCCTTTTTATAATATTTTCATGGCTTGTCTTCTTATGGCTATCAGTTACAACTTCTAATATTCTATATCCTAAACATGCATGTTCATAAAATAAAAAAAGAATTATTTCATGGTTTGTCAATGAGTAATTTTGTTAATTGACAATTAATGCACTAAATTTTCTTCTTTAGAACATGTATGCATTTCTCAATTATTAAATAAAAAAAGAATCTATATAAACAATTGTCTTATTTAGAACATGCATGCATTTCTCAATTATTAATATTTTTATATTAAATTTTTTAATGCTAATAATGTTGCTCACATCACGAGCGTTTGATCAAATAATCATGTATTTCCCAGTTCTTTAAATAATTGGCCGTTAGTTCCCGTCAGTTCCAATTCTTGACAGTTAATGCACTAAATTTGCTTATAGCCGTCAGTTCTAACCTCCAATATTCTATATAAAAAACATACATGTTCATAAAATAAAAAAGAATCTAAAATAAATAGATCGGAAAAAAAATACTTACTTGTCTGATAATAGAGATTTGAGAATTGAGAGAGCGAGTTTAGATATAGAATTAGAGTTTAGAGTAGTAAATTCAATAATGAAATAATCTCTTTTATGAAAAGAATAAAAAGAGAATAAAAAATAGATTAGCCATTTAGGTCTTTAAGGTTTTGTAATTAAGAATTTTATTATTATTATTATTATTTATATGGGTTGGGTTGGGTTTAATGGGTTCATCATAATTAACCGAACCCAATTATTAATTGGGTTAAAAAGAATTGACCCAATTATTAATTGGGTTAAAAAGAACCCATAAAAACTCACTTAACCCGTCAAAATTTAATTGGGTTGGGTTGGATTCATTGGGTTGGGTTGGGTTGGGTTTGCCCACCCCTACCTCATCTTCTTTAGGCTTGCTAGGTAAGGAAATTCTCATAATAGCTTAAGCATCATTTGCAGCAAAGTTTTGCTGAACTAAGACTTCATTCCAAGTGTGATTAGGACCAATCAGTTTAGAAACACTAGTATAATCTTGCGGAGTTGATTTCACAATTGGTTTAAAAGATACTGGCCTAGGCAACCAATTACTATAGTGGACTTTAAGTTTGTCTCCTTTTCCAACTCTCCATCGAATGCCTCTTCTGAAGAACTTGTTTGCCTCATAAGATTCTTTTCCAAACAAAAGACGGGCTGATCCTGTCTTGGCCTTGAGAAAAGAGAGTTCTTAAAGTATTTGGCTCAGTACTTTTGCCACCAACAAATCAGGATACTAAATCAGCCTCCATCCTTATTTTACAACCAACGCTTGATTAAAACTAGAGATGTCTTTGAAACCCATTCCTCTTTTATATTTAGCCCAACTCACATTTTCTTATTTTGTCTAGTGCATTCCTTTTCTATCTTCCTTTGTTCCCCACCAAAGTCTTGTCATTCCTATTTGAATTTCGTTGTATAGCCCCGTAAGAATTTTTAATACACTAATTGCATATGCAGGGACAACCTAAGCTATGACTTTTATTAGTATTTATTTACATCCACTTGAAAAAAAAAATTGTGCTGCCAATTAGATGTCTTTCTCAAAAGTTTAAACTTGATATAATTAAAGAAGCTTATTTTTCTCCTTCCTATCATAGAAGGCAACCCCAAGTATTTCTCATGCATATACACCGCATTGAGTTTGATATATGTTTTTTTATTGCTATGATATTTCCCCCTTGAATCTGACTATTAAAGAACATTGATAATTTTTCATAATTAAAAACTTGACCTGATGTAGAAGTATAACAATCAAAAATTGACTTCAAATGCTTAAATTCTTCAGTAGTAGCCCTTGTCAATACAAGGCTATCATTAGCAAAAAAAAGGTGAGAAATAGTGATATCTCTAGAGAATCTCAGCTTGTGAATCCGACCTTGCCTTTCTCCCTGCAGCAAAAGATTTGAAAAGACTCCTGCACATATGATGAACAAATATGGTGGTAAGGGACATCCTGTCGAATGCCTCTTTGGGGATAAATTAATCATTTAGCAATGCCATTTATAAGAATAGAGAATGTGGGAGTAGTGACACAATTCATAATCAAAGCCACCCATTTATTTGAAAGGCCTAGCTTCTCCATAACTTGCCTATAAAAAATTCATTCCACTCTATCATAAGCCTTGTTTATATCAAGTTTTAAAGTAACCCAATCATTTTTCTTCTCCTTGCTAAGTCTGATTTTATGCAAGCATTCATATCCAATAATAACATTGTCAGTGATTATCCTATTAGGTATAAATGCACTTTGAGTCAGGGAGATAATTTCGTGAAGAATTTGTTTTAACTTATTAGCTATGGTTTTAACTATGATTCTATATATAATGTTACAGAGGCAAATATGTCTAAATTTAATAGTTTTCCTAGGCTTATCAACCTTAAAAATTATAGCAATATATGTATGATTCAAGGGGGTTGTGGTACCTTGATAATTGAGAACATGCAAACATGTCTTGATAACACTATTCTGAATTACATCCCAATGCTTTTGAAAAAATATTGCTAGTAAGCCATTTGTTCATGGAGCTTTTGTTGGGAACATTTAAAACAGGGCAGCTGCGATTTCTTCCACTGTAAATGGTTTATCTAAGTGGCTGTTCGTTTTTAAAGTAATCTTCGAAGGCATTCCTTGAAGAGCTGGAACAATTTGATCTTGACTTGGGTTAAAGTTGGTAAAGAGATCTTGAAAATATTTACAAAATATTCTTTCTGCTTCTTCATTATCTTCTGTCCATCACCCAATATTATCTTCAAAACCTTCAATTTTGTTCTTCCTCTTCCTAATAGTAGCTTTGTCATGAAAAAACATTGTATTTTTGTCACCCTCTTTTAGCCAATCGGCCCTTGATCTTTATTTCTAATAAAACTCTTCATCAATCAACAAATTTTGGATTTGCAGCTCAATACTTCTTATATCATCCCTATCATTATACTGAAGATTGCACTGCTTTACTCTTTCCAGCTTCGTCATTAGGTTTTTTAGATTGTTCTCTCTGCCATCAAAAGCTTCCTTACTCTATATCTAGAATTGTGCCATAGAATTTTAGTAATCTTTTTGAAAACCTGAATATGATTATCTTCTCTTCGATCTCTTTGTTTAAGCTATTCTCTCTTCACAATATTTTTGCATTCTTCATATGAGCTCCATATATCCTCATAGTGGATTCTAGATAAGGTTCTCCTTTCATAATTCAGACTTCTCTACCTATTTTGAACCACCATCATAATTGGGCAATGGTCTGATTCCTAGTGTATAAGATTTATAGTTGGCCAATCATAGAATTCAACCCTCCATTTCTAGTTGCACATGAATCTATCCAATCTCTCATCTATATAATGGGTCCAAAATGTCTGTTAGACCAAGAAAAAGGGTGTCCTCTGCATCCCACATCCGCAAGCTTACAATCTTTGACATATTCCCTAAATTCAGCAACCATCTTAGCATTTCTGTCTAAGCCACCAATTTTCTTGTTCAAATTCAGAATCTCATTAAAATCTCCAAAGTAAAGGCGAGGGCTTGCCGACAAACTTGCCAGCCTTCTGAACAAAGACCAAGTATGCTTTTTTTGGCTAGCTTTAGGATGACCATATATGCCAGTCCATCTCCAATTTCGCCCATTTGCATTCTATATCTCAGGATCTATATGATGGTTGTTGCATGATGTTATTTGCACTGTCCTCTCTGAACTCCACAACATAACTAATCCTCCACTTTTTCCTCTACAATCCACCATTAAACAATTCTTAATACCCAACTCCCTACACACATCATTGACATGTCTAGAACTCAATTTAGTCTCACAAAAAAAAATTAATTGGGGTCTATACAGGTGAAGAATTTTTTTAATGGCTAGGCGCATACGAGGATTCCCCAAGCCCCGAACATTCCAGCTTATGATCTTCATGGATGTCAACGGGGTTGGTCTTCAGCCTCTAATTAGTCATTTAAAACTCCATAGCCTTCTGTACTGCATCCTCCCACACCAACTTCAGTCTTGTCGATAGTGATGAAATGTGAATTTGATTCACCCACGTAACATTTGGACTTCTTATCATTGCGTTCTTAATTCGCCGACTTGAGATCATTGTTCCTTCAACGGGCCTTTTCTGAGAGATTGGCCTAGCTTCTACCTCACTCTTTTTTGTCCTTACCATCGCTTGGGATTTCCATTTCTTAGCCTTAGCTTTTGTCCTTTTTTTGGGCCCACATACTTCATCTTCTATGTTCAAATCTTGATGTCCCGTTTCTTCTTCTATCACATTAGTTGACCCAATTAAGGCCGAATCCCATTTTTTGATTACTGCATCAGTTTCCCACCTTCCAAGCACACTTGTGTTCATCTCTCTAGATACCAACCCCTTGTCAGCTGCCATGGAATGCTTTTTGCCTTCTAGATTCTGCTAAATAGCCCCTATCTCTATTTGCATTAATAAGCCTTCAACTGCCCTTTTACGTTCTCGTTTCTCATTGGTGATTTAGCCTTTTCCAGGCTATTAGAGTTTGACCCGGATCCACTTTCCACATTCGGGTTAATCAGACTCTGTTTGTGTTGAGGTTGATGCTGGCAGTCATGGTTTGATTAACCCGCTTCCTTGTTTCATTTTGCTTTCTCAACTCTTGTTAACGCTATAATCCAAGCTCCAAAACTAATTGTTCCTTTGGCTACCCTTTGTAACTTAGACATACTTTATATTAATGACCAATGATTCTACAACAAAAGTAAATTTCAAGCAACTTCTTGTATAATACTGGTAACATAATTTCTTCTCTATTCTCTAAGTCCAACAACAAAACCTTTTTGAGAGGTTGTGTAATATCCACTGAGATACGAACTCGAATAAAAGGTCACATACACTCCCCTGACTCATCGATTTCTACTTCCTCCACTTTTCCAATTTTCCAATTTTCTTACCCATTTCTTGAATCACATCTTTCTCCATACACATTAGTGGAACTTTCTATAACTGAACCCAAAAAGATGTGTGCTGGAAGGATTGTTGTTTGATGTCCCCCACCCCGCTTGGTTCTGTAAGCACCATCAAGGCTTTGTCAAAATGCCAAGGTCCCCCGTACAAGACTCTTTTCTTTTCAGCTTCATAAGGGAATTTGAAAAAAAAAATGTTGTCTCCCAGACTCTCCACTTTGATTTCTCATACCGACTTCCCTTCTCTGTTCACTTCTCTTGACAGCAAAATCTTCCCAATAAGGCAGCTGCAAGTTTTTCCCCTTTTCTCGTCATATTTCCAACAAAGTTGATATTGTTTGTTTCTTCTTCTTTTAAGGTTACTTTCGTATTAATTCTTCAGTATCCATCCTCAAGCCTTTAAGCTTTCTTTAGCCTGAGATTAATTACCACACCAACACCCACCTATCGTTGTTCTCACTAAATATAATAGAACCCAAAACACTCAACCTGCGAGCGACAGAATGGACCATGAAGATCCCCTTTTAGCAACCATTCCTAAGTTCTGTTTTTGAGAGAAGAGTTCCAAGGAAGGTAGATAATGCGTTGTGGGGCCAATTATTTGATCTTCAACATTTGATAACGTGTTTCATGCCATCTACACGTTTTCAATCAATATACACTACACAGTGTATTCGCAGTGTAGAGTACTTGTTCCGACTGAGTTTTAGAAAGTATTTCAATTTATAAAAATTATGCAAAAATATAAATAAATAAAATAAAAATAAAGTAAAAAACTTGAAGCATCAATAGGTGCTAACAATTTTTTTTTTTTCTTAATGGATCTTTCAATGAAGATCATCCCTGTGGTCCAGATTCTTTCTATGAACTTGTGTCATACAAGAACTGAGCTTTGTATCACAACCATTTCGAGTCATTTAATATCCTATCTCTATGAAACATGTGGACATTCATGTCCCAGTAAGCAGGGGACTCATCTGTCATCTCTCTCTGTACCTTCAATTCTTGGGCTTGGTTCTTGCGCCAACGAATCAGATGCAACGTCGCAAGCATGAAGCTGAAAACGTTTCTTACCTTGGACCATTGTGTGCTTCATGTGACGACGATGCGTCAGCTAGCTTCTTTAGAAATGAGACAACCTCATCCGATGACTGAAGTAGAAACCGGGCATTTGTACGATGTCGCCCCACAGCACAGGAGAAGTAGTTCTCTTTATTGAGATCAAGCACATTGTAGGACGTCTTATCCGATGATGGCTGCCGTACATTAGTACAGTTGTGATTCGGGGTTTTTTTATCGGGAGCTTGGGCAGGTCGCTGTGTCTTACCTTGAGATATCTTTGAGCTGCCTCTACTTGCTACCTTCAGCGCTTGTCTTCGCTCCCCTGGTACCTTTACTGCATCTGTTGGTCTGGTTCTTGGAATGCCCGGGCCATCATCAGGGAGTTCTGGCTCAAAAAAGGCATACACATCTTCATCCTGAAGTAATGAAGAAATGAACCGTCAAGTCTGACTGTGCTGATTGTTTGCATGAGGAATTGCAAAGGCAAATTACAATTATGCAATTCGACTACCAAGGATTAAATTATTTATCATTCCAGTATATCAACTCAAAACAAGACAAAGTAACTCCTCTCTAGAGATGATAGCCAGGGGAAATTGTTTATATTTGGTAGAGACAATCCATTTGGACAATCTCTCAACAAAATCACCTAGAGGCTCACTATCCTCGTCCTTTTTCCATTCAGATTAGATGTTCTTTGTCTCTATCTTGGTGGGGACTGAAATAAACACAGGTTGAAGTTCGCTGTTAATTAGAACGATTGTTCTAGTCCATTTTCTTCCATCTGGGTTGCTCCTTTCCTAATGGTTGTTCTAATGCAGTTGATAAATGATTTTCTACAAAATGTTCTTTGATTTACACCCAAAAAAAAAAAAAGTTGAAATACGAAAGCAATGATAAGCGCCTTTAGAAAGTGCTTTCACATTGTAATGTAGCTTTTATCTGGGAGTTTTCTAAAAAAGCACTCTGAAAGACTCATCTATAAGTTTGAAGAGCATTAATATTGAACAGCACAGTATGAAAATCTTAAGAATATTCCAAATAATTGATGAACCTTTCTTTTTTTCTTTTGAAAGTGAACTGACTGAAGAACCTACTCAGATTAAAAATTGCGTGAGTAGTACCTTCCCCAGAAAATGTCCAATACACAGCACATAGTCGATTGCTGTTTTCATCTTCTTACTATGAACTATCTCTGCCAAAATACGATCAATTGCTGCACCCTGAATGAATACAAAGCTTTCAGATAAGATAGCATCTGTAGAACCAGCTAATGCAATAAAAACAATATGAAAATGTACAGGTATAGTTAAATGCTAATCACCTTCGTAACACCAACCTGCTCGCACCTCTACAGACTTGCTTCCTTGAACAACTTCAACAGATGCATTAGAGATTGGGCCTGTCCAGAGATGCTGCAACATATCTCTTGCCTGAATTCTTCCAAATTCAACATCTAAAACCATAATAATATGAGAAGGCAAAGTGGTGAGGGACCAATGGAAAGGTAGAAATAGCTTGGACAGAACAATGTCCAACTAATAAAGTACCTGCATATTTGTAATTCCAAACTAGGGATGTTTCACGCTGTTCAAAATGTGATCTTGGTGTTCGTTCAGTGAAATACTCAAAAACATGCTGAAAACATACCATCATAAGCTTAGAGGCCAGATGAGAGAATTACAAAGAATTGTTACAGTAATATAGACACCTTAAGACTGTCGACCCATTCCATATTTAAATGCTCTGGCATTGTTGTCATCCATTTTCCTGTGGTACAGCGTAAAAACATCCCATTTTCTGCTGCCAACCACAGATTATACTCTCGAAAGTTCTGTAAAAGGGTCAATTTATTAAGTCGTGGATATAAGAAGGGCAGAAAAGAAGATGAATAGAACCAGATCCAGTACTTTATCCAGGACATTTCTGTCACTCCCACTGAGGACAACAATTGTTGTCTTTGGATCGTGGCAAAGTGCATTTAGTGGTTGTTTTAGATCTGGATGCAGCTTTAGTTCCATTTCTCTAATTTGATCCCCTCTTCTCCCAGGAGTGTCCACAGGTTCGGTTAATGTTGCATTGAAACCCTGGATGAGATGGATTTCAAACAAAGGACCAAAAAGAAATTAGAATAATGCCAAACAATGAAATAAAAGCATCATCCAACAGCAATACAACTCTAAAGTTTGTCAAATATACAAATCTTTGTCTAATGAAACTGCATTAAAATTTCTCGTAATGCTAATAAATTGAGAATGACATCCAAATGTTCAAATTGGTTTGGATTAGATTAACAAGTCATGAAATTTTACCAAGCCAAATTCATTTGTCTTATGTTTACAAATGCAAATTCTACACTATCTTTTTACATTGTACTAGATAATGACAAGTATTCACTCACTTGCATAATCTAGAATGCATGTTCAATTCCTTAGCAGTTTTCTACTACTTTAATGATGACTTAACAAGCTGTACATGCTTAACATACGTCACATATGAGTACTAAGAATATCCAATTAAGAGAACAACTCTTCAAAATTTTGAATGTTATCACTCAACCATGGAAAATTCCAGTAACTCATAGGTTTCAGAACCAAATAAAGCATACCAGTATGAGCAAACGATTATTGGAACGCAAATAACGTTCAATGGCATCTGCTTCTCGAAGGCTAGGTGGGGCTTGTTTTATCCTTAGTTGTGCCTCAACAACTGTGTCATTCAGTTCACTGCAAAGCAATTATAAAAAAACTCAAATATTTAAGAATGGTGAAAAACTCCCTGTGTATCATTTGTATAATTGGCATATTTGAAACCAAAAAACAAATAGACAAGAAACCAAAAGGCCATTTTTGAAGCTACTTATCCATAAACACAACCAATATTATTCAGAAATGTACTATCACACATATCAGTATTAAATTGAGCTTCTGATTTTATTTTTTGGGTAAAACCATAAAATAGATTTCATCAATGCCAAAGACAACTTCTCGTGAGATATATCAAGGACACTTATCTTTATCCATACTTTCAAAGAAGATAGGATTTAGAACTCCCACACATCAAATTGTAAATTCATGTTGCTTCAACTACTGGAGCAGAAATAGTGGTATAGTTAAAGAACAGATGTTTCAGATCACAAAGAACAATAAAATTTCTGACAAGTATTCAATGCTTTCAGTGCTAATGTCCCCACTAGAAGCTGCTATGGAGCATTAATCCAATGCTTAATATGTAACACGTAAAGAAGAGACCGAAAGGAATCTTAAAATGTTCAGTCAGGAAAAGCATGACACAAGTATCATGAAATGCTTAAGACAAAAAGGTGCAAGCGTCTTCAGTTTCACAACACAGAGTATATAATGGCAACATTGTATGCATACCTCACAAAGGTTTCAGCCCATTCTTGAGCAGTATGAGTCGTTACATGTGTAAAATTATGCCGATGTCGCTTTTCTCTCTCTTCAGGTGACATATTTAGCGCCCGGGCAATTGCATTTGCCACCTCTGTTATATTCCAAGGGTTCACAAGGATTGCTCCAGCACCCAGAGATTGTGCAGCACCAGCGAACTACAAAATAGATCATGAGAGTACAAATTTTTAATTCACAAGATTTCCATTTTTTTAGTACTGTGGAATATCAAAGTGTCTTTAGGAAGTTGATGGAGGCTCGGTTAGACTATGACATAATCCATGCATAACATATGAAGACAGACTGCTGTAACCTATGTAAAATCTCTTTTCAATTTATGACATTAAATTTGTGTGGACAGACTAGAATCAAGCATAACAATTATGAACCATGAGAAATTACTTCACTGAGAATGAGAACCCCTTTCTTAAGGTCTTGGCATGCCACAAACTCATAGCTGACAAGATTCATTCCATCCCTTAAAGATGTTACAAGTGCTACATCTGAGGAAAAACATAAAAAAGGAAGGGAAATAAACTACATCAGTTGTAAACTCAAAGAGTCCATTTTCCAACAGAAGCAACAATAATCTGTAAAAGTGCACTAGCGATAATTTAAAAATTGTGACAAAACACTAGATGCAGGTGACTTGATTCCATTAACAACAATACATTTTTAAAAGTTCTTTTAACATCTTGGATGACTTAAATTCATCAGCTAATTCAAAACTATACTGCAAAGATATATAAATTTCAGTAAAATATAACTTATAACATTAGGCAGCTACGAGGCAATTCGAACTAAAAACAGAAAGAAAAAGAGAAAGGAGTATGAGAAAATAAAAACTAAGGAAAAAGATTCAGAATTATAGTCCCTAACATCCATGTTGAGTATTTGTCTTTGAGACCACTCAACATGGAAGGGAAAAAAAAGGGTCTACTTGCAGTCCTCGTCAGCTACTGTTTAGTATGTCTTACTGTTTTTGTTGCTTCAAAGGATACTTATACAGAAAAGATATTTGCTTGCATTCAAAATATAGAAAAGACATTTTCGAAATACCATAATCAATAACTTATAATACACAAATGACTACAAGTGTAAAAGAGAAAAGGCCTTTATGGATGCCAGAGATCACTGAAATTAAGAAAAGTTAGAGAATCTAAAAGGCAGAGCAAGAAAGTTACCAGTAACAGCATATAATGCACACAATGCAGGGAAATCAAGAGAACGATCCTGTAAAAAAGGAAGAAAATTCCATTAAGAACTTTTAACTGCTGATAAAATTGGCATGCTAAATTTATTTATATATGATCCTGGTGTAAGACCATCAGAAGGATCTTCAAGTACAATGTTTCATCCTACATGGTTTCAAACAAATATAATCAACTCTTTTGGACTATTCAGCCAATAAATGTGGCATTCGCTTTTATTTCAAAGAGGGTATGTACAATATGATTCTGGGCAAGCAGTAAAGCAGTAACATTGACAACAAGAGATGCTAGAAGTTTCTTTGGACAATGAAAACCAGCACAAATATGGATTGTTGACAAGTAGAATTAACAAGGTTCTTTGGATTATTTTCCAATTTGCATATTGGAAAACTAAGTGATATATGCTTCGACCTGCTAACATCTATAAGCTACATTAAATTTCCAGCCTAGCAGCTCCATCTTACTTGATTAGCATGTTAAATAATCTGTCATATAAAATTGGAAAATTTTTTTAAAAAAATGTCTAGAGACTGGATTTTTTCAGAGAAAGTAGTTCTTGAATACTTCAATTTTTAACATTCCAATTTTTTTCAATTATTACAATGTTTAAGGTAGAGGGATGACAAAGTACAAATCAATTTTCTAACCTATACAATCACCTGGTTTCAAACTTGGGTGGCCAGCTAAATAAAGCTGCTGGAAAACCACTTGGCCAGTAAGGGTACCACTGTTGCAGGTCTCAAATTGCTGGAACTTAGTCTTCCAACAAGTACAATCTAACAAAACCTTTATCTCAAATTACTTCAGGAAGGCACCATTTGATCATATTTGAATCTTTAATGTCGGTCTAGCTATACTAAAAAGTAATTTTGACCTCCATGATGCAACAAGTACAATCTAACAAAACCTTAATCTCAAATTACTTCAGGGAGGCAACATTTGATCATATTTGGATCTTTAATGTCGGGCTAGCTATATCTAAAAAGTAATTTTGGCCTCCATGATGCTCTTTTGCCCTTATGATATTGTAAAAATTTATTTCCTTTTCCCCCAACGACGTAAATGATTTATTGAGTGGCCATCAACATAGAAATCGATAACAGTCTAGGTAATAACATAAAACACAGATTATCCAAACGACGTAAACGATTTATTGAGTGGCCATCAACATAGAAATCAATAACAGTCTAGGTAATAACATAAAATACAGATTATCCAGGAAATTTTCATTTCCTCGCAATAAATGGTAATTTTACGAGTTGGAGACCTTAACCAAGTCATCGGTCTGCCAATTAACTTAGAAGGGTATAAAATGTACCTAGTTTGTATTGAAAAAAGGTTGAAACCTATTTTATCTTTCCTTTTGTCAAGATATTGCTCTCCCCTCCCTCACACCCGTCATATAGTCAACTTTGAGTCTCTTCTAATTCTTCTAACAAATACTTGTGTCCAATAAGGGTTACTAGATAAATATCCGAATAAAGCTGAATAGAGTATAAGCCAAGACCCCCAATTTAACTGTATTCATTGAGCTCAGAGAAAGAAAATGCATCAATCATCTCATGGATTTCTCAATTTAGGAAGTCAAAGACAGACCAGGTGATGTATTGGAACAGCAGTCAGTGTTCCAAATCGGCCATTAATGCGTCCAACAATTTCATGAACCTGGCTCGTAAGTCTTTGATCTGAGAATATATAAAAACAAAATCAAATTGATATATCATATCAATTATCAAAGATCAAAGCATTATGTAATTAAAGGGGCAAAGCTGAGGGATCTACTCTGTGCAAGCACGTGAAAAGTCTGTATTCAGGCATTTACATGTCAGCCATAACAAATTCATGTATTGTCAATAACCCTAAATTACCGATGTCATCCTTTGTTGCACTTTTTCCAATAAATAACATATTATAAGATATCCTAGTAATGAAAGTGGGGAAAAGATAACTGGGAAGAAAAGAGTGGTACAAATGTTTCAATATAAATGTCACCAAATTATAGTTCCATCATGGTAAATTTCACGAGGAATGCGGATCACCCAAATAGAAATTGAGGGCCTATGCTAATAATTGCACTCGATATATTTTTTCATCTCTCACAGTCTATGTTTTCAAACTGCCCAATTTGAAATTCGTGTTAAAGGAAACAGAAATTGGAGCATGTTATCAATCAAAATGATGCAATTTAGGAAATGGATTATACAGAAACTGTAAGTTTGATGAAAACAACTGAAAGTTCAGAAAAAAATATGGATTCATAATCAGCCCATGTGCTGCATCCAAATCTATGGAATATGCCCCACACATAGAAAACTGAAAATCATAGAATTAGTCAGTCTATCTTGGCATGAGAATCACAGAGTTGAGCTGTATATCTTGACTTGAGAATCACAAAGTTGAGCTGTATTGTCTACAAGGCATGGCAACAATACTGAAGTTCAACTGTTACATCTATACCATTGTTTTTTGAAACTTATGTTAGCCAATAAATTTATCACTCAAGCAACATGCACCATCCAGCTCACAAAAAGTAAAACAATCTTCAATTATCCTATTTTAGTAACAAAAATAATAATAATAATCAGAGAAATATTTGTAACAAGAAGCAGCACACACAGAAGGAACATACATTCAGGAACATCTGTTCTTGTTGGCACTGCAATCTGAAGCAAAACAACTTTCCCACGCCAATCAGAATTTTCCTCGAGGAACTTTTCAAAAGCCAGTAACTTCTGTGGAATTCCTTTAATCATATCAAGGCGATCAACACCTAACATTACCTGTCAACTCAGATCAGTTAAAGTAAGTAATTTAGACAAAAGTTACAAGTGCTGTCAAAGATTTTAAAATGTATGCTTGAAAGACAGGCCCAGCAGAATGTGATGATTAACAAGAAGCATGAACTTCTTTTCATGCACAAGTAAATAGGGCACTTTGCAAACGAGGAAAAAGTGCAAAGCGAAAGCTTTAACAGCTATTCAGAAAAACCTCTACATAAGATCAAATATATGCTTAAGGAAATAGTTACACAAGTGATATTGAATGCTTTTAAAGAAATGTCTCTATCAAATTTTACAAGAATAAAGGAGGGAGCATTAAACAGATATGATATCTTAGTAATACAATTTAATTGTATCATGTTTTGAAGTGTGACTGACAAAATACAAGAATACAGATTGGTAGAAATGGAAGAGAAGAGATTCAGAAATAGAGTGAAACTGAACAGAGAGAGGGAAGGCAAAGAAAACAGAATAGATGATAGGAAAAGGCATCACTATTTTATTTTTTACTTATTGTGCATCATATTGTCAATAATTTGAGAATTGTCAGACATTGGTCATACACTTCCAAACCTTGCAATTGCATAAATACACTTAGATGTCAGCAATAATCAACTTTTGAAAGATCCACTAATTCTGCAAAATTTAGTGGGAAGGGGGGTTGGCTTAACTCTTAGTTTATTTATTTATTGATTTTTTCGAGTAAAGCTTTCATAGTCTTAGATCCCATTCTCATTCTGTCATCTGATTAGCTCTCAACATCATTTAGTGATCTTTCTTTTTCGGGGGGGGGGGGGGGGGGGGGGTGGTTTTTCTTTGTGGACTCCTTGTTCACATTTTGTAATTATTGTTCTCATTAATACTAAATTCTTTGTTTCATATCAGAAAAAGAAAAAAAAAGTGCCACTAAATTGACAGGCAACTAACAGCACCATAAAGTAAAACAAAATCTACCTTCCGACCAGCAAATGTTTCTTGTAATTCTTTTATGTGAACCTGGACTTGCTGAATCTCTAGTGCCCGAATGAACCGTTCTGAGTCTATTCCAATAGGAAACTGACGTTTTCAAGGAAACAAAATAACCAGAATATAAATATAAGAAGGTTCAAAGGTGATGTGTTCAACTAATATTTTAGAGCAATGGAAAAATTAACAAGATTTGAAGAACTAAATGTATAGAGAAACAACCAAATATGCAGTTCAAGTCTACTATACCGCAGCAACTCGAGTTAGTCTCCCTTGGTCCTCAACTCCTTCAGGTGTGCCCTCAAATCCAAGAATACGAGTACAAGCACTAACAAAATGCCTTGCATAGTCATAGGTATGAAAACTGCAGGAAAAAAGGGGGAAAAAAATATTCACGAGATGAATTTGGCATAAGGGAATATTAAAATTTGTTCTATAAAAGCCAAGTTGCCAAAGCATGAATGTAAAGTCAATCTAATTTTAGCTGCTATTCTAACATAAGAGTCAGCTCCTTTCCCTTTATTTTATGTAAATCACAAGGAATTCTTTCAAAATAACATTTTGAGACGAGCATGATCTTCTATTCAAATCATACAGCACCCTAAGTCAAGGAAAATGTCTAAGTAAAAGTCCTAAGTTAACACCAGACCTCAGTTGGAAAAGCATGGGAAGCAACATAACTTTCAAGTTATCAGAGGGTTATGAATAAATAAACAGATTAAAGCGGAATTTATAATATACGAGAACCCAGAGAAGGAAAACACTGCCTTTTTCTGCATCCACTAGATTTGCTTAAATTGTTAGACCTAACACAAGCAATCACACTATGCACCAAAATTGGGAGTAAAATAGTTATTCCTATGGATGTTTACATTATTAAAGTATACCATTCGTCTGATGCAAGGCTTATCCAGTTAATAACTAACAGTCAAAAAGAAACACCCAAGACATGCAAATTTAGTTACTGACTAAAACCCAGCAGTAGGATGACATGCAACAGTTTCAGGCAGAATAGGACAAAAACTCACCCAACCAAATCAGCAGCTAGAACTGCACGAAGTAGATCAGATCGAGATGGCAGCGTCCTATGGATTTCAGAAGAAGGGAAAGGTGTGTGGAGAAACCAACCAACTTTCATGTCACTGTTGTAGTCCTTTAGGCATTTTGGAAGGAACATGAGATGGTAGTCATGACACCACACAACATCTCCATCCTTATAGTGTTTGTTTACCACATCAGCAAACATTTGATTAGCCTTAATATATGCAGCAAACTGAGACTGGAAACTTCTGGTGGTGGCCAGGCGGTCTTCTTGCGGAAGTCCAAGGTAATGAAAAAGAGGCCACAAGATGTTGTTGCAATACCCATTATAGTATTGATGAACGATGTCTTCATCAAGGAATACAGGAATACACCTCTGCAAGAGATGCCAAAAACATTAGTTGGTCCAAGCACTCAACACATTTATCATATATAGCTAAATATTGACGTCACAAATCGCATAATAAAGTTAACAATCTCAGAGTTATGCAACTATGCACATGAACAGATTAAATCACAAAATGATTTTGGAGAAGAAAAACTTTCTACCTTTTCAGCCAAAGCTTTAGTCAGTGCTTTTTGTCCAATCTCATCTGGGACATTTACACCAGCCCACCCAATCCATCTCGCCTCAAATTCCTTCACACCTTCAAACAATTTATCCAAAGTCCAATATGGAGATTCGTTTCAGGATGAATACAACATAGAAGAAAGTTAAAAAATCTAAAACATTAAAGAATCTCAACTGCTTACATATTCTAATTAAAACGAAATGGGATGAAACAAAAAAAGGATTTAATGAGACAAACACACAAAATGCTACTCTGAAAACCACTTACCAAGAAGGGCACTGACCAAACCGCCGGCACTAATCTCAAGAGACCACGAGTCCTCACCTCTCCTTATAGCAGACACAGGGAGCCTATTGGCCACCACCAGCAGTCGTTGTCTGCTGAAAGTCCTTCCATCTAGCCTTTCACATCCCTCATTTGGTGTACTTGCAGGCCCTTCCAAGTCTTCATCGACAATGGAAGGCCCCAAGTTGTCACCATCTCTTAAGCGCTGTTCATCCTCAATTACCTCCCGCCCCCCGTTATCAGTCACATCATTAGGGTGGGATGCCCTGCTGCTTTTCCTTAAATCTCTTTCTATCTTCTCTCTTACGAGCCGTGTGACACGGTCAGGTGGAATATTGGACGAATTGCTGTTGTAGCTGTTTCCAGGCATATGCTCACTCTAGAACCAACCTCCAATACCAAATTTATGAGTTCTCAAAACAATTCTGTGTCCTACATATGTTCAACATAAATTAAGTCTTCAGCAATTAAAGTGAGCAACAAAAAACTCCGGATGCTGCAGATTAGACGTTACCAGCACAAATTTTTTCACACCATTTGCTTTGAAACAAATAGTAATCACATTTCTACTCTAATTAAAAATTCTTGACATCTCTAAAATGAAAATGAATAAATTATCTAAAGTAAGTGCGCCAAAGATAATACAACAAAAATGACAAGAGGTCACAACTAAAAAGATAATGAAGAGAATGAGATCCACAGATTTGCATGAGGCAACAAAACATGGTATACCATAGAATCCTGGTTGCATAAGCCAAAACTACCAACCCACATTCACAATCTTGGATTTGGAGACGCATTAGTAGCACTAGTATCTAAAAAAGATAAGAGAAAATGCAGACAGATAGATGGACGACTTATTTCTGAGATAAAAAACAGAGGTCTCTGCTTTATCTCTTAGTCCAAGATTCATTTAATTAGAGAAAAAAGCATACACATTGCAGGAAAAGAAAATTACAGAGTTCAGTGAGTGAGTTCAACTTGAAAAACATCTTTTGTATAGTTCAAGATCCACAAGCAAGAGAAAAGGCATGATAACTCAAAAAACAAAGCATATATACGAAACCCACCTCCAAGAAGCACTCAAGAGAAGAGCACAAGACCCTTCAAGCAAAACAAAAGATACATGTAGGTTAGTTCATAAGATGGCTAATGGGTTTTTGACATTAAGCCACCGAGTTAGAGTGAGAGAAGAGAAGAAGAAAGGGAGGAGTGAATGGTACAGAGAAACCACCAGATTCCGGGTGGCAGAAAATTATCACAGTGAGAGGAAAAAATGAAAAAAAGGGAGGGAACAACGAGACCCTCGTGTAAGCTTTAGAGGGTACATAAAGCCTTACAGCCATGCAAATAAACCAAAAGATTGGTGTTGAAAAGATAAATGGAAATCAATTAATTTTTCCACCCAAAAGAAAAAGTAGTCTTTAATCCCTGAGGGCTTGGAAAAGCCGGAATGATACCTAGGAGATGTTCGCCACGCAGTATCGGCAAGACAGCAACTAATGAACTACTGAATTAATTAATAATTTAATATCATTAACGAATGATTAAATTAAAATGATTTTAATGCCGCATCCAGTAGTATTCACAGTATCCATATTTGGTTAGTTGTTAGCTGGTTAGGCTTATTTTTGCAACTTCAAGTGATTTTTTATTTTTATTTTTCTATCATTGCACATAATTTCGGTTAGAGGTTTTCTTTCCTTTTTAATCAGTCTTAACCATATTATATGATAGTTAATGAGAGTTATTAGGTGGTGTTGGATAAATCATTTATTGACGGTAATAAATCATTTTAATGGAATAACTCTACTAAAAGAAAGATTATTAGGACAATCAATTTCTAGAAAAGCATGGTCTGTTTTGTCTCGTTTGCTCCATCGGACTCTTAAATTTCGAATAAACATAATTTAGCGTCCAATTGGATTATTTTTAAGAAGTTTAAAAATAGTTTTAAAAAGTTAAAATATAATCAATTCATCCTACAATAGATTTGAAAAGAAAGAAATAAGTAACTTTTTAAAAATCACTTTTACACTTAATATAATTTCATATATCTTCCCATATATATTATAAAAAAATTTAAAAAACTATCTTTATTAACTAAAAAAATCATTAATTTTAAAAAGATTATTATTATTATTGGCATAGATAAGAAAATAAAAAATTAATAATATACAATATTTATTTTAATTATCAATTATTATATGTACACAATAAAAATATTTTATATGCATATTTATAAAGATTTAAATAAATTTTATTCAAATTATATCCAATTCATTTATCTTAAAACAATTTAATAATAAGATTTACCGAATATAAATGAATATTTTTAAAATTTACAGTATTTTAAAAATAAATTTTATTAAATATTTAATTAATTCTTATTATAATTTATTATTTTTATAGCACAACTAATAATAATTATTTTAAAAATTACATTATTAATAAATTGACCCCTAATATTTAAGAAGTATTAAATAGGAATGTGATAAAATAAGGAAAGTTTAATTAAAAAAAACATCACTATCATCTTAATTACATCATGCAATTGTTTAGTATTATTACCAGCATGTTATTGTTAGTTTGTCAAATTTCAATCACAATTGAATGCGTTCACAGCTTACATCTATCATCTCCCTACACAATATTATTGACATTGTCGTTGTCATCTATATCTCTGAGTTGTACAAACGTGTGTCCCATATGAAAATAGTCAAACAGTAGTAAATGATGAGATTACATTTATAACACTCTCTATTTGTTCTTATTAACGCAGCCAAAGTAAATGTCTAATTTTCTTAAATTGAAAGTTATTAGAAATTTTTCTAATCGTTCCACTAGTGTCTCGTGTTTTCAAAAGTTAATATTAAAATCACTTCTCTTTTTCTTTGTAATTTTATTATCTTGGTCTGCTGCGACTTTGAATTTACATACTTCCCACCCACTTGACTCCTTTGACCATTAGATTTTGCTCAATTAAAATTTTTTAAATAACCAAAAAAAATACAAAACTATACACCACTATCATCCTAACTGATGTCCTAAACATCAAATAAGTCCAAAAATATACAAACTTAAGTAGGAAAACGATTAAACATCAAATAAGTCCAAAAATATACAACATACAAGCAACGCATAAACGTACCCCAGCGGCTCAATAAGCCAAACTAAAAGGATTCTGGATATTACCACCGCAAAGATCATTTAAGAATTTTTTATGTTGCAAACACAATAAGCCAAACTAAATACTGTTTTAATGTTTAAAAGAGAGAATGTGTTATGTGTCCGTTGTTATTATTCTTCCTAAAAACAAGTACAATATTCACACAACTGTAGCACAACCATATTTGGTCAATGAATTGAACACATGGGCTGACGCTGGGCAACTCTGACCACCGCCAGAAGGCTTGAGAGCGTACCACAGATGATTAATTTATTATTATTTTCTGACAACCAAATCTTTTCCACGTTTTCCAACATTTCTCAATAATTTTTTTTTATTATTTATCTCGCCGCATCCAACTTAATTTCTTGCGCCCCCATGTGAGCAAAAAAAGTTTTTACAAGACAGACCTACGTCGAATAAAAGTTTATTTTTTTTTATATTTTGATATTAGTATTTATTTATTTTTTATATTAAAAATATTTTAAATATCTTTATTGTTAAACTATTAATCTTGTATCGATCCTTTTTATTCTTTTTTATTTATTTTTATAATATTACTCGCTTATAATATTTTTTTAACACATAAAAAAATAAAATTATTAATTTAACCTTAAAAGACAAATTAAAAGTAAAATGTACATATTAATATAAAACCAAAAAGAGATTAACCTCAAAATATAAAAATTAAATAGACTTTTATCCTGAATAAGATTAAAAATTTTGTTACCTTACATAACTATTTAAAATACATAATTTTTTCACAACCGGTTGATGAAAAATTAACGACTGTAGAAATATAAAATAACAAAATCTTATTATTTCCAAAGAGTAATTATGTAAGTTAACTAAACCCTAAAATTAATTCCTATAAATTAAATCAACTAATAAAAGTAATATATAATTAACGAGAAAAAACTTGTGCAGAACAAGTGCACTACCTTAGCCTGTTAAGTTGGTGTATCCGTCCGCTAGCGACTTGTCATTTGATAAATTTGATAGCGCCCTATGGGATTCATAATTTTTTATTTTGAATAATATAATATTATATTATTTAATTTATGAAATCCACTTATGAGACCCGATAAATCTACTATATAAAACTAGTGCTATGTTACGTTTACGCACTCACAATAACAATTCTAATGATAGGATCCGCTATTGTTGCTGTGAGTGTGTGAACGTTACGTTTAACGTAACATAGGGTGATCCACTATATAATAAGGGCAAATGCTCCCATATAATAAGTCCGTAGTCCAACACAAGATTCTCTCATCGACAGGGACAGCCATGAAGTAATGCATCTCAAAATTTATCTGAGGATAAAGCTAGAAAGAAAAGCTGTCCATGAAGTTTATTACCAAAGTCGTAGAAACAATCATTCTACACCATGTCATGGCAAGTTGGTAGCTACTTAAGTGCGCCTATTGGTGGTACCAAACCGCACAAAAAAATTGCCGGCACTAGAGAGGAATTTGGTCTGTGGTAGGAGAAACACATGGGGAAAGCAAGCGTTTATCAAGCCTCACAATTTTCAACCTGATTAATTTCTTTCTCATGACACAACCTATTTCCACCCAATAGATGTTGATCAAAAAGTAAAAACATCAAAGAGACAGACCAAGTGCAAGTTAAGACGCAATTATTCCTAGCTGAAATCCACTACTAATCTGAATCCACTGCTTTTCTTCTAGCTTTAAGGCCTTGGAATGGAAATTGGAAAATGACTTGCTACAGTTCTATTTAACATGTTTGATACCTACTTATAAGTTTTAAGCACAGTCCAAGCTAATAGTTTGATATTATATGAAGAAATTAATGAACGTACCATGATTTCACAAGAGATGAAAACTCCACCTTAATGGACTTCTTTGAAAGACTGCACTGAAGGAAGAGAGGAAGCTCCTGGTCCTCAATGACTTCAATGAAGAGGCAGAAGAAATATCTCTTTAAATATCTTTTGTATGAGATACGCTCCTGTATTAACTACTACTATATGCCCTTATAAAATGGGGAAGTGAAAGAGAGCCACAACACATGGGATTAAATGATTGAATAGGGCCAAAGCACAGGAAACAGAACCAGATACTGACAGAAAGGGTCTGCGCACATCATGCAGCCGCTTGTTTTTTCCCAGTAATACGAAGGCAAGTGGAAGAGTTCATTGAGTTTCTTAGTCTAGAGTGGGGTAGATAGAGCCCGTGAAGATCACACTACACAGCAATGGACAGAGAATTTGCAGTGAAGCCACATATTTGTCACACATGCACAAATGGTTGTTGGTACTGTGGGGGTCCACTAAAGAAAGATGATCTGAACCGTCCAATCTGGCCAGTTTCTTTTTGACAAGAAGAAATTTGTAATTTCACTCCTGGTGAACCCTAGCTAAGTGGAATCTTGAAAAGTGGACCAGACACTTCTAAACGATTTAATATCAAAAAATTTATACGGCATAATCCCAAGAAAATGTCTTTGCCTCAGCATCTGTAAAGTGTATGAGATTCTTTGTAACTTCACAGCTGTTTTTTCAAAAGTAGGATTGTTGCAAAAGGACCACATATCTTATATGACTTCAAATTATGGGTGTGCAGAAAACTCTAATTCCACTATTTCTTTTCTTTCTGTTGTTTATTTCCGGCTCCAAGGGCCATGTACTAAGTCAACGAGCACACTTTTTTTGAACGAGGACTAAGACATGGCACACCGAATTAACTTTAAAAAAAGTCCCTGAGCAGGAACTTTAATCTATTCTAAATACTATTCACTTTTTATTAGTTTAGCAAGTTCTGCTCTATCTTATACAAGAACAATCATCTTCACAAATAAATGGGAAAGCTAAAAATCTTCACATGGAAACAGAGGATAATCATACAAGCAAATGAGCAAAAAAGGCAAAGGTTTTTTAATATGATAATAATTTAAGGAAATAGCATCCTTGAATTGCAAGCAAACTCGGCTTTACTTAGCTTGTTAGCAATTAACTAAACAAGACTTCAAAGTTCTCAAATCATCACTCAGAGTGAATTTGCTAATAATTGCCACCAAGTAAAGGGCACATGACCGGCAATTTTTAATCATTGAGAAAATTTGAACATCAGATTATTGGATGATGAGTGAATTAATCAACCATGGCTAGAAAGGTTGGAAAGTTAAAAATAGAATATGAGGAAAAATTATCAAGGCTCTAAGCAACAGAAAAGTGGACTTAGAAAACCAACATAAAATGGATCTTTTCAGCCTTAAGCCACAATCAAAATTTCAATAAGAAGGTGCATAATGTGTATATAAATACACGTGCCTATTCACAAAGTGAGTACACAGCTTGCTTACATCAGTTGACAGATTATTAGCGGTGCATTATATTGAAAGGATTTTTAAAACATACAAGTAATCAAGACAGATTCTCTGGCCTACCGATAAAAATTAATCAAGAAAGATTCTCTGGCCTACCAATAAGAAAATGAATTAGGAGTAATGCAACCATACGAAAAGCTATTTTAATGGGCAATCAATGAGCAATACTAATAATTACTTATATATAACCAAATAGTCAAGACTCAAGAGAAATCTTGGTGCATTTTTAGACTCCTAACAATTAAGCTAATTAAGACAGTCTAAGAAGAAATTTAGTAGTATAGTTCATTAGTTAAATCAGAGATTACAGAGATTTAAACCACAATAAGCATGAGATTATAATTTTCTTTTCTTTTTCTTTTCTTTTCTCAGCAACCAAACAGCATTTTTTTAAATAGAAAAAAATCGATCAGGATGAAAGCGTCAATAAAACATACTAGAATCTTCCAAAAATACTGTAACTATACTTCCATATAATTTTCTAATAAGTCTCAACGATCGTGCTTTCAGTAAAAACTGGAATCACAATTACATAAAAAACTAAATCTAGCCTAAATTGAATACGGCATCCAGATTAGCGCTGCTAATGCAGATCAAAACAACACCACACAACACGATAAATTTCACCGGTAACACACAGATTCAATCCAGCCGATAACACAACACATTCAAATCAAATCGATTCATAATTTTCTTTTCTCTTCTCAGCGTCCAAACACAAAATGGAAATCAGAAATACTAAAAGTTCCACCTGTAGCAAATTCAACTCATAGCACTAATTTCTTAGCGTTTTCCCGATATTTAAACAGAATAAACAAACAAGATGGTCAGAAATCGATCATTTTCTTTTTCAGTTTCTTTTCTTTTCTTCTCTTTTCACAGCATCCAATCACTACAGCTAGAAACAAGAATTTATAGAACCGTCGAAGTAGTAACAGAAAAACGGCAAAGAAATCAGCGTATCGAATAGAGATCAAAACAAGGAAATAAAAAAAAACAAAAGAAATTTCAATATGCATCGTTTATTAACAGAATCAAATTCAACGTCGACGCAAATAAGTTTGAGTTTTCAATGTACGTATGACAGAAATATAGACGCTTCTAGAGGGAGAGAGGAGATGATCGAGGGCTGACCTGAGAGTTGCGTTGGTGACGGAATAATCTGGACCGTTGAAGAAGTTTGGAGACCAGTTTTGAGCAAAAAGGAAGATTTAAGGAATTTAAAGGGAGAAGTGTAGAGCGGAAGAAAGAAGGGTATTTATAGGGGAGAAAAATTAAGAGGGAAGGACTTCAATTTAATTTGATTTAATTTTATATACTTGGCAGACAGTGTTCCGTCTGCATCGCCTTTTTGGCGGGGGTGGCTGATTTTTTTGGTTTTGTTTTGCCTTCACTTCGCTTTCTTGTGTGTGCGGTGTACCCAATCATTTGGAGGGAATTTGTTCCTCCTTTTGAATCTTTTTTTTTTATTTTTTAAAATAATTTCAAAGAATATATTCACAAAGTTAATTTTCATTATATAAAATAAAATAATAATAATAATAATACAAATAAAAAGTCACTTTAGAGAGCCACCGATTCTCTAATAATTGAAGAGATATATCTACCCTTTTATATTTACGGAAAAATACTAGTTCTTGAGTCTCGTCGAATCTATCTATCTAGAGCACCGATCCACCACTCCAGCTAATGCAGAGTAGCAACCATATTTGTACTTTCAAATTTCTTTTTTTTTTTGGAAAAAATTGTAATTTTAAGATTTGTAACCTTCACTTTATAAAATCATATTAGTAAAAATCTAGTTTCAGCAAAGTCTTATTTAGTAGGTAAGAACTTTATCATTAATACAAAAATATAGACAGCATAAATATATTTACAAATATTAGGTTAAACTTATCGTTATTGCATTGATCAAAGATCGATCAAGGTATATATATTCAGAAACATTTAGTTAACTAGAAAAAAAAAATTCAATACATAAGATGAAATATGGATAAGATCAAATAAAAGAATCGGTAGATGAAGAAACTACTCCAAGAATTCTCATGTAAATTCTCTAGTATAAGGTTAGAGGATAATTCCACCAAATAGGATGATCCTCACCTATATATTTTCTCTCCTAATATTTCTAAACTTTCAAAAATCCATTAACATGCGTCATTAATGAAATTAATTGGCTAAGATTTTGTTTTAATTAATTTTTGAATTAGGATTCAGTGCTGAACTTTTTTTGTGCTGAGTATTGAATTAATAATCAAGATTTATTTTGAATTTTTATTTGCTTATTTCTTTTACCTAACAACTATTGATTCAATACTCAGAAAAAACTCAGTTTAACGCTTTAATAAGTGTTATTTAAAAAAATAACAATTAAAAAGGTCAGGTTGAGATGATTTTAAGTTTACCCCAATAGAAAAATTAAGTTCTGCATTTCTTCTTTCTCGAAAAAGAAAAAGAAAACTTTAACTATTGTGTTTTTATAAGCAGGACAAGTGTTGAGAGGGAAATAATTTATCTAAAAAAATTTGACAAGAGTCGCACATGAGTTTAGATGTCTATTTAGGTAAAAATTAATTAAAATAAAATCTTAGTCATTTAATTTCACTAATGACACATGTCAATGGATCCTTAAAAATTTAGGACAACTAAGAGAGAAAATAATTAAGAATATTACATAAAATGACTATATTACCAAATCATCTAGTATCAACAACCAAAAAAAATTGATTTTATTTAACCTATCAAATTGATTGTTAATTACTATGATCATAGATACATTATTGTCATCATTTTCTTAGTTTAAAAGATCATAAAATATATTTAGATAAAGGATCTAGAAAAAAAAAAGATTATGAAGGTATCAATATCACATCAAATAATTAATATATATATTCTCTAGCATGTCTAGTGGGATCTTATTTGATTCGCAAGACAAAAACTCATGGCCATGAACAAACCTTTGTCAAAAAGAAAGCTTTAGTGATCTCATTATCATATATGTCATGACTGTTTTTAGCTGTCACGTGACCTTATATAATAATATGCATAAGTGCTTGTGTGCGTTTTCTATCAACTTTTGCAGGAGGAGCAGAAAGCTAGCATTTTCATCAAGTCACTTTAGTCACCCCCACTAACTTTTGCAATTTGCATAGAGGGACAGAGATTGAGATTCGATTTGATTAAATTAAAAAGGAAGCAACAGCAATGGCGGTACCGCTGAATTGCCCTTGAAGATTTACTTGTTAAGGTGAAAATTTTATAGGAAAGAGTAGAAAGAGATCAAGTGGCCACCTTCCTATACATACGTTGGGACTTGGGGTGGCCTAATTTTACGTTGTCCTATAACTTTATTTACAATTTTACATTGAAGTTGCTCTTCTTTTTTTTTTTTTTTGATAATTTTCACAATATCACAGCAATTATAAATTTATCGGCTTTATCACTTAAGTCCCTCTATAAATTATGATACTCTCGTATCACCTTTGTGAAGGTGCAATTTGCATATTTAGATCTAAAATAGGATAAAGTTACTTCTAAATATTTGAAAAAAATTCATCTTTCACAATATATGGGAGGACTCGCTTGAGAATCTATTAGAACTTTATGTATTAATTTTATATTTATGTAGTTCGGATATCTGAGTTTGAAATTAAGCTGTAACTATTTTTAAATTATTAGAAGAAAATTAACATTCTCAGTACACATGAGAAAACTCAAAGTTTTGCGATAATTAAAAATTTACTTCAAAATATCAATTCCTAATAACACGTGTGTGTTATACATATATACATGTGTGTGTGTACACATATATACATGTGTGTGTGTACACATATATGTATGTATATATGTATATATGTATTTCAAAATTGAAGTAAAAAAAAATTTGATTTTTTCAGAGAAGGAGATAGCCGATTCATTACCACAAAAGAAAGGAGTAGAAAGCAAAGTCATAGAAAACAAAAAATAAAGAAATAAAGTTAAAAAGGAGGGACCTTTCTAGTTGTCAACCAACAAAAAAATATCTTTTCAACTTGATTTTCATTTTGATCGGGAAAGAAATAGACACATGTAGGAAGAATGAATGAGGAAGCTAATTTAATTTTGGACCCCTACACACTAGAAACTATAAAGTTTTCATGCATGTATTGACATCATCAGCTTTTCTTGATACGCATTGCCCGTACAAAGATTGTATATCATTGATCAAGACATTTTACAATATCTTTCCGCCAATTTGCCTGGTCTATATAATTTCAGTTGTCTCTTTAGCCATGCTATCTTCACAAGAAGGTGGGAATGAAAAAGAAAAGAAAAAAAAAGGCTAGAAATTACCTTATTTTATATCTAACAAGAGATATCAATGACTATGAATATTTGGTCAAATATTTATTTAGCTCTTATATTTTAATTTAAGTAGTTGTTTAGTCCTTATATTTTAAAAAATATCTTAAAATGTCCTTATGGTTAAATATATTATATGCTTGCTTTATTCTTGTTTTGTTTTTATAATAATGCACTTACAATGATATTCTTGGGGATATGAATGAAAAGAAAAAAATATTAATTTATCAAATCAGTCTTAAAAGTAAAATAAAAATTTGTGTAAATTTTTTTGTTATTACTTTACTTTTAGGATTAATTTTGTAAATTAATTTGCTTATAAAAAGTTATTAGTAAGATTGTTGCTGTTGGGAGGACTTAACATAAGATTTCTAGGTATCCAACCCAAAAGACTAACGTTTTAGATGGAGTGACCTATCACCTTATAAACCCAAGCATCTCCCCTTTACTGGCCAATGTGGGACACAACTCAACAATCCCCCCCTCGGACGAAATCACAGTCGGACTCTGGTTCTTTCGTCCGACACACCTGAGTTGTTCCACCACCACATTCCTGCTATTAGGGTCTAGCTCTGATACCACTTGTTAAAATCAATTGACTGCAGTAACGAGAGCTTAATAAAGTGGACTGAATCACTTTTTATTGAAACTCAACTTGACTTTTAATAGTCATTTTCAACACTAACAGGAAGCATATAAATAGGACACGTTAGCCATTATCTTAGCTACGTGTGTAACAAAGAATAAGTCAAATAACAACATCCCCAAAGACTAGGATTTATTGAAACAAAACACAGACTAAGTAAAACCTAAACGACTCTTTCATACCCTCCCTTAAACTAACTGCAATCTGCATTAGTTTATACCAGTGACTTCACAGACCCCCATCATCTTCCTGAGTTTCTGAAATGCTTCTAACTTTAATGGCTTCGTCATCAAATCAGCCACTTGCTCTTAAGTTCCGCAATGAATTAGTTCAACAACACCATCTTTTGTGAGATCTCTCAAAAAATGAAAACGTACATCAATGTGCTTGCTCCTTTCGTGTATAACTGGATTTCTTGAAAGCTTAATTGTTGAACTATTGTCACACATGATAGTGGTGCAACTCTTTTGTTCATGTCCCAGCTACTTTAACACTCTCCTCATCCATATTGCCTGACAAACACAAGCAGCAGCAGCCACGAATTATGCTTCAGTGGTTGACATCGTAACTATGGGTTGCTTTTTTGACAGCCATGATACTGCACCTGAGCTTAAAAGAAACACATAACCAGACGTGCTTTTACGATCATCTATGTCACATGCATAGTCACTATCCGTGAAAGCAAGCATTTCTTCTTATTCCCCTCCCTTCTTATACAAAATCCCATAGTTTGTTGTGCCTTTTAAGTATCTCAAAATCCTTTTAGCAGCTTGTAAGTGAAGCTCAGTGGGTTTAGCCATGTATCTGTTGATCAAACTGATACTGAACATTATATCTGGACGAGTCACTGTGAGGTACATCAAATTGCCCACCATTTGTTTGAAATAAGTCTCATCCACTGTGACTCCATGATTATCTCTACTCATTTTAAAACCTGGCACAATTGGTCTATTTACTGACTTCCTTTCAAACATTCCAAAACGTTTCAACACTTCCATAGCATACCTCTTTTGACAAATAAAAATGCCATCCAACCTCTGTAACACCTCAATGCCAAGACAGAATCTCATCCTCCCCAAATCAGTCATATCAAAAACTTTCATCATAGAATTCTTAAAATCAAACATCATATTCTCATCATCATCAGTGTAAATAAGATCATCCACATAAATACTTACTATCAACACTTTACCTTCACTGCTCCTCTTGATGAATAAAGTCTGCTCATTCGAACACTTTTGGAAGCCATTATTAACAAAATGAGCTTCAATACGGCTAAACCAAGCTCGTGGAGCTTGTTTTAGACCGTACAAAGCTTTATGCAGCTTATACACTTTATGCTCACTCCTTTTTTTCTTATAACCTTCCGGTTGCTCTACATACACGTCTTCACTGAGTTCACCATGGAGAAACGCTGATTTTACATCCAATTGGTAAATCTTCCAACCTCTTTGTGCTGCAAGTGTCACTACCATCCTCACTGTATCCATACGAGTTACTGGAGCAAACACTTCAGTGAAGTCTACCCCTTGTTGTTGAGAATACCCTTTTGTTACCAACCGAGCCTTGTACTTGTCTACCTCTCCAAGTTCGTTCAATTTTGTTTTATAAATCCATTTTACTCCAATGGTTTTGGCACCAATTGACAAGTCAATAAGTTCCCATGTCTGATTATTTTCAATGGAGTGAATCTCTGATTCCATTATTGATCTCCATTTTGAACTCTTCACTGCCTCTTCATAGTTGATAGGATCTGTGGAAGCAATAACAACTATATTCAACTCAATTTCTTCCTCGAATAGTCCCTCACCACCATCATAATCTTTCATCCAAATAGGAGCATGTCTGACCCTTCTGTCTCTAGCCTCAAACCCTTCTGTATTCACCGCATTAGGTACAACATTCTCGGCTGCATGATTTTCATCTCACACAGCTTCATTGCCTTCACTAGCAATTTTTAGATTTTCATCACTTTCTGCCTCATGCTCATCTTCTGTGTTATTTTTGTCATCACCCCACTCAAGATCTACCAACACTTGTTCCTTATAGCTAGTGTCCCACTCCTATTGTCTATTTTCCTCAAATACAACGTCTCTACTAGTCACCACCTTTTTAGCCATGGGATCATATAGCCTGTAGCCTTTTGTCTCCTCACTAAATCCCAAAAGCACACATTCAAAACTCTTGTTATCTAGCTTAGTTCTCCTGGCGTCTGGGACGTGAACATGTGCCACACACCCGAAGACTCTAAAGTGTTCCACTGAAGCTTTCACACCAGACCATGCTTCTTCAGGAGTGACATTCTTGACTGCCACTGTAGGATTTCTGTTTAACACGTATATAGTCCAATTCACTGCCTCAGGCCAGAAAGTTTTAAGGATTTTCTTTTTTGAGAGCATTAAACGAACCATATTCATCATTGCTCGGTTCTTTCACTCGGCCACGCCATTCTGTTGAGGGGTATATGCATTTGTAAGCTGCCTTTTGATACCACAATGTCTACAGAACTCATTGAAATCTTCTAAGTTGAACTCACCCCCTCTATCAGTATGTAAACACTTTATATACATGTCTGTCTCATTCTCAACAAGTCTCTTAAAGCATTTAAATGAATTCAAAGCTTCTGATTTTTCAACTAAGAAGTAAACCCATGCTTTTCTACTAAAATCATCAATAAAGCATAAGGCATACCTCTTTTTGCCATTTGATGTGGGAGTCACTGGACTGCAGATGTCTGCATGTATGAGTTGTAGTTTTTGTGTTGTCCTCCATGTACTCTTCTTAAGAATGGGGTCTCGGTGTTGCTTCCCGTTCAAACAATCAGTACACACCATAATAGTAGGAGGAAGATAAAGTAACCCACGTACCATATTCTTAGTTTGCAATGTATTGAGACCTTTATGGCTTAAATGGCCATATCTGCGATGCCATAAGTGAGAGAGATCTTGTACACTTATGTGAAAACATGCCTCTTTCTTCTTTTGTGTATTGGCTTGCAAGATGAGCATTCTATTTGTTGACATAGTAGCTTTAATGATTAAACCTCTATCTGGATGGTAGATTTTACATATTCCTCCATGAATTAGAATAGCTAACCCCTTCTCCTGCAATTGTCTGATACTGAGAAGATTATTTTTCAACTCTGGCACGTAAAAGACTTTTGTGATGACATGATTAACACCATTCAACTTTAATATGACATTTCCTCTTCCTTTCACTATCAACCTAGAGTTATTCCTGAGTCTTACTTGCTGCCTGAAACTTTCATCTAATTCACTGAACATGAGAGTATTTCCACACATATGATTTGAACAGCCCGAGTCTAGAAACCATACATCATCACGCTTTTCTTCATGCTCTTCTACGTAAGCCATCAACAACATTTCCTCATGCTCATCTGATTCGACATAATTAGCCTCATTGTCCCATGTATGACATTCATAACGGTAATGGTCGAGTTGATGACAATGATAGCATTCCACTGTGGCTTTATCGACGGCTTGACGCCCTCTGCCTTTTCCCCTTCCTCTATAGTTATTTCTGCCACGTCCTCTTGCTCCACCTCTCTCATCTGTGGTCACCTTTAGAGCTTGCTCCTCACCATTTTCTTATGAAACTTCTGCTCTGCACAATCAATGAACTCTGTAATTCATCTATGGTAAGTGTATTAGTGTCCTTAGATTCCTCGATAGAACAAACAATATAGTTAAATTTGTCTGTCAAGGACCTAAGAATTTTCTCAACAATGGTAACATCACGCATTTCCTCCCCATGACATCTCATTTTGTTACTACTGTCATAACTCTACCAAAATATTCAGTAACATTTTCACCTGGCTTCATTTCAAGAATCTCAAATTCCCTCCTCAGAGTTTGAAGGACTGAACGCTTCACTCTAGCATTCCTTAGTACTTCCTTTTCATTGAATCCCAGATCTGTTTCGATATGTCCTTATGTAGGATAGTTTCAAGAATTGTTCTGTCTATTGCCTGAAACAAGTAATTCTTGACCTTCATATCCTTTAGCTTCATCTCTTCGAGTTTCTTCTGCTGTGCTTCTGTCATAGCTGCACTTGCTTGCAAGTCTTCATATCATGTCTCGACCAAACTCCAGTATTCCTTGGACCTTAAGAAGTTCTCCATGAGCATACTCCAATGGTCGTAATGACCATTAAAACGTGGAATGGCTGGTTGGACGAAAAAACCTTCGCTTGCACTTGACATCTCTCAAACTCTCTTGTGTTTACAAGTCACTAACCTCGCTCTGATACCAATTTAACATAAGATTTCTAGGTATCCAACCCAAAAGACTAGCATTTTAGATAGAGTGACCTACCACCTTATAAACCCAAGTATCTCCCATTTACTGGCCAATGTGGACATAACTCAACAGTTGCAAGAGTATTAATCATTATTTAAAGTTGGCTGGTATTAATTGATTTATAAAATAATAATTAGCAATGTCTTTGCAATGGTGCATAAAATTAATATCAGCTCTTTTAGAATGATATTTATTTATGAATTTACTAGTAAATAATTATTGGTTAATTTACGAATTAAATTTTCTAATAGATGAATAAATTAATGTATAGAATATTGTAGTAAGGGTGTTATTACAAAAGGTAAGAAAAAATAAAGTAAGAGTATAATATATTTAAGAGTAATGGTATCTAAATGCATTATTTTAAAATATGTAGGGACTAAGTAAATATCTAACTCAAAATATAAAGATTACACAAATATTTTCCCAAACATGTACATTCATAGTCAACCATAGTCGGGCACCCAAACAAATGGAAAAACTAAAAATTGGTGTGGATTAATGATGTTTCGAAACTTTAGGGGTAAGATGACGATAATCGATTTGTTTAAACGTTCAATCAAATTTACACTTCTCAAGGTCGAGGGTTTGAGAATTCCTATTGTTTTGCGACTATATTTTTATGATATATACATTTACCATAAGATTGAATATTCGGTAGTGCGAACAAATTATAAAATAAATTTAGGTTGTTTACCCTTTGTTGCTACTTGCTAGCTAAGTTGTTATCATGCATGTCTAATTGCATCGTCATTATGGTGATGTATCTCTCTCCATTATCCATGCTTATGATCATTTCAACTTTAATTTTGAAATTAAGATTTATCATCCAATTATCGACAACGTGATTATGAATTTCTTACAAACCGAAATCTTAAGGAATGATGTAATGGTTTACTGTGGCTTTTGATTTGTAACTTCTAAAATGAGTGGATAATTAGTAATTACTGACTCAGAAATTTTAAAAAAAATTGAAAGACAAGTAAAAATAATTATTTACCAAATATTGTTGTGTTTTCAAAACCAAATACCGGGACAATGTTAAATACATTTCCTATATATCTACAAAGTAATTTTTATTTATTTTACCAAAAATATCTATTGAAAAAACATTTTTACAACGAATGTCTAAAGCTTCAAGCTCTCTTGAGAATAAAATTATGAGATATAATTTTTTATGAGCCATAATAAAGAAATTAGATTTTCTTCCGCTTTTTGAGTTAAAAATGTACAAATGAAATTAGAAACTAATTAATGTGATTTGTTAGGACATTTGCAAAAGTTCATACATTTACTTGCTTTCTTTTTCTCTTTTTTTGCGGCAGTCATTAAACTAGTGAACATTTGAGGTTCTCTTTTTTTTCTTGCTCTAAATTAGATTATAAGTTTTCTTAAATTTAGAATAAAAATCTATGGTAACCTTGTAATATGATACAATCTAGATATCTGGATTCTGGCCTATAAGATATTGATCGATCCTTTCTGTATATAAATGTAAACTTGTAGTGATTTATTACTAAATTATTGGAAGGCGGTTCCCAAAAAACAAATTCTTTTGGAAAAGGTTTGATTCATTGAAAATAAAACATAAAAATTAATTTTGTAATTTGGAAATTAAAAAGAAAATCAAACCCTGAAACGAATCTCATCTTTATTTTCTTTACCTTTTAACCTAGCTAGCCTGTCATGTTCCATTTCCTTTTTTTCTTTAATAAATATATATGAAAAATAAATTAAATTTTTTATCACGGTCGACAAACATTATCATACCGAATGAGAATTATTTTGATTTGACAAAAGCAGTCTCAATATCTTCATTATCTATAAACGTTATAGGGATGCATGGCTACATTATCATAGCACATCAATCATTTTTGTCTACCCAAATTACTTTTGGGTAAGTTTAGCAAAATTTGTACAAACAAATTTATTACTCTCAAGCTGTTATTGTTGTGGTGGATGGAGATGATAAATCTCACCCATCAAATTTGAAGTGCTGTCTCGTTTATATATTTACTCGAACACAAGTGACTACGAAAATCTGAACTATTAAGTATTGTGTTTACAGCGAGCAACATCATGAGCCATAATATGATCGTCTCTGAATTATTAGACTGAGAATTTAACAGCCCAACTATGTCTCTTGTAATTAGACGTTAGTCATGCACGTGGAAGAATTAATTAACAGACAGATACGAGGCTAAATTAATCTTGAATGGTAATTGTAAGTTAAGTGGATCAGCAGTTTCCTCATAATATAATATTGAGGCCCCATATGTTGGAGAAATTCTAGAATATCTCAGATGTATTATAATTAATTGATGTATGCATTACATGTGTAGTTAAATTTAATATAATCACAACTTGTATGATGATTTTTTAAAATAAATAAACACATGTCATGATATTATTTATTTGTTATATAACTAATATAATAACTTAAATGTATTCTAAAATTTCTCCATATGTTGTGCTGATTCAATGCCACACAAGTAAATTCATAATCCCACATATCAAAACCTCTTTTATAAATGTTCATGTGCATGTCATGATGATGATGACATTAAAGACAGAGGGAAATGCCGACAATGCTTTTTCACGCATTGCTATATATATGAAGGGTCTACACTTTCCTGATAGTCTAAATTCATACAATTATAATTAAGTGAGATAATTATAATCAAGTGGTTCATAAGTCTCCGAATAAATATTTATAGAATATAATAAATTTTAACTATGACAAGCGAATTCATTTTATTTTTAGAAAAGAGTCATTACTACCCAACCAAATAACTTGAGTGTTGACAGATGTGCTTATGATGGATTTAGCTATGGTGTAATTGTGGTATCATACCACAACTGCACCTAACCATTGGATCTAATTACTTAACTATTGAATCTCTCACAATAATTAGATCGAATGACTAAGTGCATATGTGGTATGATATCACAATTGCACCATAATTGGACCCGTTTATGATTTAGTCAAGCCTCGTGAGACGTAAAAGATATTTTCAAAACCCATTGTTGATTCTTGTAGGTTTAACAATGATATTATTCATGACTTTTACTCGAGTTTTTCAAAGGCTACTATTCAATTGAGAGGTATGTAAATTGGTAGTTGATGGGCGAGCAAACCAGGGAAAAAGGGCTCGGAAAATTAAGTTGAGAGGTAATTTGAGTTTTCAAACGAGCAATTTGAATGAACTAATTGTCATCACTCATCAAAACGACTTTCGTTCCGAAATTTGCAAAGATAATATAGAGTGAAAAGATAAGGTAGCCTCAATTGTCGGGCAGCATGCTAGATAATGGATCACCATTTTCTACGATAACCACTCGAAAAAGTCTCTGAATCGGTGATTAATTTTATAGTCTTAGGCAACGTTTGTTTTTTTAACTGAAATCTAAATAGACCTAAATTAATCTGAATTCTAAATAGATCCGAATGTCTGAATCTAAATAATATGTTTGTTTTTTCGTCTGAATCTCATAAAATGAGTATTAAGTTGTTTGTATTTTTAAACTTAAAAAACTGAAAATATGTACTTTTACATTTGTATCCTTATTAAATTTGAATGTCAAATAAATAATATATTAAATACCATAATATTTTAACATTTATAAGTAAAATTATATTTAAGTGAATACATAATTATTTTAGAATTTTAATATATAAAATACCATAAATTTCAAATTTTATCGTATATAATATAAGAAAGAAAAAGCATGGATATTTTTATGTGGGGTAAATGTTTTTGGGTGAGTTTTGAGACGAAGTACTCTTGGCATGGAGGAAAACTCTTCTTCCGAACCACACGGTCAGCCAAAATGGTCTCCACTTCTTTGTCATATACCCTTGCGTTGCCGAGTGGAGGGCGCTTGGATTCTCCCCTTTTCGGATCTTCCGTATCCCCATGGTATGGCTTCAAGGAACTCACGTGGAAGACCGGATGGAGTTTTTGCCATGAGGGTAATTTTAGCTTGTACGACACATTGCCGACCCTCTTGATGATGGGAAGTAATTGACTTCATTGAGATTTCTCCATTAAGTAAAAAGCCAAAAAAAATTAGCTTATTTTATTAAGTCAAAATTATTTAAAAAGTCTCATTAAGTTACAAAAACAAACACTTCTAATTAGCTTAATTAATTAAGTTAAATCACTTTTAAGTCATTAAATTCAAAAATAAACGCTACCTTAGTCTATTAGAACCTTGTATTGCACTAATTCTATACAATATGATGTTTGGCTCTAAAATCATTTTGTATCACCACATAAATTTACTATTATAATACACCTAAAACTGCAAAATTTAAACCCACTTTAGGTTTACGCGGTATCGCATTACAAAACTAAAATCCCCATTTTACTTTTATCAAAGTGCCATTCGTCAAAACAAATCCTTAACATTCTGTTCTTCATCATTCAGCCACCATCGACATTATCACCCCAATCGCTTAGCCACAACTAAAGTCATCAGCCCAATCGCTCGACGCCATTGCTGCTGCTCGACCACCGACGTTGTTTTTATCATTCAGCCACCACCAATGTCTCACCCTAATCTCTCGACGCTGTTACTGTTGCTGCACCACTAATGCCGTTCTTCATCACTCGGCCACCACCGACTTCATCACCCCAATCGTTCAACGCCATTACTGTTGCTCAATCACTGTTGTGTCTGCATTTCACTGCTTGATGCCAACTGTTGCTCCATCACTCCTCGTACCACATCTGCTCTTTGTCGCTTGAATAATTAATCGAGGGATTTGAATCATGTATCATTTGGTTTTTTGGTGAGATTTTGTTATGAAATTGTCAACCAATTACGTCCAGCTGCATGTGTCAAACAATCAATTATCGATACATGTGATTCTCTAGAAATTAACAATTACTTTTTGTGCGCATATGTCGCGCTAATGGTATAATTACGGGTTAGTTTCTTGAATTTTCATGTAGCTTTTATTTTTTTTCTTTTTAGTATAGCATACAAAGTAAGTAAATTAGGTGCAGAAGAAAACTAGGCTAGTGACTAAACACAACTTCTTTTTATTCTTTTTTATCTCAGTTTTTTACACAGATAAAGTGTAGAAAAAGACAAGAACAATGACCCGAACACGTTAATAAAGTGTAGAAAAAGAAAAGAACAATGACCCGAACACGTTATTTCAATTGCTGCGCCTGCAACCAATTTTCTAAAATTCTACTGATCTAACAAGGTAATATTTCAATCATTCAATTAGGAAAGGAATGGAATGTACATCTTACCAAAAAATCACTTCAGCTCCGCCTATCAAGATAATACAATAACCAATGTCAGTTACACTTATGTAGATGTTATAGATTCCCAAATGGACGTGGATATTTTCATGGTAACATACAATGCTGTTAATTTTGTGATAAAGGCCTTCTCTTCTCAAGGCAAATTTGTTGTTTAACTTTGTTTATTTCTTGATTAAAAATAATGAATTTTTAGCTTTTGATCTGAAATTTAATAATTTGCAGTTCTCTAAAATTCTTTCTCTGAAAGATTTTAATTTTTTGGTACATAGTACAAAGGATTTTGGCTTTCTTTAGTCATCCTCAATGCTTTCATCATATCATCACTGAGATGCCAAATCTAGTTTAAAGAACTTGCACTCCTTTTTCAGTGTTGCTTATGTCAACAAATAAAAAAAAAATTGGTGATAAAGGAAAGTATAAAACAAGCAACAATAAATACTGTGTAGTTTAAAATTTGACAGCACTTTCCTTCAATCAATTAGGGTGCTTTAATAAGTTATATTGGTCTCTTAACAAAAATGTAAATGAGTTCACCATTAGTCTACTTTCAATGTGAATATTTGGGAGGGCAAGCATTGTCATTTCTTTTTATTATCATTTGCCTTTTTTTAAAAAAAAATTTGATAATTGATGACGGTACTAATTAATTCTATGTAATTGGTAATTGTTTTTGTTAGATAATAATGTTGGATGATCTTATTAATTTGCTTAGATTTATTTTGCTTGTCCATATTTAGCTTAGGACAACTTTAAGTACTTTTACTTATAGTTTTGATGGTTTATTTCCAATTTATTGTTAATGGGCCTAGTGGCTGAACAGAGGGCATAATTGCTTGTCATTTTATTGTGTTGATGACATAATGGCATTCTTTTTAGAAACAAAACATGGTATAATCTTTAATCATGAGTAAACTTTTATTATTTTTTTCAAGGAACTTCTTATTAGGGAAGTTTAATCCTGCCCAAGATCCTGTAAGTAAAAATATTAAACAAATAAAAAATAAAAATAAATAGAGAATAAAACTAATCACATAACAAAAGAATTTACGTGGAAAACTATTATACTAAAGAGAAACCATAGGTGCTAAGGACGACGAGTGAAAATTTAACTATGCAAAAAATTATTGTAATCACTCTAATATTTTTTCTCACACCCAAAACTCCAATAACACCAGAAACTATCTACTTGCAGAGAACTAATTGCTGTTTTATACAAATAAGTGAATCCAATCTCCTTATATATAATGATTATTTATTATAAGAGAAATATTCTTTTTTTTATACTAGTAGTCTTCCTCCTTGAATGAGTAAAGTCCCAAAGGGGAAATTACTTATTCTTTAAATAAGGATCTTACTAAAAAGAAAAATATCAAAGGAAATCCTTATTGAAAAATAAGACATATTTCCTAACACTTTTGCATCTATGATAAAAGACGAACTTGAAAGAGGCACTCGGACGTATCTTCACACTCTTGTTGCTTAGGTCATCTCATTACCAATGCTTTTTTTTTACCTTTCTATTGGTTCTTTTTTCCTGCTTTGTTAATATTTCTTTTTTGAGTTTTATATTTCTCTAGTGGTTTCAACTACTTGAATCTTGATTATTTTGTCCTCAGTATTCAAAAAATTCAACAAGACAACAAAATAATAGTGGAAATAACAAATTTAACTAGCAAAAAGAAGTGTGCTAGCATTTAAGTTTATTGAAATTTATCAATGGCCTACTAGCTATTTTTTTTTTAATTTTTGTTCATTTTACTTGTTGTTTAGATATGGACATGAGAAGAAATGTTGTTTCCATCATGTGGCAAATGAAATTAAGGTTTGTGCTTATTGTGACTTTTTTTTTGTTAATGATGTTGATCCGAAGGTATATCAAAGAAAAACTATTCGCAATCATACATTCCAAAACCATGGCACTCAATTACAGTAGTTAGATAGCATTATAAATAATGGTGACGTACAATGTGTGAATGAACTAAGAATAGATAGAATGACATTTGACCTACTTTGTGAGCTCCTTCAATTGAATGGGGGATTAAAGACTAATGGTTCACTGATGATTGAAGAGCAAGTTTGCATGTTCCTTCACACTTTGCCTCATCATGTCAAGAATTGCACAATTGGCAATAAGTTTTTTAGATCTAGTGAGACTATTAGTAGATACTCTAACCCAATGTTAAATAAAGTGTTAAGACTACATGATGTTTTACTAAGGGCATCAAAACTTATACCAAAGAATTGCATTGATGAGCGATGGAAGTAATTTAAGGTATATTATCAATTACTTTTATTTAATTATAGTGGGTGATATTTTAATGTTAATAAAATTTTCATTTTTTTATGCATGTAGAATTGATTGGGGTTATTGGATGAAACTTATATTAAAGTTTGTGTGCCAAAAAATGATAAGCCAAGATATCGAACAAAAAAGGGTGACATTGCTTTAAATGTTTTAAGGTATGTTCATGAGATATGAAATTTATTTTCTGATGTCTCGATAAGAAGGCTCTGTATCTGACTTAAAAATACTTTATGATGCATTAAATAAGTCGACTGGTTTAAAAGTTTCTACAGGTATTACTATTTAAAAAAATTAAATTAATCAAATTAGATATTCAAACTAAACATTATGCTAATGCTTATGTGAATTAAATAGGTTACTATTATACTATGGATGCCTGATACACAAATGTTGAAGGATTCCTTCCACCATTTAAGGGAACAAGATATCACTCATCAGAATAGAGAGATGAGTGTGCTCCTCATAATAAATAAGAGTTCTTTAACGTGAAATATTCTTCAGCAACAAATGTAGCTAAGTCGTGTTTAGGATTGCTCAAAATGCGATGGGCTATTTTTCGAAATCCTTTATTTTATTTAACTAAAATTTAATGTTACATTATTACTACATGTTATTTACTACATAATCTGATTAAGAGATAAATGTTTGTAGTTCCAATAGAGTATGAATTACTTGACATATCTAATAATGAAGTACAAGATAATGATAGCATAAGTACCCTTGAACGAGCTGGCGGAATAATTTATCTAAGACTGTACTTATATATATATATATATATATATATATATATAATGTATGTATGTATGTATGTATGTCATTAGAAAAATATTTAAGGCTATACTTTTGTTAATATATAAATGTCATGAGGAAAATATCTAAGACTGTATTTTTGCTAATATATTAATGTCTTAGGAAGGTATCTGAGGCTTTACTTTTGCTATTATAACGGTGTCCTTAGGAAAATATCTAAAGTTATATTTTTGCTAATATATCGATGTCCTTAGGAAGGTAGATAAGACTATACTTTTGCTAATATATTGATGTCTTTACGAATTTATCGAGTGTTACTTATGTGAACTTAACTATGTGTTATGTTTCAATTATTTATTTTAAAAATTATTATAATATTCATTTGTAGGCATTGAGAGTGGAGGTTTAAGTTATATTGCTAGAAATAAGATAGGCACAAGAAAAGTATGGACAATCATCGCATATAGAGAGGTCTAAATCAAATTAATGTCACCTGGGTGACACATGTTTCAATAATCTCTAACTCAAATTCTACCATCCCAAACATCACGTACTTCTTTGTTTGATGATTTCCTTAATGCTCACTTTAGATCACCCTCCTAGAACAACACATTTGTAATCATACATAGGTCAGACATTGGCTCTTTAATAAAGAAGCACGATTTCATACCTTAAAAAATCAATATAAGCTCAACTTCGGCACTAATTATGACCTCTCGCCATTACTTCATAATATCCAACATATAGACCAAAAAACAACCCAATCAATAGCAAAACATTCCACTATTTCATACCAGCACTAGCACCTTAAGCAGCCCCTGTCACAATAACCTAAATCCTAAGTCCTAGAAATATCATAGCCAATTGAACATGTCCTATCTCCATTAAATGATGACCATACTTTTCATTGGGATGATGATGATAGAGTTTTCTTTATTTCTTCAAGTGATAATGAAAGAAAACCTAGTATTAATGTGGGAATTAGCCACGTTACAAGACCTTTAGGTGTTGAAGGTTGTATATTGTCAGATAATGAAGATGGTAGGTTGCTATCAGATTATAAGAGTGATGATAATAGTTATGGTGCCTAAACATTTAGAAGCTAGAATTTTAGTGTTGGAATTCATTGTGATAACTTTGAGATGTTTAAGAAGTTGAGGAAGCATTGTGTTAAATATAAGTTTAATTTTAAAATTGTAGATTTGGCAGATCTAGATAGTAATTAAATGTGCAAAAGATGTTTTTTTTTTCATTTAAATGCATCTTTGGGTAGAATAAGACCGTACTTTCTAGGTACGAGTGTTTCACGTATGGAATCATATGCATGTTGAAGACTGACAACAAACCTGCAGTGCACCATAGCTTAGATAAATGAACAATATGCAATAAAGATTCTTAAGAATCCTGAAATTAGTGTTGGCTTCATACTAGATGAACTTAGAAAAGATTGAGGTTTATCTGTGAAAGCTCAACATGTGTTTAAAGCCAAAAGGAAGGCTATGGGTTCAACTGATGTGGATTATAAAGCTAGTTACAAAATGATCAAATCTTATGCTCAAATGATTATAAACCACATTCTTCAATCTTTTACATTAGTTTGGGTTCATAGAGTTTCTAATCAATAGCCTACAACACACTTTGATTAGGGATGATAGTAAAATCTGGGTTCGGCCCGCATCTGCAAGGATCGAGAAAATCCGAATTCGGATTTGAAAAACTCAAATCCACATGGATCTAGATGCACTTGCTTCCGAAAAACTGGATATTCGGATCCGGTTGTTTTTTTTTTAATCAAAATATTTATTAACTTGAATAAAAAAAAGTTTAATCCCTAAATCTCTAATCATTTTCGTTTCTATTAGTGTTGATGTCTCTTGGCTCTTGCTACCTCTCTTCCTTCATTCAACTTTCTCACACCCTCACCTCACCAGCAGCTGTAAGTCTCGCTTTCGACCAGTGGCCAACTCGCTGTTAGGCCATCTTCCTCACAACTCGCCGAAGTCGCACGACTCACGCCTGATCTGGCGAAGCTCGACCCACCTGATCTGCCATTGAAGCTTCACTGTCCAAACCTTGCAGTGGTTGTCGAAGGCTTACTGTGACACCGCCGTCCAAGAAGTAATTTGCCAGTAATGATTTGGCTCCATTATTTCAATTACTTCTCTATTTTTTCTATTAAATACATTGCTTTTCTTGTTAATAATTTGGTATTGTGATTGATTATTTAATTGTATTTAATGACTTTAATTTAATGTAAATTCTTTCAACTTGAAAATATTGCTAGCTTAATTTAATTTTATTGTTGATTGAATTTTTTTCTAGTTAATAACTTGGTATTGTGTTTAATTTTTTATTGTATTTAATGAGTTATGAGTGTAATTTACTGGAAATTTTTTTAAATTTGAAAATGTTACTAGTTTAATTTAATTTCTTTGTTGATTGAATTTAATTTAATTTTGATTAATTGTGTTTGCTGATTTGCTTAATTATTTTAATTAAATGCATTAATTTTAATATAATGTAAATGCTTAATCTCATTTTTTTTCATATATGCTAACTCACTTTATAATTACTTTAATTAGGCTTTGGGATTAGTTGAACATGGCCGAAGAGGAACAAGGAAATAATTTTTCATTCTCTCTAAATAGTGTTAATAATGCCAATGTTAGATTGGAAGATGTTCGCGAACTTGAAAATGACAATGTTGTTGAAATTAAACCAGATGTAGAAAGTGATAGTGGTCGTGGCCGTGGCCGTGGCCGCACACGTGATGCTAAACAAAAAGGAGGTAATAACAATAGAGGTGCACCGAAAGGGTCTTTATCGCTCAATCTAGCAGTGGTAGGCTAACTTCGGATGTATGGAATCATTTCAAGAGGTAAACGACACGGATGGGGATTATCGGGCAACTTGCAATTATTGTGGTAAAGTATTGATTGGAAATTATTCTAGTGGAACCACACACTTGAAAACTCATTTTACTAGTTGTTTAAGAAAGAATTTCAAGCATGTTGGCCAACTTCTTCTTGCCAAGAAAAATGATGGATCATTACCATTAAGAGTTGTTCTGAAATAAAATGTGATATGGCGACGGTGAGGATTTCTATTACAAGGATGATAATTTTTCATGAGCTTCCACTTTCATTTGCTGAGTATCAAGGGTTTCGTGATTTGATGAAGTTGGTTCAACTAACACTTGATAAAATAAGTAAAAATACCATCAAGAATGAAATTTTAAAGCTTTATGATGTTGAGAGATCTAAGACAATGAATCTGTTAGATGTTTGTGAGCATAGGATTGCAATTACTACCAACATGTGGACAACTAGCAACCAAAAAAAGGGTTATATGGTTGTTACGGCACATTATATTAACAAGCTATGGGTGTTATGGAGTCGCATTATGAGGTAACACTTTTAATATTTATATTATGCTTATTATTTCTATTATACTTATTTATATTATGCTTATTTTAATGATTTTAATGATTATGCTTATTTATATTATGCTCATTATTCTTATTATACTTATTTATATTATGCTTATTTTAATGATTATCTTATTTTAATGATTATGCTTATTTATATTAGGCTTATTTCAGTGATTTTAATTATGTTATTCTTATTTTTATTCCTTTTGCATTGTTAGGTTTATAAGTGCCCGCTCCACATAGTGGTGAAGTAATATGCAATGTTCTCTATGATTGTTTGATGGATTGGTTATTTGATAAATTTTGACTGTAGATCATTGTGATGTCAATAATGCGATGATTAATTTGTTATTGGATAAATTTTCACCTAGTTCACTGATTTTAGGCGGGGAATTTTTCACATGCGTTGTTGTGCTCATATCTTGAATTTAATTGTGAGGGATGGGATGTCTGGGATGAAGAAATGTGTTGAAAATATAAGAGATAGTGTTAGTTATTGGACAGCTACACCTAGAAGAATTGAAAATTTTGAGGTTGCAGTGTGCCAAATAGGAATTAAAGAGTCTAAATGTTTGGTTCTTAATTGTAAAACTAGATGGAATTCAACTTACTTAATGCTCACTACTGCTCTGTTGTACAAAGATGTATTTGTTCAGTTGAGTAAGTTGGATAAACAATATAAATGTTTGCCTAATGAGGTGGAGTGGGATTTGGCAATAGTTTTATGTGACCATTTGGATTTGTTTTGTATGTTAACCGAAATTGTTTCTGGATCTCAATATCCCACCTCCAACTTATTTTTTTCCTAAAATTTGTGAGATTAGATTGTCAATGAATTCATGGAAGGCGTCACCCAATATGGGGATTAGGCAAATGGCTGAAACCATAATTGCTAATTATGAGAAGTATTGGGATGTTATTCATGGAGTGTTGGCTATAGAGAATATCTTATATCCTAGGTTTAAGAAGATGGTGATTCACTTCTTTTTTTCCTAAGATTTATGGAGATCTCGCTGCCTATCAAGCTAAAAAAGTATTTAAGCTTCTCGGTGAAGTGGTGAAAAAGTATGAATTAAAGCATGCATGACGTTTTGGAATAGAAGCTTGGAATCTTCATGGATTTGTAGTGTTTTTTATTTGTAGAGTTTAATGGTTGTGTACTTTAATTTAGTTTTGTTTTCTATTTGTAGATTTTAATGGTTATGCACTTGAATTTAATTATTTTTTATGTTTGATTTATGTTGTGATATTTTTTTTTTGTGGATTTATAATGATGTATGTTATTTATGTTAAATTGTTACTCGTAGATTTTTATTTGGGGATTTTAATGGTTGTTTATTTGAATTTAGTTATGTTTTTATTTGTGAATTTTAATAGTTATGCACTTAGAATTTTGTTATTTTTTATGTTCGATTTATGTTTTTATTTGTGGATTTATGTTGATGTTATATGTTATTTATGTTAAATTGTTAATTGTTAGATTATAATTGAATTTTATTTAATATTATTAATTAAATTGTTGAATTTTTAAATTATATTTTTTAATTATTTAAATTTAAGTTTTACAGATGCGGATCTGGATATGAAAATGGAAATTCGAATCCGGATTTTGCCAACCCTAACTTTGATATATATATATGCTCTTCTTTTTTGTTTTGAGAAATGTGTTTGAAAGAGGATGTAGACTTTTTATAGGCATAGATGGTGTCATTTGAAGGGTCCATACAAATGGGTTTTGTTATTTGTCGTTACTCTTGATGATAACAATGGTGTTTAGCCAGTTGCTATTAGTGTTAGTGGAACTGAGAGCACTAGTACATGATATGGTTTCTTGGTCTTTTAAGGGAATTTTTGAATGATTTAAATTAATTAACCTTAATGTGTGACAAATAGAAGGGCACATATAATGTATTAGCCACTAAATTTCCAACAACTCGTGGTATATACTATCATAGGCATATTCTGGCTAATTTAAAGGTTAAAGACACCAATATAGATTTGAACAGACCATTTTAGGTTGCATCCATGACATTAACATATGGGACTTTGATGTTGCAATGGAGAGACTTAAAAGTGTTTATTCAAGTACCTTTAAAACTCGTAGGAAAATTAATCCTAAATTTTGGTCTAGGCATACATTTGATAATACTAGAGAATTAGATCATTGCACAAATAACATGAGAAAGAGCTTTAATGCATCATTAGGAGTGCAAAAGAAATTACTGCTGGTAACAACAAGGAATTTTTAGGACAGAATTGATGAAAAAGTTGGTTAAAAGAAGAACAAAGGCTTAAATGTGGAAATGTAGCTTACATAGTGTCATTTATAAGAAAGTGGGTATAAACTTAGAGAAAGGTAAAATTTTCTTACTATTGTAAGCAAGTAGGATATTGTTTGAAATGCATGATCAAGAAAGGACTTACATTGTTGACCTTTAAAAAAAATAATGTAATTGTTGTATGTGGGAACTAAACGGATATTTTTGTGAACATGCCACACCACATATCATTCATTGTAAACTAAGAAAGAAAGACTTTTTTTTTAACTACGTTAAGAAAGAAAAATATATTCAGTGTTATAATGGTATGATTCATTTAAATAGGAAATTGGAACCCTAAGCCGAAGATGATTAGATACTGCTTCTATTAGCCAAGAGACCACCTGAAAGGCCAAAATTGAAGAGAAAAAGAGAGGTTAATAAGCTACCATTATGAAAAAAAGATACAAAACGCAATGCAAGTGTTGTACAAAGTTTGGACATAACAAGAGGGCATGTCCAGAAAATCCAACAAAATAAGAACAAAAAAAAGACATTATAAGATAAGGAATTTATACATAATGTCTCAAACTTGTTTATATTTGAGTGATTTGACTATCTAGCTTTGATTTTAATGACACTTGTGTTTGTAGATGAACATGAAGAAACTGAAAGTAGAAGAAGAAATACAACCTCAAAACATAATAGAATTGTTTTGTATTGTTTTTATAACTTATTTGCAATAATCTTCAATTATGTATCATATGAATGAGCTTACAAATGTAATTTATAGATCATTCCATTAGAAGTAATCCAACATATATAGTTAATAGAAGTGATTTAAAACTACTATACAAGACACTGGAACAGTGCATTAGCAAAATGGCCAAACATCAATTGATACAACAGGGTCAATGTCAGGATGGAGTTAGAGTGGGGTGCAAAGAAATGAGACAATAACCACAATTACTAAACAAACAAGACTATCAGTGAGGGAAAAAGCGGAAAGCTTCTTCTTTTCCACAAGTGAGGTAAATTATTTATGTTATTGCACTTAAATATTTAGGCTTAGTAAAATGACATTTGGGAGTTCTATAATTTTATATTTTAAACTTCACATGCAATGATTGACTTGGATGTATTGCCACCATTGGCAAGAAACTAGATAATACATAATGGAAGTCATTATATGTTAAACTTCTTCAACAATGCCATATATAAACAAGAACAATAAAGGTCGACACACCATTGAAGCTTCTTTTTTATTATTTTGTTCAGTCTCAAACATGTTAACTTATTACATGTCAAACAATATCAATACTTGCATACTTATTTGGTATGAGTGGCATTTTAAAAGTGATTAGATTTAGAATTAAATAGATACATGACAAATAGGCCAATGATTCTTTTTTTGTTTTATTTTGATTAATAGGGGAATTGAGTATTTTGTTGCTGCCACCGCGTGATAAACCCTTTATGGATACTTATTATCTTAGCTATTTTTCTTAATTAAATAAATGTATTGCACTTGCACTTTTGAAACTGCTTCTATTCATTTTTTATTTTGCATTTCATAAGTACATAGTTGCATTATAGTCTTAATCCCTAAAGAGAATTATATACACGCACACAACTAGAAGCTTAATTGTAAGAACTTCACACATGTGCAGACACCTTGCATCTTTGTTTTCATTATGCTTAGTCTTTCTAAAATTTCATCACCAATTTGCTTATTCATGCTAGACTTTGGTAGACTAGTTTGTATCATTCTCATCCTTTCTAAAATTTGATCACTGGTATGTTGATTTATATAGGATTTCAATCTTATAACCTATCCTATTAGCCTACTCTCTACATTATATGGTGTCCACCCTTTAGAATAGTCACACTATTTAGATAACATGCCTTAGTTGTATTATAGCCTTTTTGGACTAATTGATGCTTGACACAACTCAAAAGTGTATTACTCTCAAGTATAAGAGTGTTTAGTTATAATATAACCCAGTGAGACCGAGGTCGAACCACATGGAGTTTTAAATCTAGTAAAACTAAGAAAATTAATTGTGGGGAAAGAAATTATTTGAAATCGATTTAAAAATAAGCTAAGGTTTAGGATCCACTCTCTGTATTCAAACTATAATTTTAATACTCTCTCATTTATATTTTGCCTCACTTTTACCAATTAATTATTATATCATTTAATTCTATGTATGTGGATAAATATAGAATAAAGTACCTAATGTGCCACACTATATTAATGTGTCGATATTATGTCAAAATACCATAAATTCCAGTTAGATTTATAAATTAACATGATATAAAAATAATTAGAAAAGAATAAAAAAATTCATTTGAGAAAATAATAATAATTAATAGTTTGAAACATTGAGCTTCACCCTTCACCTCAACTTAATAAAATTAGCTACTCATATTGAAAGAAAACACAACTCTTTTTTATTTGATAAACTTTTTGAAATATATTACAGAGAAAATTGATACAAATGGAAACAAGAAAAGAAAAGAAACAAAAAGAAAGAAATTGTTCAGCTGCACTCTATTCTCTCTCGGCTTATGCTCTCAAATTAGCTTTCTCTCCCCTGCTTGGCGTGCCACCCTTTGCCTTTTATAGGCAAAGTAAATCATCTTCTTTTATTTTATTTTATTAATATTAATATTTTATTTATTTTTTATATTATATATATATATTGAATTGTGTGATGGTCAGGAGGCGTGATGGACTCCTGACCATCACCAACATGCTTTTGTTCTTTTTTATTTTTTTATTTTTAATTTTTTATTTTATTTTATTTATAATTTATTATTACATCTCTTCAATTTTGTTCCAATAGTTTTTCTTTGTTTCCGCTTTTAATTCCAATTCCATCTTTATTCCTTAAAAATATTTACAAGATAAAAATTAACAAATTACGAATTAATTTAACATAAAATATATTTGGGGAGCATTAAAATAATTTAGAAATAATGAATGCATTAATCGACATAATAAGTGAAAAACTAATAATTTTATCCTTATTAAATGTACACTTTTTAGTGTCAATCAATGCTTCTGATGATTTCACTAGTGCCCTTTAGCCATAGAAGTATATTTTGTTCGGAAATTGTAAGATCCCTCCATTAACCTCACTAGCATTGTTGAGTGCTGCAATATGTAGATGTGTGTTTGTGTTTGAAATGGTTATTGCAATGATGCTTTGTTTATGAGTATTTGAAGTTTGGTTTTGGAATGTTTATAGTGATAAAGCATTTAAAACTTTTCTAAAATGGTCAAATTATCAACAACTATATTTTTTAACACAATGGTCTTTTCATAGCTAGTCAACTTGTAAATATTTGGATAATGAAGTGCAATTTCTAAATACTAGTTAATTTTTTATACAATTGTCTTTTTTGTATGCGGCACAAATAAATGGGCATCCATGGACGTTTTTATCATTACAGTATTAAAATAAAGTCACAAGGGCAAAAATGTCATATCAAATGAAGGCAACCAATATTGTTAGAGTTAAAGATAAAAGTTATTAATTTGTCATTTTTAAAATATTTTTCACCTATGTGATAAATGTTGAAACATGTGCACCCAAGTGACATTAATCTTTTAATTAATTTTTCTTAATATAACTTATTATAGACAATGTTATAGAGTAAATACTATTCAACAATTTGAATATATATATATATACTATAATACACACACACACACACACACACACACGTCTTTGCATTTGGGGCACAATCATTGTTGTTCATTAGGACTATTCTCAAAATTAGTCATTAAAACAAATTTTCACTTCTATAGTTGCGTCATTTATTTTGTATAACATGCAAATCTTAGCCAACAAAATGCTACAAGAAAATATATTAAAATGCAACATTCTGTTTGATGACTTATACAGAGTTAGTCATCTTTTTTAGGCATTAAAAGTTTATGATGAATTAGAGAGAGCAAGTTTTGGTTTGACATTTTAAATTTATTTTGTGGAGTAGTATAGTGTTAACTTAGCATTGTGTTATGAAAAGCAAGTACGGATTGCATTAAAATGGCTAGGATGTAGCAAATGTAATTAGGGGAGTAATGACACAACTCAAAAGTGATATTATTCTCAAGCATAAAAGTATCTAGTTATAATGTAATCTGATGAGTCCGGGGTCGAACCACATGGAATTCAAAATCTAGTAGTTAATTTATTAAATAAAGAAAATTAATTGTAGGAAAAGAAATTACTAGGAATCAATTTAAAAATATGCTAAGGCTATGGGGTCCACTCTCTGTATTTAAATTCTAGTTTAAATACTCTCTCATTTTTATATTTTCTCTTACTTTTATCAATTAATTATTATGTCATTTAATTTTTAATTAACTATGTGTGTGGATAAATATGAAATCAAATACCTAATATCCCACAAATATATTAATGTGTCAACATTATGTCAAAATACCATACAAATCCAATGAAATTTATAAATTAACATGATATAAAAATAACCAGAAAAGAATAAAATAAACAAAAAACTCACTTGAGAAAATAATTAATTTTATGATTTAAAACATTGAGCTTCACTCGTCACTTCAGTTTAATAAAATTAGTCACTCATATTGAAAGAAAACAAAACACTCTTTTTATTTGACAAACTTTGAAAATATATTACAAGAAAATTGATTACACCAGAAATAAAAAAAAATAAAGAAAGAAAGATTTTCTCAGCTTCACTCCCTCGTCTCTCTCGGCTTCAGCTCTTTTCGTCTCCCCTTGCTCGCTTGCATCCTCTGGGCTTTTATAGGCAAGGGATCCATCATTTATTATAATTTTATTTTACTTTTATAATATATATACACATTGAGAAGTGTGATGGTCAGGTGGCAACATGGTCACCTGACCATCACAAGCAACTAAAGTATGGTTTCTCGCCTTTTATTATTCTATTATTTTTTTAAATATTCATTAATTACATCTCCTCAATTATTCGTTCCAAATTGCTGTAGCAGTTCTTTTTTGCTCACTCTTTCAATTCCAATTCTATCTTTATTTCTAAAAATTATTTACAAGATAAAAATTAACATATTGCGAATTAATTTAACATGAAAACTTATTAGGAGAGCATTCGTATAATTTATAAGTTATGAGTGCATTAATCAATACTTTAAGTGAAAAATTAATAATTTTATCCATATTAAATGTACACTTTTTAGTGCCAATCAAGTAGTAAATGACCTCAGGTGTTTATTTCAAAAGGAAGAACAAATTTTTATCCAATATTAAGTTGATGGTTGGTAATGGAAAGAAAGTTAGATTTTAAAAGATTACTAGATAAGGGAGGTTGCTCTCTGTCAACTTTTCCCTCAATTATTTAGGCTTTCTTGAGGTCATGAGTGTTTATAACTAGCATATTTTGTTAATAATAATAGCTATGAAGAGTCAACACATGCTGACCAAGAAGCACACCTAGTAATACAATCAACTTGCCAAGTAAAATGTAGCATCTATAAAGCAAACAAGTCAATAGATGAAATGGCAACAATTACATGCCAAAACAACTATGCAAAGTAGCCTCAACGTGTGCATTGGAGAAAATCTTGTGTGACAATCAATGATTGGATTTGTAATAGCAAAGGCTTATGAATTTTAAGATGAACATTTTGGCTTCTAGTGAGCTTAACTTATCTGACAACATGCCTACTTGTATGCATAGATAAACATTCTTTGTATTCACCATTTCAATTCAAAGTATTATCAATGAAACAATAGCATTTTCTTTCTTGTTTACTCTATGATATTTTCAATGTTAAGCTAAGTTTAATAACTTAAATTAAATATCATAGCATTGATCTATTGAGCAATGACTAGCAGTAGCAATGACCAAGATAATAATTAATCTACTAATGGTTTGAATCAAACCACTTTGTAAATCAATCTAACAAATGAAAATAAGCAAATCACATTTCAAATCATCACCAACAATACATACTCATTTATTACACTAATCAAGTTAAACTAGTCAAACTAGATGCTCTGGAGTTCTCAGGTCATTTCTGGCATAAGAGCAAATAAACTCAGGGATCTAGTGGATAGTATGAAAAGCTAAATTAGAATCCCATGTGACAATAAAACTATCTTGCCTAAAACTCTATCTACCTCTATCTATTATCATTTCGCTTTAGAAATGCCAATTATTGAATACAAACTATAGGAGAAGAAAGATCACATCTTGTTAAGTTGGTTACTCCCTTTTTGAGTGAAAATGTGCTTAGTGTAGTTATTGAGTGTATTACCTATCAAGAGGTTTGGGTAACTCTTTCAAGTTAGTTTATAACTAGAACTAGAGCTTGTATTCTTCACCTAAGAAACTATATATAAACCAACAAAAAAAATTCATTTAGCATTCATGAGTGCTTCTTTAAACTTAAAGTTATTTTGAATGCTCTTAAAGAGGTAGGAAACCAAATGTTTGATAATGACTTTGTTATATATGTGCTGGCTGGTGTAGGTCCATTATATGATTTTGTTGTAACTATTATTACTTTAAGACTAGATAACACGCTACATTTTAAGGTGTACTAGCATACTACTAATTCAAGAAAATAGCGTTGAATAAAAGGAACTAGCAAAGCAACACCAAACCAATCATCACTCCTTTTTACTTATAACCTCATGGCAATCAAAACCAAGGCCAATAAAATAAGGCAAAGATATAGCTATTGTCACTCGTGATGAGCAAAATGAATAAAAAATGCCTTACCATATATATTTCAAAAAAATGCACAGTGTAGCTAATGTTGATTCAAGTACAAGAAAGGCTTTTACCACAACAGCTCAAAAAAAGAGACCAAAGAAGGTTTTTATTACTGAAGCTAAAAACTAGCCTAATAATGCTTAGTTCCCTGAAAGTATAGCCACAAATCATGTGACCAACAATCTTGTCAATATGAACATCAACTCATAATATCAAGAAAATGATAGGCTAACAGTTGATAAAGATAAAAAAATTCAAAATAACTCATTTTGTTCATTAGATACATACCCATGTACACTTGAAAAAAATTCTTGTTGTACCTTACCCTATTAGGAATCTTATCAGCATTTATAGACTCTTACATGACAACAATATTAATGTCTTGTTTGATGATTATGGTTTGGTCATTATATTACATCTCCTTTGTTTATGATAAAACCGACTCGATCTTTCATTTAATAACAAAACTATAAGCTTTTTCAAACCTTTGTCACTTTTAAAATACAAATAGAAAAGTAGTTATAATATAATATTTAGTCACTATAGTGTGATATAGATAGAGATTTCAAATTATTTGAACAATATCTAAAAAGATAAGGGATTGCCTTAAGATATTCTTGCCTATATACATATGAATAAAAGAGAAAAGTATAGAGAAAGCATAGACGCTTAGTTGAGACTAAACTCTCCTTACTTGCACAACACAATTGTCTATAAAATTTTCGCGAATATCTTTAGCAATGCCACCTATATCACAAAAAGAATCATATTACCAATCATTCAAAACAAAACACCATTTGAACTTTTTTCCTCCATCAAATCAGATTATTTTTTGCCTGAGGTGTTTGGTTGTGGATGATTTCTATATTTGAGACCATACAATAAGCATAATTTGATTTCCATACTTTCAAGTGTGTATTACTAGGCATAAGTCCATCACTAAGTGTTATTTATGTATTATTCAAGAAAAGTGTATACAGTAACCAATGTGAAGTTTAATGAAAGGTCATTTTCTTTTGAAAATGACTTAGACTTCAAATGACATTTGAAGTTGATAAGACAATAGACACTGAACAATCACCTAGCTCTCTAGACACTAGAGATAGTACTCAGAATCAAAGTCCTAACATAGCCACACACTAACAAGATGATACACAAAGACTTTCTATAATTACATTAACAACAAAATCACAAAGCCAAAACCACTCACCATTATACTCAAATCCAAGTTAGACCTTCTTTTTCTACATATCCAATAGTGACAAGATCAAAAACGAGGATATCTAAACCAAAGGAGTACAAAGCTTTCATAGAAAGCCTAATTGAAACACTAAACACTCTTACAAAAGCCTTAGCAAATTTAAATTAGAAACAAACCATGTGAGTTGAGTTTCATGCTTTTAGAAAATAACCAAACCTAGACTTTAGTTCTTTTTTAAATGAAATATGAAACTTTGGGGGGGGGGGGGGGGAATGGATATATAAGGTCAAGCAAAATTTAGATATAACGCATACAAAACAAGGTTGGTAGCTAAATGATTCTTTTAAACATTTTGTCTTAATCTTAAAAAAAAGACTTCTAATCCTTTAGTGAAAGTTGTAATAATCAAAATTATACTAAATTTAACCATGCATAGATATTAGACTCTGAGGCATATGGACATAAACAATTCATTCTTAAATTGTGATATTATATAGACAATTCGCATGTCATAACTAAAATGGTCTTGAAGACAAGAAGAATCCAAATCATTTCTGTAAATTGATATAGGCACTCTATGATTTGAGACAGATTCGAAGAGCCTAGTTTAGCACACTCAATTGACCTCTAAAAGTACAAGATTTTGAGTGTGTTAAAAGTGACAAGTCAGTGTTCTTCAAAAGAAAGAAATTGATTTGATGTTATTGTTGATCTATGTTGGTGACAACATAATCACAGGCAATAATAGAAAGAATATTGAAGATGTTATTGATAAATTGAGTAAAGCATTTGTATTGAAAGACTTAGGAAACTTAAACTTATTTCTTAATATTGAAGTAACAAGGACTGCGAATTTCTTGATATTTAGTTAATCAAAGTACATAAATGACTTGTTTAAGAAGACTAATATAAGTGACCACAAAAGAATTAAAACACTAATGAGTATAATTAAGAAGATATCGAAAGATTTAGGGATATTGTTTGAAGATCCAACACTTTGCAGAAGCTTAATTGTAAATCTATAATATAAAGTTCTCACAAGGCCTGAGTTGGCATTCTTAGTCAAATACATGCAAAAGAGTATTGAGGTATTTGAAAGAGACAAATACCTTGAACCATACATTTCACAATTCAAATGACATAAAAATTATAGCTTAGAAGCTAACTAGGGACATGATCAAGATAGAGTATCAGCAAATGCATATTATGTGTTCATGAGTGATAACCTGATTTTAAGAAGTAAGGAGTTGTGCCAAGATTAAGTACTAAAGCAAAATATAGAGTAATAGCTCTATACTGCATAGAAATAGCTCAAATTAAATCTTTAATATGTGAACTACAATAAAGATTAAAAGCATGCGCAAGTGCAGCTATAATTACAGCTAATCTAGCCTATCATTCCAGAACCAAACATTTTAAGATAGACTTACATTATATTAGAGACAAATTTGAAAAATGTGACAAGTATAGACCAAACAGCTAACATTTCCACTAAAGCATTACCTTAGTTAAAATTCAGTTGCTTAGGAAGCAAATTTAATGTCATTCACATAACATTAAATTGGAAAAAAAGTATTGATAACAGTTGCTGTGAAAAGTCAACACATGCCAACCAAGAGGCACACCTGGTAGTACAATCAACATGCTAAGTAAGTTGTAATATTTATTAAGCAAATGAGTCAATAAATGTAATGGCAACAATAACATGGCAAAATAGTTATATAGAGTAGCCTTAACATGTGCATTTCAAAGAATCTTATGTGATGATTGATGGCTGGATTGGTGCCAGTAGGAGCTCAATTTTTTAATAGAAATTTTGGCATTTAGTGAGCTGATCTTATCTGAGAGTTTACTTTATTTTTATACATATATAACTTTTTTATTCAACATTTCAACTCAAGCGTTATCAATGAAACAATATCATCTTTCTTTGTTGTTTACTTTGCAATATTAGACATATTAAGCTAAGTTTAGCCATGTTATTCAGTATTGTACAGTAGTTTGAATTTTAAGTTCCCTAGAAACTTGGACGATAGAGAAACTCAATAACATGTTAAGAAGCTTGGGACTATACATGGTTTTCTTAATGGAGAGAGTTTAGATTTTAGATAAATCAGGATGTTTCTTAACTAAATCTTATTTTATTAATCTCATAGATAACTTTAACTCCCTCTCATTTTCTCCTTCTTGTTGAGTGTTAGAAAATGCATATTTATAAAGGAGAAAACCGTCATTTTTGCATTTCAAGTCTTACTAACAACCCTTACTTTTATGTATTTAACCTTCTTGTGATTTAATTACATGTGTTTTATTTTAATTAAGTATTTTATGTATTTTAGGGGCATTATAGTCATTTCACAATAAAGGAGAGATCAGACGGCAAAACGGACATCACTTTTGAACTCAGGATGGTCGAAAACCTTAGGAGGAGCATAAAAGGAAAAATGGCACTATTCACATGTACAGTACTATTCACAGGTACGGTACTGTCTACGTTACTGTTCACGACACTGTTCACATAGACGGATCGATGACGTGGCATTGACCGATGATGTGGCATTGACTGATGAGGTGTCACGATCCTGTTGGATTAAAATTCTTATATACTGTTGATAGTGACGTGGCAGCATATTACTAAACGAAAAATCTCGCGTACGGTTCATGCATCACACAGGATTATTTTCAACCAAATCGCGTTACTGTTCATCCAGGTCAAACCGTGTTACTGTTCATCCGCGTGGTCAAACCGTGGACTGTTGACTGATGACGTGGCATAATCTTAAGCGTCCAAACTGTTTTTAATCCGATAGCCATGATTTACTCCATGTATCTATAAAAAGGAGGCCTCCCCCCCTAATTTGATATCTCTGAATCCATTTTTGGGATCCATTTTTTGTAATTCCCTCTCTATCTTGTATTTTCTTCGTATTTTAATAAATTTCCATTTTGCCCCTAGTTCAATTATGAGTGGCTAATTTTCTTTCAAGCTTGGGTTGAAGGTGAAGTCTCAACATGTGTCATGGGCTTTATTTGGTAAATTTATTTTCTCTTCCCCTCTAGTTTTTGTGGATGTTTTGACTTCTCGTCGACAAATAATACTAATCTTGTCTAGTACCGCCTTTGTTTCACCGGCCCTCTAGTACAAGATTATTATTATTTGGCACGATAAGCCCTTAGCATCATATTGATTAGAGCGTGGTTCATGAGTTGTGGATTCCCCCTTCATAATTTAATTGGCATTAATACGGATTATTTAGCCCATGATGCATGTTGATACGGATCCAGATACCCAAGTACGTCAATTTAATAGATTTGATCTTCAATTCATTCTCGCCATTTCAATTCCAGTTTTAAAATTTATTCTCGCCATTTTAATTTAAGTTTTAGCGTATTCCAAATCATTTCCACCACAAATCCAACCATCCATTTACAAAATTAATTTTATACACAATTAAAATCCACCTCCTCGTGGGATTGACACTCGTCACCATTGATCTATACTACAATAGATTCGTGCGCTTGCGAGTACATTAAAATTTGCACAACAAGTTTTTGGCGCCGTTGCCGGGGAGATAAGTAAATTTAATTCATAGAATTAATTTTTGTGAATAATTTCTTTTAATTAATTTTCTTATAGTTTTTTTTATTATTTAAAAAAAAAGAAAAAAAAGTGAATTTAGATTTAGAGATTAGTATTTCTTTTGCTTTTCTCTTCTTTAAATTTATGTAATTTAATTTTCAAGTTATTTCTTTTATTTTTCTTTATATTTTTTTTTTATTTTTGTTTATCTTACTAATTCTTTTTAGTTAATTTATTTCACGTATTTGTTTTAGTGTGTTTTTATAGAACGGTTGTAATAGCGCAATAAGGTTAGTACTGTAATTTCTCCCTCTTGTTTATTTTTATTCTCATTTATTTTTTGTATTTTTTGCATGCATGGTCGTAGGTCTTTATTACCTAATCTTGAACCTATAGACCTTGAACTTGAGAAAACACTTCGCACACACAAACAAGTTAAAAATAAGATGGATTTGCAACCACAGGAGAGGCCATTTAAGGACTATTTTAGTCCCTTAGCTAATTTGAGCACATCATGCATAAGATACCCAAATGTAGCTGTTAGGAGCTTTGAACTAAAACCTAGTGTGCTAAATTGTCTCCCCACATTTTATGGCCTAGAAAATGAGGACCCATATAATCATCTGAATGATTTTCATGCTATTTGTCAAACTTTTAAATACGAAAATTTTTCAGACGATTATGTTAAACTCAGATTATTCTCATTTTCTTTAAAAGATAGAGCTCGTTCATGATTAAATACATTGTCTGCCAATAGCATTTCATCATGGGAACAAATGGTAACAAAATTTTTGAATAAATATTTCTCAGTGTATAAAACCAATGCTATTCGCAGGGAAATCTCAGAGTTCACCCAGAGAGAAGACGAGCAATTTTTCGAAACATGGGAGAGATTCAATGGGCTACTCTTGAAGTGTCCACATCATTAGTACGAGAAATGGCACCAATGCCAATACTTTTTGAAGGGATTATTGCCGAATGTGCAAGAATGGCTAATGGCAACAAGTGGAGGAGAGCTAATGTCAAAACGTGCATCAGAAATTTGAGAATTCTTCCAGCGACAAGCGGATAATTCCCAACAACGGAGTCGATCACTCAGGAATACTAGAAGAATTAAAGGAGTAAATGAGGTTCAAATTGGCGAGTCAACTTCGGGAATCAAAGAAGTCAAGGAGATGGTTGAAGGTCTTGCTCGACAAATAGCATCGTTATCGACTGCTAAATTAACAGAACCACATGACCCTGACTCATACTCTGATCAAGCCAATACCATAGGTGTAATGAGAAAGCCATCAAATTACAACCCATACTCCAACACATATAACTCTGGATGGAGAGACCACCCTAATTTTTCATGGTCTCAAGGATTCCAACAGAATGGACCAACAGCTCCAGCTCCACCAATGCAACAAATTCCTCAAGTTCCTCAAGCCTCTCAGTCCCCATTCAGACCATACAATCAAAACCAGAACTACTCTCAACCCAGACCATGGGAGTATGCATTCCAGAATTTCAAGAATGTTACTCACTCCACGATTGAGCAACAAAACCGCACCATTGATGAACTACGAAATGAGTTGAGAGCAGGCTTCAATTCACAAGCCCAATCAGTTTCAAGCCTCGAAAAGATGGTGGGACAACTTGCTTCTTCAATTCAGACTTTAGCAATGACCGTTGAGAAAGGTAAATTTCCAAGTCAACCTGTGCCTAATCCTAAAGGAGTACATGAAGCAAGTACCAGTTCACCACAGCAGCATGGAGAGGTCAAAGCAGTCATGACCTTACGAAAAGGAAAAGAAGTCAACAACAAAGTGGAGATGCCGGTGACCAAAGAAAATCAAATTGTACCTGTGAATGTTGAGGACTCATCACCGGAGGAGAAAGAAGAAACTAACCCACGAGAATACGTTCCAAAAGCTCCATTCCCCCAAAGGTTAACTAAAGGAAAAAAGGGAAAATCCACAGGTGAGATTCTCGAAATCTTCAAACAGGTAAGTGTTAATAACCCTTTGCTTGATGCTATTAAACAAGTTCCATCTTATGTCAAGTTTCTTAAAGACCTTTGTACTAAAAAGAGAAATATGCATGTTCAAAAGAAGACATTTTTAACAGAAAACGTTAGTTCTATACTCCAACATAAAATTCTTTTAAAATGCAAAGACCCAGGCTCCCCCACTATCTCATGTAGTATAGGGAACCACACAATTGAGAATGCTTTGTTGGATTTAGGAGCTAGTGTAAATTTGTTGCCTTATTCAGTATTTGTGAAACTTAGACTTAGCGAATTACACCCAACTCCAGTGGTGTTACAACTTGCAGATCGGTCCACGAAAATATCCTTGTGGTATTGTGGAGGACGTGCTTATCCAGGTAGACAAATTTTATTTTCCTGTTGATTTCATTGTAATTGACACTCAACCAATACAGGATTCAAGGAATCACATCCCCATTATCCTAGGCCGACCTTTCTTGGCAACTGCGGATGCTCACATTCAATGCAGAACTGGAAATATGCAGTTGTCTTTCGGCAATATGACTATGGAACTGAACATCTTCAACATTGCCAAACAACCTTACAGTGTAGATGATAGAATTGTTGATGTGGATTTAATTGAAACATTAGTTAATGACTCTTTTATTTCAAACCTCAGTGATGATCCTTTACAGACATGTTTAACTCACTTTGGTTTTGATTTTGATATTAACAGATCGGTCGAAGAGGTCAACGCCCTACTTGACTCAGCACCATCTATGGACACTAATCAATGGAAGTCAAGAGTTGAACAACTAGCACCATCAGAGAAGAAACTCATCCCATCATCAGAATCACCACCGAAACTCGAGCTTAAACCATTGCCCAACACTCTGGAATACGCATTTTTGGGGGAAGAAAGTTCTCTGCCGGTAATCATCTCTTCATCCCTCAATGACGAACAAAAAGGTAAGTTGTTGGATGTTTTAAAAGAGCATAAAGGAGCATTAGGATGGACCATAGCAGACATAAAAGGTATAAACCCTGCAAATTGCATGCATTACATTCACCTTGATGAAAATGCTAAATCTACTAGGGAAATGCAACGTCGGTTAAATCCTAACATGAAAGAAGTTGTTAGAACTGAAGTTCTTAAGCTATTAGACGCAGGTATCATTTACCCAATTTCTGATAGTTCATGGGTCAGTCCTGTACAAGTTGTCCCCAAAAAGTCAGGAGTCACAGTAGTTACCAATGCTGATAATGAATTGATACCAACTACAATGACTACAGGATGGCGTGTATGCATTGATTATAGAAAATTGAATTCTGTCACACGTAAAGACCATTTTGCTTTACCATTTATCGATCAAATACTTGATAGATTAGCAGGTCATGAATTTTATTGCTTTCTAGATGGCTACTAAGGATACAATCAGATCTCCATAACACCAAAAGATCAAGAGAAAACCACTTTCACTTGCCCTTTTGGCACTTTTGCATATAGGAGAATGCTATTTGGATTATGTAATGCACCTGCTACATTTCAATGATGCATGTTGAGCATTTTTTCTGTATGGTTGAACGTTTCCTTGAAGTCTTTATGGATGACTTTTCTGTCTTTGGTGACTTGTTTAATCAATGTTTACATCATTTAACACTAGTTTTGCAGAGATGTATCGAGAAGAACTTGGTCTTAAATTGCGAGAAATGTCATTTTATGGTAAAACAAGGTATTGTTCTCGGTCACATCATTTCGAGCAAAGGTATTGAGGTTGACAAAGCCAAGGTGGATCTCATTTCTAATCTTCCTCCACCCAAAACAGTCAGAGAAGTAAGATCTTTCCTTGAGCATGTTGGTTTTTATAGACGTTTCATTAAAGATTTTAGCAAAGTTTCTAGACCTTTATGCAATTTACTTGCTAAGGATGTACCTTTTGTCTTTGATGATTCATGTCTTGTTGCGTTTGAAAAATTAAAGCATTTGTTGACATCATCACCCATCATTCAGCCCCCAAACTGGAGCTTACCATTTGAGCTCATGTGTGATGCATCTGATTATGCAGTAGGAGCAGTATTAGGACAAAGAGTTGATCGAATTCCCCACGTTATTTACTATGCTAGTATGACATTGAATGATGCACAGTTGAACTATTCAACTACTGAAAAAGAAATGCTAGCAGTAGTGTTTGCATTGGAAAAATTTCGATCTTATCTCATTGGTTGTAAAATAATTATATTCACAGATCATGCTGCTCTTAAATATCTTCTCACAAAGAAAGATGCAAAAGTTAGACTAATTCGTTGGGTGTTACTTTTGCAGGAATTTAACTTGGAATTCAAAGATAAAAAAGGGACAGAAAATGTTGTGGCGGACCATCTCTCTCGTCTCCATTTTGACACAATTACAGAGCCATTAATATTGAATGAGTCATTTCCAGATGAACAATTAATGAATGTGGAAGTATTACCTTGGTATGCGGATATAGTTAATTATCTTGTTACAGGTAAACTTCCAAAGCATTGGACCAAGTAAGACAAGGCTAAATTCTTTGCAGAGATAAAGAATTTCTTTTGGGATGACCCATATTTGTTCAAGTATTGTGCAGACCAAATTGTTAGACGATGTGTCCCAGAAAGTGAAATTCAGAATATCTTTTCATTCTGCCACGAACAAGCTTGTGGAGGCCATTTCAGTGCTAAGAAAACAGCGACTAAAATTTTACAATGTGGTTTTTATTGGCCAACTATATTTCGAGATGCTTACACTTTTTGTTCTTCATGTGATAGGTGTCAACGAATGGGGAGCATTACGCGAAGGAACATGATGCCACTAAATCCAATTTTAGTGGTTGAGATTTTTGACGTATGGGGTATCGACTTCATGGGACCCTTTCCCTCTTCTTTTGGCCATCAATACATATTGGTTGCTGTTGACTATGTATCAAAATGGGTAGAAGCAATTACATGTCGAACCAATAATCACAAGGTGGTGATATGATTTTTGAAAAGCAACATTGTTTCGCGCTTTGGATTCCCTCGAGCGATAATCAGTGATGGTGGTGCCCACTTTTGTAACAAAACATTTAAGTCTCTTTTGACAAAGTATTCAATCACACACAAAGTGGCGACTCCGTATCATCCGCAAACCAGTGGCCAAGTTAAGATATCCAATCGAGAAATAAAGCACATACTAGAAAAGACGGTGAGGCCAGACATGAAAGATTGGTCATTACGACTTGATGATGCATTATGGGCATACAGAACGGCTTTTAAGACCCCGATTGGGATGTCACCCTACAGGCTAGTGTATGGAAAAACTTGCCACCTACCTGTGGAACTCGAGCATCGTGCATATTGGGCCATCAAGAAATTCAACTTTAACATGCAGCAAGCCAGCTCATAAAGAAGATTACAACTGGCAGAACTTGAGAAAATTCGCAATGATGCCTATGAAAATGCCAAGATTTACAAACAACGAATGAAAGTCTTCCACGACAAATACGTTATGAGAAAATCTTTCACTCCAGGTCAGAAAGTGCTTTTATTCAATTCTCGCTTGCACCTATTCCCAGGTAAGTTACGCTCTCGATGGTCTGATCCCTTTATTGTTCATACTGTTTTTCCACATGGGGCAATTGAAATTAAGGACCCAAAGAACGGTGTCACGTTTAAAGTTAACGGTCAAAGATTAAAGCCCTATCTAGAGTACCAACCACATGGAGAAGACATCAAAATAAATTTGAGTGACCCACCAGAGTTGAATTGATTTTTTTTTCTTTTCGTTGATTTGATTTTGTTTTCTTTCTTTATATTATTCTTTTGCTAATTGAAATTATTTTTGCATAAGTATGTTTGTTTAACTATTACGTTTTCTCTTATCATTTTTAATCATGAGTACCTTACTTAGACCGTTCCTCCTGAACATTCTTAAACCACTTCAACGTGTCAAAACTCATCTCAAAAGGCAGATTCAATTTTGTAAAACACAACGCATTTGGGCTCTACAACCACCAGAGTTAGTAGCCTATGTTGAGGGTTTAGAACGCCAACTCAGAGACATTGAGAGAAGTGTTTACGACATCCAGTTGGAGCTTGAGGTAAATTCAATAAGAGGACGATTTTAATTTTCTTTGTGTGTTTTAATTTATTTTTCTGTTTGTGTGCTTTAGTTTGTTACCCTGGTGAAGTGGCGGATAACGGTACTCCGTGACAATCAAGTCGGTTACTTCAGTTTCCCATAATAACTGACATTCTAAGGCGAAGGTATGGATAGAAACGAGATCTTAGCGAAGCTTCACAAGCGATTCCCTTCACTTCCTCAGAATGCCCTCTTTACGATCTACAAAGCTCGGTCTGAACGTATGCGATTACTCATGAAGAATAACATACCTGCTGACATCCGTTGGTTAATCGAGGCGAAAGTACGATTGGCAGGTGAGTTGCCTCAAAAATTTATTGCCTACATGCCTGGTTGTGGTAAAGGAAATTATGCAAGAAAACGACGAGCTCGAAGAATTTCTGTTGCTTGTCATAAGTGTGCCAGAATGAGTTGCAATAAAACCTCATGTTCTTTAGGAATGGTGTCTGATAATAGGGAAGATAAGATTCAATTCATTAGGGATGGCTTGAATAAGGAATCATTAGATGATATCCTTTTGTCTCTTGAAACGCATCCCAGTGGATATGTGCAAGGAGCGATTCTCCAGTTATGGTCATTATTCCAGAAAAAGCATGCACGATATAGTCTCGGGAATCTGACTATAAACGACCATGTTTGCCAGTTTATAAGAAAACTGGATGGGAAACCTATCCTCGACCCATAGAGGGCGTTCAAGCCGTTTCTAGACGTAAAACCAGAGGAAGATGTGAGCCACAATCGCAACTACGTATAAATATCCTTTTACTTTACTGTTATTTTATTTCACTATTGTTTTATTGTCTGCATTATTGTCTTTAATAATTTTATTACTGTTTGTTTTTTCCTTATTACTGTTTACTTTTTCTTTTTTTTATTATTTCCTTTTTAACTTGCGAGCCATGTGCTTTACACGTTATTTGACACTGCCATGTTACCTCATATACAACTGTGACCCACTATCACCAAGACTCTTAAATGTGATTTTCTTTGTCAAGCACTCACAAATTATTTTTGAGAAGTATCTCAATGGCAGCTACATCCAATAGACAATTCAAGAACATTTGTGTGCTTTCTGGATTTACCTATGGCAAACATAAAGAGTTCGTAGAGGCAGCCATAGATCTTGGTCGAATCATAGCAGCGAGAAAATTACACTTGATGTATGGAGGAGGTAACCGAGGGTTATCAAAAATGGTCTCAGAAGCAGCTTTTATCAGAGGAAGTCAAGTGTTAGGCATCATCCCAAGAGTTCTAAAACCATTGGGCAGTTCGTCTGACTCATCAACTGGAGAAGAGTTAGTTGTCTCAGGTATGCAAGAAAGAATAACTGAAATGCTTAATCATGCTGATGCTTTTATTTTCCTTCCAGGAGATCTTGCAACACTAGAGGCACTTATTACACTAGCATCTTGGGCCCATGTACACATCCACCAAAAACTCATCGGTTTGTTAAATGTCAATAACTTTTATGATGGCTTTATCGCATTTCTTAACCATGCAATAAAAAACTACTTCATTCCTTCTCATGCGAAAAAACTTTTTATTTGTGCTCCCACTGCTAATGAGCTACTTGATCTGTTACAAGCTTATAGACCGGAGCCAAACCCCTGGACCTTTGTGTTGGAGCGACCAAATAATGATGGTAACAGTAGCGGCAGTAAAAAGTACAAATTAGATTTAACTCTCCGCCTGTAAATATTTTCTTCTATGTTGCACCACCTAGGTGATGTCTTCTAAACTCTACTTCTTTCCTTTAAAATATTGAGGACAATGTTTCGTTCTGGTTGGGGGGAGGGAATAGTCGACAAATGTGGAATCTTGGTTAAGTTTTTACTAATTTTTTGTTGTAGAAACTAATTGTTGCTAACTTTTTGTGTTGAAGATGGCTGAATATGGACTGTAGTTACTCTAGAACGCATCTTCATTGTTAAAAAAAAATAAAATAAAACCAAAAAAATAAAAAAATAAAAAAAATTCTTTATTAAGTTTTGATGTTCATTTTTCTTCTTCTTTTTATTTTCTCCTCTATAAATATACATTTTCCAACTTTTGAGTCGAAGATGGCTGAATATGGAGTGTAGTGCCTCTAGAAACGCATCTGCTTAAAAAAATAAAAAACCATTTTCTTTTCCTATCATTTTAAGTGTAACTTTTCTAATTAGTTTTTTTACATCATTTTCGCATTTCTGCATGCATATTTTCCTTTCATGCTTAGAATAGGTTGGGGGGTAGAATGTTGTTTTAAAAAAAAAAATTTGTGTGATTTGTTTTAACATTGGATGATTTGATTAATTTCAAATTTTAGTATTTGTATTATCTTTGGTCTTAAGTGATGTTTACGTTATGTTTGCTACTCTACATGTTGATATCGGAGACAAATGTGAGTTGCTTGAAGAATGAACATATCATAATAAGTACCAAGTGAGTGTTTGAGCCTATTATTTTTCTTGGAGAATAACCCTTTTGCCCATTCTCTATACAGTTTAGCAGTTTATTATTTTATACATGATCTCTAGTTTTCTTTTGAGTTAACCCTTAAAAAAAATATTGTTGTAAAATAAAAATAAAAAAGAAAAAAGAAAAAAAATGTGTGTTGCTACATTTGGAGGCGCATCTAACTAGTAGATATGGACGATTATTTAGAACCCTAAAAGACGATGGAAATGCCATCTTTGATCCGTTTGAGCCTTTCTAACCATCTCTTTTATTAAATATCCATTGTTAACCCTTTTGAGCCTTAAAAAAAAAACAAAACAAAACAAAAAATTTCTTTGTCAACTTATCATCTTGACCCACTCCGATTTGGAGTATTACCCAATTTCTTATAAGTTCTATCACCTATTTATGTTTGAGAAAAATGTAAATAAGTATTTTATTTTTCAGTGAAGTTATACAACAAAAAAAAACAATAAAACAACCAAACAAAAGTTGTTGTTTCAAAAGAAAAAAAACCAATAAAAGGTGAAATCCACCTTGCAACTTCCAAAAAAAAAAAATTCTCTACATTTATTCTCAAACATACACTTTGTTTTCCTTATTTCCTTTTTTGTTAGCCATGTCCTTAGCCTACGTTACGTCCTAATAAAAGTCCTTCTTGATTTTAGGGAACTATAGTCTGAAGTAGAAGCTAATTATATGGGCTAAAAAGATGTAGTAATGCATAAAAAAAAGATAAATAAATTGGGTTGACTAACATTTTTATTTGACTTAAGATCGTATTATTTCTAAGCTGAGGGCATATTTCTTTCATCTTGGTGAGAGTATGTGTTATCACTTCTTTATTATTTTCTCTCTCAAGTACCATTCATTGGAGTGACTATTTTTATTGGGTTTAATTTCTTTGTGAGAGTGTCACTACTTCCAGTGAGAATTTGGGGTTTAACATGTCATTCTTGAAAGTAGTTATAACAAAGTCTACTAGGCTGATTCATGTGGATGGTTGATGTAGATGTAATGTTTCTTTAGACTGGAGATAATGCTTATACTTTTATTTTATTGCTATCATTAATCTGATTGAATAAACACGAGTGTTTCTAAAAAAAATAAAAAATTAAAAAAAAATCATTTTGAATTTGAATTTTGTTTTCGCTTTATTTGCTAGAGACTAGCAATAAGCTGGTTGGGGGGTGTGTTGAGTGTTAGAAAATGCATATTTATAAAGGAGAAAACCGTCATTTTACATTTTAAGTCTTACTAACAACCCTTACTTTTATGTATTTAACCTTCTTATGATTTAATTACATGTGTTTTATTTTAATTAAGTATTTTATGTATTTTAGGGGCATTATAGTCATTTCACAATAAAGAAGAGATCAGACGGCAAAACGGACATCACTTTTGAACTCAGGACGGTCGAAAACCTTAGGAGGAGCATAAAAGGAAAAATGGCACTATTCACATGTACGGTACTATTCACGGGTACGGTACTGTCTACGTTACTGTTCACGACACTGTTCACATAGACGGATCGATGACGTGGCATTGACCGATGATGTGGCATTGACTGATGAGGTGTCACGATCCTGTTGGATTAAAATTCTTATATACTGTTGATGGTGACGTGGCAGTATATTAGTGGACGAAAAATCTCGCGTACGGTGCACGCATCACACAGGATTATTTTCAACCAAACTGTGTTACTGTTCATCCGGGTCAAACTGTGGACTGTTGACTGATGACGTGGCGCAATCCTGAGCGTCCAAACTGTTTTTAATCCGATGGCCATGATTTACTCCATGTATCTATAAAAAGGGGGCCTCCCCCCCTAATTTGATATCTCTGAATCCATTTTTGGGATCCATTTTCTGTAATTCCCTCTTTATCTTGTATTTTCTTCATATTTTAATAAATTTCCATTTTGCCCCTAGTTCAATTATGAGTGGCTAATTTTCTTTCAAGCTTAGGTTGAAGGTAAAGTCTCAACATGTGTCAAGGGCTTTATTTGGTAAATTTATTTTCTCTTCCCCTCTAGTTTTTGTGGATGTTTTGACTTCTCGTCGACAAATAATACTAATCTCTTCTAGTACCGCCTTGGTTTCACCGACCCTCTAGTACAAGGTTATTATTATTTGGCACGATAAACCCTTAGCACCATATTGATTAGAGCGTGGTTCATGAGGTGTGGATTCCCCCTTCATGATTTAATTGGCATTAATACGGATTATTTAGCCCATGATGCATGTTGATACGGATCCAGATACCCAAGTACGTCAATTTAATAGATTTGATCTTCAATTCATTCTCGCCATTTCAATTCCAGTTTTAGAATTTATTCTCGTCATTTTAATTTAAGTTTTAGCATATTCCAAATCATTTCCACCACAAATCCAACCATCCATTTACAAATTAATTCTATACACAATTAAAATCCACCTCCTCGTGGGATTGACACTCGTCACCATTGATCTATACTACAATAGATTCGTGCGCTTGCGAGTACATTAAAATTTACACAACACTTCTCATCTGATTTAGAAAGCTAAAGTCTTCATCAAGGTGCAAATGTTTAGTATGTTGCTCATAGAAAAATCAACACCAATTACATGATTTAAAAAGGAAAATCTAATATGGCAATATTTCCATATTAATGTGTGTTATGTCAAAACGCATAAAAGAATGTTAGTCTTTGTTTCTACATTGCATTACTACTTACGTTTTTAGGTCTAAGTTATTTAAGATCTTTAATCTAAGTTGGTCAACTCTTTCCTCTTGTCATTGCCTCTTATTGGAAAGATTTTCTTACTTAAAAAGGAAAGGAAAAGCAATGTTTTTCGAGAATGTGTAATCTTGATTAATTTTTAGTTCATATGGAATGAAAGGAACCAGAGAATTTGTTAGAGAAGATCATTTGCATCTGTGGGATAAGGTGAAGTTCTAGGCTTCCTTCTTGACTTCTATACTGTTGAATTCAAAGATATCTCTTTCTTTTTTAGTTTGCTTAATTAAGAAGCTATGTCCTATGAGGGAATGCATTTTTAATATGTTGTGTTGTTCTTGGGTTTTAGATTGTTTTTAATCTATGTAGTTATTTTAGTGTTTTGTTTACAATAGGATTTCTTATCCTTATTTTTATAGATATGTAGTCCATCAATCCTTGTATGTATCTCATAAAGTTATATAGAAAATCTTTTGTTTCTTAAAAAAAAAACACATAGCAATCTTGATCGAGTTATCCATTTATCGAGTATTACTTTATCAAACTTCTACTATATTCTTCTCACCATGACAAAAGAGTCCTTGAACTAAAACAATTGTAATTGACAATCACATTGGATTAATTTTTTTATTCTTCATTTCCACAATAAGGTCTTAGGCCTTATGTATAGAATCATGTTTACAAAAACATTCAATGATATTATCATATACAACAACATTTGACTAACAAATAACAAGAAGTTTAGAAAATTGATATGCACCCAACCAATCAACATTACTCCCAAACTTATCATTCACATTGACCATTTAACCCACAATAACCATGAAAGGCCTACGACGAAAAGCTAACATTTTTTTAAATAGCTCAATGGCTTCAAAAACCATTTTCTCCATACAAAAACCCCTAATTAATACTAAAAGTTACAACATTATGATGAAATCCCCTCCTCAAACATCCAAAACAACAAAAAGATTTATAATCCTAGTCGTATTGCACAAGTAACTAATCAAATGTTTTAAAGTATCAAAGGTAGGCATCAACCCACTTGAATCCACCAATCTATTATAAAGTAAACAACTATCATATAATGAAGTTTCCTTACAATAGAAGTAAACAGAATATTTAAAGATAAAAAAGAAGGAACAAGTCTCAGAAAAAATATGTAATCAATTAAATAAATGGATCCATCCAAAGTGAAAAATTAATTGCTTTGCATTTCCCATTGAGCAAGTGAGCAAGTTTTAGATGGTCAAATTTGGAGTTGTGAGATATCATGGTTTAGCAAATGAAAATAGAAGTTTACGACAATATGACTTTCAGATGACAAACATTAGTGTCATTGTAGTGGCTATTGATGGAACTTGCAAATAGTACGCTAAGTAATAAGTAGATTGAAATATATTAATTAACTTGCAAAGAATGCAAAGAAGATTTTGAGTTGGAAATTGCCAAACGACCTAAATCCTCACAAAAAGATAAGAAAAACGCACTTAAAATTAGGGATGGTAAAAGGTTCTTGTAGGTATGGGACTTATTATGTTAGGGTCAAATATCGAGTCTAATTTTCTTTTATTTTATAAAAAAGATCGGGTGTTGATATAATTATTCATATTTGTTGACTGGTTAGGGAGGGTATAGTCATATAGTATAAATATTAAAGCCCTAAGAGGCTAAAATGCAACAACTAAATGTTAGTGGCTTTAAGTCTTGAATTGTGGAATATTTTGAAACCTTAAGGAATGCAAAAGTCAATACTTTAGTTATATTTACAATTGATATTCTTATAGTTCAAGGGAAAAAAAATCAATTGAAATTCTTAACATCATTCATTAATCCTCAGGCATCAATTATCAATACATCCTTAGGTATTTCTCTATATAAACATTGAAAATTTCCTTGTAGGTATTAGTTTGTGGTCTTTTATTTTTCAAGTGGTATTTCTTCACATCAATTTGTTGTTCTCAGGCTGATATATTATTGTGATTTATTCATTTTTTTTCAATATAACGTTGTAGGGATAAATGGGATAAAGGAAAGGACAAATATCCAAATTTTTTTAACAAAAAATCTACCAACCTACACTCATTCAAGCCCATAATAGATTAGAGTTAGTCACCTGAATATCCACTATGGGATACGGATATAGATATTTACATTCCCGCACAATACCCTTTGTACTACTATCCATACACAAAACAAAGTCGTTTTTGGATGTCCTTTCTTTTGCCACCTTTTGTAGGAACCCATCGCTTCTGTTCAATCAAGCATTGAACTGTCGTGGAGTAAGAGACAAATAAGAGTACAGTAATAAATTTTTTTTATAATTAAATAGGAAATTATCCACCGTCCACCCGTTTTTCCAACTTTTTAAAAAATACATAATTCTTTTTTTTTTACTCGAATCCACCTAAAGTTACATTTCTTTTCACTTTTCCACTTCCGTTTAGAATCCGTTAAGGAAATTAACAGAATATTGCTTAAATGACTTTTTTACCCTCAAATGTAAAAGATAATTTATTCATCGACCACCTGTTTTTTTCGTATTTTTTCAGAAATACACAATTCTTAATTTTTTTTGGGAAAATATCCACCGTCCACCTATTTTTTACACCTTTTTCAAAAATACACAATTCCTTTATTTTTTGGCTGAAAACCACCTAAAGTTACATTTTTTTTCACTTTTCCACTTCCGTTTGGAATCCGTTAAGAAAACTAACGGAAACTTAAAAAAATGACCATTTTACCCCCAAAACGAAAATTATAATTTCACCCTAAAAATGCCAAAAATAATAAGATTTAATAATGAATATCATTATTGGTACGTTAATGAAGTACAAAAAAATCTTAACTACTAGAGATTATAACTCAATAAATAATAAAACTTTACTTATCTTAAATTCAATTGATGGTTTGTGAGATTAGACTATTTTTAATACTACTGTTATAATTTAGCATTCTAATTACCGACATATTTTAAAAAAAACTTGCATTTGATGGTTGTGAAATTAATTTCTTTATTGACCGATGGGGAAAATTATTAGATTTAATCTGATTATTTTTTATAATTTTTAAGGTGAAATTGTAATTTTCGTTTTGGGGGTAAAATGGTCATTTTTTTAAATTTCCGTTAGTTTTCTTAACGGATTCCAAACGGAAGTGGAAAAGTGAAAAAAAATGTAACTTTAGGTGGATTTCAGCCAAAAAATGAAGGAATTGTGTATTTTTAAAAAAGGTGTAAAAAACAGGTGGACGGTGGACATTTTCCCTTTTTTTTCTAACCTCCACTCGAAATTGTATTATTTTACACCTATCCACCACTGTATCATTGTGAAATGACAATTTTACCCTTATGATGTTAGCAAAGTTATAACGGTCTCCAAACGGAAGTGGAAAAGTGAAAAGAAATGTAATTTCAGGTGGATTCTAGCAAAAAAAAAAAGAATTGTGTATTTTTTAAAAACGGTGAAAAAACAGATGGATGGTAGATAATTTTCCTAATTAAACATTCACTCCAATAATCTTGAATGAGGGGAAAAAGTATAGACTTTCATTAGGAGTGTGTTTGAGAGTGAGGTGTTGTAGCTTTTAAACTGCAGCTACTGTGAAATAAAAGTTATAGCTGTAAAGTAAAAGTTAAGAAAAAAAATTTACTAATTTGTCAAAACTCAACTACAAATATTACCAAACACCTTAGTAACTGAATTTTGACAGCCCAACTACCTCACCACACTCCCAAACAAGCTCTAGATTGATTTTGTGACTTTGCAGCCTTTGCTCGATTGCCTTTGTTATTGGAGTGCCGTGGAGGAATGTGGAGAAATTTGTTATGTTTTATTGATCTCACAAACAATACAATTCTAGGTTAATATATACATGTAGAAAACAACAAGAAAGGAAACTAAATAAAATCCCTACAAATTAGAGACTAAATCAAATCCTACAAATTAGGGATTGACAACTATCAAGATCTTCTATCTAAGGCATCAATATTTACAGTGAAAAATAGCTAGGTGTTTTTCCACACTCCCTCTCAAGCTGGTGAATGGATATTGTCCATCCCCAGCTTGCCTATTATACTTTGAAACACCTTGTTACTCAAACTTTTGGTTAGCACATCTGCTAACTGGCCACCAGTAGATACAAATGGAGTGCAAATTAGGCCACTGTCCAGCTTTTCCTTTATAAAGTGTCGATCAACTTCAATGTGCTTAGTGCGATCATGCTGAACTGGATTATGTGCTATATTAATGGCTGATTTGTTGTCACAATAAAGTCTCATAGGTGCTTCCCATTGAATTTTCAAGTCTTGTAGTACAATTTTCAACCACAGTAGCTCACAAATCCCCATTGCCATGGCTCTAAACTCAGCTTCTACACTTGATCTGGCAACTATGTTTTGCTTCTTACTTTTCCAAGTCACAAGGTTGCCACCAAGAAAGGTGCAATAACCTGATGTTGACCTCCTATCAATAATAGATCCTGCATTGTCTGCATCAGTATAGGCTTCAAGTGTCAGTCCTTCTCCTTTCTTGAACAAAATTCCCTTCCCTGGTGTTCCTTTCAAATATTGCAAGATCCTGTATACAGCTTGAAGGTGAACTTCTTTGGGATTATGCATAAATTGACTCACAACATTAACTGCATAAGCTATGTCAGGTCTAGTGTGAGAAAGATAAATCAATTTTCCTAAAAGCCTTTGATATGCTCCTTTATCCACTGCTGCATTTTCATGAGCTTCACTAAGTCTATGATTCGGTTCTATAGGGCTGTCAGCTGGCTTGCACCCTATTTTTCCCGTTTCCTTCAACAAATTCAGTATGTATTTTCGTTATGATATGAAGATTCCATGTTTTGAGTGGGCAACTTCAATACCGAGAAAATACTTTAATCTACCGAGCTCCTTTATCTCAAATTCCTTAATTAAGCATCTTCTTAAAGCTTCCCTTCCTTCCAAATCATTTCATGTTACCACAATGTCATCTACATACACTAATAATGTTGTTACTCCCCCTGAAGCTGAATGCTTGACAAACAAAGTATGGTCAGCTTGACTCTGTTTATATTCCATGGCTATCATGACCTTAGCAAATCGTCCAAACCAACCTCTAGGGGATTGTTTCAGGTCATACAAGGCCTTTTTAAGTTTGCATACTTTATTTCCTTCTAAATTCAAACCAAAACCAGGAGGAATTTCCATGTAAATCTCTTCATCCAGATCACCATGTAAAAAGGCGTTCTTGACATCAAATTGTTGCATACACCACCCAAGATTAGCAGTTAGAGATAATAATACTCTCACAGTGTTCATTTTGGCAACTGGAGCGAATGTTTCCAAATAATCAATCTCATAAGTTTGAGTATACCCTTTGGCTACCAACCTAGCCTTATATCTTTCTAGGGACCCATCTACCTTATATTTATTAGTGAACACCCATTTGCAGCCTACTGAACTCTTCCCCTTTGGTAACTCTACTAAATCCCACGTCTTATTTTTTTCAAGGGCCTCCATTTCTATTTTCATGGCATTTTTCCACTCCATATGACTTAATGCCTCAGATACTGTCTTGGGAATGGTTATGGTGTGTAGATGTGTGAGAAAGGTTCTGTGGGTGTGTGACAACTTATCATAAGACATAAAGTGAGATAACGGATATAAAGGATGTTGGGTGCATTTTCGGGTGCCTTTTCTAATAGCAATAGGAAGATCATTGTCATTATCTTCATTAGAACTAGAAATCTTTTCTTGAGAAGGTGCAGTGTGATTAATTACCTCATTACCAGGGGCTGGTTCCAATTCTTGGACTTGCATAGGTTGAACAATGGGTGCTTTTCTTCTTGAATAAGTCAATATTAGGCGATTAGAACTTTGAACATGTTTATCTTGTCTAGAAAACTTAGAGTCGGGAGTACAAGGGTTTTCAGCTTCTATAGAAACAAAATTAGGATTTGGGGAACCTTAAGAATCAATAGGGGTAAGAGCTAGAGGGTTTGTAGATGAAGGGGAATGATGAGCATCAAGTTCCAGCAACAAAAATAAGTCTTTGTCCTTATCTTCCATAAGTGATGTCTCCCCCTGAAGATAAGGTTGAGCGAAATAGCTTTCTTTTTCAACAAATGTAACATCAGCAGACACAAAGAACTTTTTTGTTGGAGGATGAAAACATTTGTATCCTTTTTGAGTTGAGGAATAACCAACAAATACACATTTAAGTGCTCGTGGATCCAATTTTCCCCTATTATGGGAGTGAATATGAACAAAAGATACACAACCAAAAATTTTAGAAACAAGATGATTAGCAGTGCGAAGGTCTGGAAAATATTTTGAAAAAACTTGCACAGGACTTTTGAACCAAAAACTCGAGAAGGCAGCCTATTTATAAGATGGGCTGCGGTTAGAACAGCTTCTCTCCAATAGTTTTTAGGAACATTTCTTTAAAACAAACAAGCTCTGGTGATGGCTAAAAAGTGACCATTTTTCCTTTGTGCAACCTCATTTTGTTGGGGAGTGTTAATACATGATGACTTATGAATTATACCCTCCTTTTGGAAATATGGTGATAGGTTTTGGTTGAAATTGTCCTTAGCATTATCTGATCTAAACCTCTTTATTCCAACTCCAAATTGATTTTTGACCATGTTATGAAAAATAGGAAAAATGAAACTTACTTCAAACTTATGTTTTAAAAGAAATATCCATGACATACGGGTGCAATCATTAATAAATGAAACAAACCATCGAACTCCTGAAACATTAGGAACTATGGAAGGACCCCAAATATCATTATGAATGAGTGCAAAAGGAATATATGTTCTTTTATTACTAACAGGAAAAAAAAGCACGTTTATGTTTTGCAAGTTCACAAATATCACAGTGAATGTTTTCTACATCAATTCCTTTAAATAATAATGGAAACATTACTTTAAAAATGCTAAACGAAGGATGTTCAAGACGAAAGTGTTGAAGCCAGATTTTGTCTTTATTAGAAATAGAAGACTCAGAAAAATATGACAGGGGTAAATAGTTTCCAGTTCTAGTTTTCCCACTTGATTCTTCAAGATAGTAAAGCTCATTTTTCTCTCTAACATGTCCAATCACCTTCCCCGTACCCTGGTCCTGAAATATGCAGTATGAAGGATAAAAAATAACATTACAATTCAAATCTTTTGTGAGTTTATGAATAGACAAAAGGTTAGTAGACAAATTTGGTACATGGAGGACATTTTTAAGTGTGAGGGCTTGATTTATTAAAACATTTCCTTGACCAGCAACTGTTGATAGGGAACCATCAGCTGTGGATATCTTCATATTGCTTGGACAAGGGTCATAGGTGATGAATTTGTGTGAGGAGTGGGTCATATGGTCGGTGGCACCTGAGTCTATGACCCAAGAGTTGGGAAAGGTCGTACATGAGACATTTAGTGCATATAGAGAGGAAAACTTACTTTTGAATGCCAAAGAACAAGTACCTGTCTCTGGTGGCTTCTCCAATGCCCCCAACAAACTCTTCAGCTTTTCAATTTTTTCTCTATTGAGCTTGTCAGGTTCATGAGATTTAACTTCGTCACCAAACTGTGTAGAGGTCATATGGGCTTGCCCTTGTCCCTTAGGCTGTCCATTCTGCACAGTTGAATTTTTATTGGACATTGGTGGCTTTCCATGTAGTTTCCAGCATCGTTCTCGAATGTGTCGAGGCTTCTTGCAGTAGGTACACCATAAAGAATCCTTATTTGTCACCTTGGATGCATTAGTTTGTTCAGTTTCACCAAGAGGTTGCTGACTTGGGCTAAAGTACTTAATTATAGCATTTCTTGCGGCCATGGCTGAACTCTCCACTGATTGGGATTCAACCATGACTCCTCTTCTACTTTCTTCGCTCCGAATTGCAGCAATGGTCTCATCCAGTGATGGTAAATCTTCCTTCCCCAATACTTGCACTCGAACAGGATCAAACACCCCATTTAGTCCAGCTAAGAATTAGTAGATCCTCTCTTTTTCAACAAACATTTTCATCAAGGCAGCATCAGTACTACACTTCATTTGAAAAGATTGATAATAATCCATCTCTTGCCACAAAATTTTCAACAAATTAGCATATTCAGTAACAGAACGACCTCCTTGTTTAGTTGCAGCGATCTTGGTTTTAATCTCATAAATTTGAGCAGCACCACCCATCTTGGAATAGGTTTTCTCAACAGCTTCCCATATTTCCTTGGCTGTGGGAAGAAACATACATGTGTCACTAATCTTCGGGACCATTGAATTCCACAGCCAGGACATAAGCATAGCGTCTGCTTCATCCCAGGCATCAAATTTGGGATCCCCTGGTTTGGGTCCGATACCAAGTAGGTGACTAATTTTACCCCTTCCTTTCAGAAAGGTTCGAACAAACTGAGACCACTTTAAATAATTTTTCCCATTCAATCTATGGGCTACCGGAATGTTCTGCAAATCTCCTGTTGATGGAGTATTTATGCTGTCACTATTCCGGTTGTCACTCAATTGAGTAGGGTTGAGTTCATCAACAATCTCAGACATGGTTGGAATTTGAAAATAATCTCAAAAAAACGGAGAAAAAGATGTTAGAAAAAGAATTCAGCAATGAAGGCTGAAAAAAAAAATTCCCAAAGGAGCCTAACAAAGCTCTGATACCATATAGAGAAATTTGTTATGTTTTACTGATCTCACAAACAATACAATTCTAGGTTAATATATACATGTAGAAAACAACAAGAAAGGAAACTTAATAAAATCCCTACAAATTAGAGACTAAATCAAATCCTACAAATTAGGGATTGACAACTATCAAGATCTTCTATCTAAGGCATCAATATTTACAGTGAAACATAGCTAGGTGTTTTTCCACAGTCACATTGGCGTTAATTTATCAAGTGCACAACAATTTGATGAATCCATCTAACATAGGTTTAACAAAAGCATTTATTACTGTTATTTAACAAAAAGTTTAGGTACATAGAAAGAGTAGCAAAGGAAAATTTAATCTCAAAGCATCTCCATTAACTTGCAAAATTTATCATCTATCTATCTTATCAGCAGCCTATGGAGCAAGCATTGATAATAGAAGTCATTTGAATCCAACTAAAAAACTAACAATCAAGAGAAGCTCGTCACGACAGCAAAACAACCTAAAATATCAGAGCTAGCTTCAATTTAAGTACGAAAAATAAGCATTTAATAACCAGATGAACATTTTAAGTTTCTTGTAGAAGAGCCTTAAGCAGTCAGCAACTCTTGCCTCGCTACTGATTCATGGCAATGCAGAACTAAAACATTCAGTACATCTAACAAACTAAATTAAATCTGCAGCAGATTCTGAGAGTGCGGCCCAAGTGTTGGAAAAGCATTGGACACCTTATGAACTGATGGCAAATCCATGAACCTTGCACGTTCATAAAACAAAACATAATTAGATTGGCCCATAAAGAAAAGCATCTCAGGTAGAATACTAGGGGAAGATGGAGGGACAAGGAGAAGAATAAATGAAAAAAACTAACAAACTCTCACCATTCACAGCTTAATTTGCTTCAATGTAAAGGGGCAGAGAATAGTGATTCGAGGAAGGATTAAGCTCTGATAAAACAATTATGAGAGGATACGGTTAATGATACATTATATATTAACCTGTATCCAAGTAAAGGAGATTCAAAAGAATACACTCATACCATCAGTAGATTCAATCCGCAACCAGTCTCGTGCACATATCAAGGCTTGTCGAGTATCAGGATTCAGTGAACTTTGACAGCTATCAAGCAATCTACCTCCAGTGCTAAATGGTGATTCTGGAACAACAGTTGACATGGGAGTTCCCAGAACATCACGAGCCATCATGGACAATATAGGGTACCTCGGTGTGTGTACTTTCCACCAATTTAATATGTTGAACTCACAATTACGAGGAAAGATCGGTTCCTCTAAATACTTGTCCAAGTCTGAAGCTGCATTTTGACTCTGAGAAGTCTCATGGAGGAATTTGTCGAAGCCCTTTAATTTATCTCTACTATCATTACTAGCACTTGGTAAGCTACTTCCTGGCAAAGCAGAACCTTGATCCACCATGGTTGAGCAGATAGCATATGCATTGAAAAGTTCCTTAATACCATCAGAAACTTCCTTGATTCGGTCAAGAGCAGTACTACCATAAATCTGAAAGTAGTAATACTCCACCAACTTCATCTTGAATCGGGGATCTAAGATGGCTGCCATTGCCAAAGCCAAGCTGCATTTGCTCCAATATTTTTCAAACTTACTTTTCATCTGTAAAGCCAAGGAGCTCAGAAATTCATCTGGGCTCTTACACCAGTTAATTAATTGGATATGTACGTCACAAATCTCAGGAAAATATACATTTGCAGTTGGACATTTGTTGCCAGAGAAGACGTTGGTGATTTCAACAAAAAGTTGCAAATAGCCAGTAATGGAACTTGCCCAATCCCACTCTGTTTCAGTTAAAGCTGATGAGTACTCAGAGTCAAGGTCTTGTAAGGCACTAAATGCATTTCTGTACTCTAAGGCTGTTTCTAGCATGACATATGTTGAGTTCCATCTAGTTGGACAATCAAGAACTAGACCCTTCTGACTATTGATATCAACTTGCTGGGCAATCTCATTGAACTTTCCTTGTGTTAACTGTGAACTCTTAACATATCTAATACTTCCTCGAATCTTCTCAGTCACATCATGAAGTGCTTCCAAGGCATCCTGAACAATCGATTTCAGAACATGTGCAGCAGAGCAAACATCAAACAATTGGCCATTACTTGAATGAGGCCTATTCTGAGATATACGTTCTTTAATTTTGTGGACGATATCATCATCAATGGAACAATCATCAAATGTCAAGGCAAACAACTTACAGTCAATATCCCACTCTATCAGGCACCTCATAATCACTTCTGAGAGCATGTCTTCTGTGTGAGAAGAGTCAAGTGTGACAAAATTCAAGATCTTCTTCTGTAATCTCCAGTCCTCGTCAATATAGTGAGCTATCAAACATAAATACTCAGCATTTTCTGTTGAAGACCACATTTCCACAGCTAGATTAATTCTTCCATGCAATTTACTTAACAAATCATAAACTCTCCGCTTCTCCTTCCCATAAATCTCCATACACGTAATCTCTATAACGGCGTTTGGCACAACCTCAAACATTGGCTGAAGATTCTTGACAAATACTTTAAATCCAACATGCTCCACCATGGCCAATGGGTAACCATGTAATATTATCATGCGAGCAAGATCAAGCTGGCTTCGCTCTTGATCAAACCTACTATTCGCAAGGCTAATAACTTCATCTTTTCTCTGATCAGGTTCATACTTCATAATTGGTTTAATATACTCATCTTTTCTTGGGGCTTCATCATAGCTGATATTTGTGAGGGTTTCAGTACTATCTTTCTTCCTTCTTTTTGCAGAAACTAGTTGAGACACATCAAAATTAGATCTTTTCAGACACCGCATTAAGTGATTCCTCAGATGTGTAGTCCCACTATTGCTTGAACCACTAAGTTTCTTATTGCAATGAACACAAACAGCATAGCAACCATCAGCCTTTCTAACCCTTTCAAAGTGATTCCATACAACAGATGTTAACCGCTTTGATTTCTTGGTAACTATATCATTTGACACTTCCATTGCATAGACTTAAGATAATCCAAACTCTGTACAAGGGATCGGATCAAAATTCAAATAAGTCAATCTTAGGCAAAAATAAGGGCTTAAAGAACTTTCACGATGTAATTCTTTTTTTTTTTTAAATGCAGAAAAAATTTCAGTTTGAAGAACATCAAGAAAAAATAACTGAAAAATTACTAAATACTATAACTAATCCAAAATTGAAGGATGATTGCGACATGTGGTGTCCACATTGCAGAATTTATTTACTGAATGTTTCTTTACACAAATGTGACCAAAGGATTATTTAAGCTGCAACCCTCAAGAGGAATATTACAAAATGAACAGATAATTTCAATAACACCAATAACTTCAGATTTCAGTTTTTCTACTATCAAGAAATTACAGGAATGCATCAATAAAAATGGTGGGTCCCACTCGGACCAATTCTAGTGTGCACACCTGCTATTGATCATCATAAGTTTATATCAATCGATATCCCATTAAAATAAATAAATTAAATAAATCAGAAACTGTAACAGAAATAATAATCCAATGTCAATCTGCATCAAAGTTCAAAACTTTCCCAGAGAAATTACAACAAAATCACAAACTTCAGTGCTATAAAAGCAAAATTTCTGCTCAACTGAACTCTGAAACATTCATTTAAACAAATAAGTCAAAATTAAAACATTTGGATCATCTCAAAATTCACCAAAAAAGAAAAAATCACACAATTTCTAGGCAGAGTATCAGAAATAGCAACATATCAAAATCAAGCACATGCTCTTATCTCAAATCCACCGTCAACAAATAGATTAAAATGATAGTTCATTTATATAAAATCACAACCACAAGGAATAAACCTGAAATTCAACAAAATTTATATAAAAACAAGCTAAATAAAACGCACGATTCAAAGTAAAATTCAGCCAAAACCGAACAAAATAAGGGTAAACTTGAGAATAATTGGTGAGTATCAAGTGGTTCTTACACAGAATCGTGGCGGAAGAGCTAATTGCACAGAGACCGATCCGAGGATCCGATAAGTTTAGGGTTGGGTCGTTAAGAGGATAAACGAGAGAGAGAGAGGAGATCGGATCCGAAAAGATTCTGAGAAGATAATTTGGGTAGATCTGCCGAATATGGATAATAGAATAGACCCAGATTGGTTCTGATTGGTCGGTGAAACGGGTTTTGGTTCGGTGGGTCAAAGTCAAGTTTAATATAGTTTTTCTATTAATTAATTTATTTTATTTTATTTTTTAAAATGAGAAACTGTTTTATTTATTTATTTATGGCATGGGAAATGAATTGACCTTGATCCCAACTGGGAAAAAAAATGTTTTATTGGTGTTAATGAGGAAATTTGGACCATTTTGGGCTAACCAAAGTTTGGGTCCGATTGAGAAAGGGTTAGGTTTGGGTTTGGAGAAGTGGGTTAGGTTGACAAATATGGGAAGCAGTAGTGATTGGAACCTCATCAAATTAGCTTCGGTTAGGTTTCAAATTTGCTTGGTATCCAATTTCAAGAAGATGATGTTTATTTTTGTTACAAGAAGTGTGAAGAGTCATGCAAGAATTGTTGGTGCCATGAATTCTGTAATAGGATCATTAGTAATAATAAGTGAAAATAAGGGCTCAGCAATTAGATAGCACAATAGTTAGAAGCTTAGATAAGATAAATAAGTCGAGCAACTAGAAGTATGGTTGCTGGAGAGCACGTTTGTTGAAAATCAAATGTTAATAAATGTACAATTAGCTGAAATAAGTATAATTTAGAAGTATAATTTAAATTTGAAAAAAAAAATCAGTGTTGACTTATGATAAAATTTTAAATTAGCCTATGAACGTTATCTGAAGTAGTTATTATCTAGGATTTAAGTTTTTCAAGTCACATTATAAATAGAGTATTCTCTATACACAAGAGGATAGGAATTAGTGAATAGCTAAGATTACTCAAAAGTGAAATTTATTCATTTCCCTTAGTATTTTTTTTTTCTTTTTTTTCCCCTAAGCTAAAAGATAGTGTCGCATTCCAGCCCCTTATTTGCAACCTGAATTAGAATTTAAAGGGAGATTGAAAATATGATTTCAGGCTTTGTGCGACCTAGTTCTCAGCATTTTAAATAAATGAAAATTATAAAAGACATTAAGAAAAAAAAACTCCAACGAACTAAATGATTAAAAAAGAAAAACATTATATATAGAAGTGAGTATTTTTATTTTTTAAAAACATAAAAAATATTAATAGAAGTGTTTATTTTTATTTTTTAAAAAAAATAGCATGATAATTAATGTTTGAGGATTACAAAGATAATTTGATAATTTATCATGTTGGGTTTGAAACTTAAAAGAATAAAATAATAAAAATTATTTTTTTACAAAATAATAAATCCACCCCACTTTTTGTGTAATAAATAATTAGTCAATATTGTTTTATCAGGATATCATTTTGAAAAAAATGTGAAGGACAAATACATTAAAATTATAAAAATTAATGTTTCTATATTCCGGCCCAAGTCCAAATCAATCCGCCCAAGCCCACATTTTAAAGCCCAAGGCTGCAGCACCACCGTCTCCAATATGCACAGAGAGTGAGTGAGAGACTTCACAAAGCATGGCCAGGAGGAAACTGCTGTTGCTGCTAAAACCATTCGACGTCTACACAGTTCGCCAATCAAACGGCATTTCTCACACCACCAATCCTCTGGTATTTATTTATTTATTCAAACACCTTTCTCACGTCATGTTCTTTGTATGCCATCGAAAGTTACAGTGGATCTTACGTTTTCGTCAAAGCATTCTAGCTGTTTGATAAAATGCCAAAGTTGATAATGCATTTATTGTTAATGCTTTACATTTTATACAACAGTTTGGTTGTCGGGGACGATGCATGAATGAGAGACTATGAGAATAAACATTTTGAGAGTTTTTGTAGCATATGAATTCGAAAATGTCGTTCACTAAAAGCAAAATTTTATGCGTAGACATTTTGATTTGCACTAATCTTTCCGCCGGTTCACTGGAAAAAAAATAGTACTTGAGATTTTCCTTTAATAAGGCGTCAAAGAAATGGCAATTTGGTTCCATCTTCAATTTTGGTAGAGTTAATACTAAGGCTCCCTTTGGTTATTTGATGTCCAGCACGGTTCTAAAATGTTGCTTGCAACTTAGTTTGGAAGTTAAAGATGATTTTTACCGCACCATCTTACCTAATTTTTTGTCAAAATTATTATTAAAAATTCAAAACTATTATTAGCTTTTATTTCATAGTCAAAGCTTCCATTTTGCAGCGGCACCGCAACTCTGCAACACCAAATGGAGCCTAGAAATAAAATAAGCTTTCTGAAGTCAGAAAATTACCCTTTTTGACATGCCCTCAGCTTCAGATACCTTTACAATTCCCTTATTATCTGTATCCTGACAGCTTCCCAATCAATTATTGGAACTTCCTCATGTATGTACTGTTCATTGAATGTGACTTTATTAGCTATAACTATGAAATGTTTTCTGTTGTAAGGTAATATTTTTGAGACTGCAATTGAAATCTTTTTGCAATAGCATTGTATTGGTCAAGGCATACAGTTCTGTTCTAATGAACAAATCCATCTCCCTTCATCCTACTGTACGATTAAAACTGTTTATTTGTTTCTCTGACTCCGTTTTCCTTCGAGATGGCACAGATTTTGCAGCATCTGGAGAATAGATGTAAGGTTCACAAGGATGCCATAAACTTTTGTCAGGATATCCTTTCAAAGAAACACATTGAATGGGAACCAGTATTCCGTAACAACTTATCAAGACCAATCCGCAATGTGGACCTAGTTGTCACTGTTGGTGGAGACGGCACCCTTTTGCAAGCCGGTCACTTGATTGATGATTCAATTCCAGTATTAGGAGTCAATTCTGACCCCACCCGCGTTGAGGAGGTTAGGTCCCTATCAAATTGGGCTTTATATTTTTTTTCAATGTACCAATTTTTGTATCAATTCAACAAGTTTTCTTGGATGTAATCATGTAGGTGGATATGCTTAGCAATGAGTTTGATGCGTCCAGAAGCAAGGGCTATCTATGTGCGGCTACTGTGAATAACTTCGAACAAGTAAGACCATAAAATTGAAATAGGAAATGGAAATTTGTGTTGTACTTGATGGTTTTTGTAAATTGTTTAGATATAATCTGCTCGTTTACAGCCAATTTTACAATAGTGAAAGGCCTCCTTAGGTGGGAGGAAGGAACTAAGCTCAAATTTTGCATCAACCTTTTTTCTTGGAAAGCATTTACATTTCTTTTCTTCGAACGTAGACTGGTATCTTTCTCTGATATCTTGTTTGGGACCTTTACTTTGTTTGGATTTGAGTTGCAGAGCTTATGTCATGTTATGTTAAATGCCAGAAAACACTTGGGTTTTGAGAGATAGACTTGCTTAACTGGCTGACAATTTTTTTTTTCAGCTCCTAGATAACATCCTAGAGGGTAAAACAGTCCCATCAAATTTATCGAGGATATTGATACGTGTGAATTCAAAATCTCTGCCAACTTTTGCTCTTAATGACATTTTGATTGCACACCCTTGTCCTGCCATGGTTTCTCGGTTCTCATTCAAGTAAGGAATTTCTTTATAGAAATGAGTCGCACTGCCCCACTTATACACTAATGTTGAATTTTACATATTATTAACCTCATTGAGAATGTTGGCAGAATTAAAAGTGATGGCATGCCATGTTCACCGTTAGTGAACTGCCGATCAAGTGGTCTTAGGGTCTCAACCGCTGCTGGTTCATCAGCTGCAATGCTCTCAGCGGGTGGATTCGTAATGCCCATTTTGTCTCACGATCTCCAGTATATGGTAAGAGAGCCCATTTCACCAGCAACAGCCACTTCTAGCTTAATGCATGGATTAGTTAAATCAGATCAGTCCATGGAAGCTATGTGGTTTTGTAAAGAGGGTTTTGTGTACATTGATGGTTCTCATGTTTTCTTCTCTATCCAAAATGGGGATGTCATAGAAATATCATCCAAGGCACCGGCTTTGAAAGTTTTCTTGCCTCCAAATTTGGTATATTAGATCATATGTGCAGAGACTGTTGGTGGGTAAATTAGTGCAGGAGTTATTGAAATTTGTGAACACGGGTAACTGCTGATCTGTAAATGTGGAATGGAAATCTTGTAAATATATCTTGACTTCTACACATAAAATTTTCAACTTTCTTCGATTTAGACCATTAATTGTGATTTTATTTTGTTGGGCACCAAGGTGTATAAGTTGGGGGCATGAGCTATTGTATGAAAAAGTTGTAGAAATGGAAAATATGGTGAAAATCCCTACTTGGATCCCCATCGAGTCATCTACAAATGAGAAAAGCCGCTGTTTTAATACTTAAACACCACCAGCCTCCTTATCATCTTCCATGAATAAGTTAGATGCTGCTCCTTCTAAAGGATTTAGCGAAAGACAATCTTTTCATATCCTTGATCACTCGTTTATTTATGTAAAGTGTCGCTTACAGTATTTTATTTTGCATAGTTGATGAGTTGATGAGTTGATGAGACGCTTCCGCGAACGCAGATTAAAAACCAAAAACCACATAAATTTTTATTTTTTTTTAGTAAACATAAATTTTTATTGTTACTTAGCCTTTGTTTGGTGCAGTTTCCCTACACTTATATTTGAGGAGAAAATTTATTTTTTTTAGTAGCACAGGCGTCTTAAGATGTATTTGGGAGTGAGATACTGTAATTTTTAAGTTGCAGTTACTGTAGAGTAAAAGCTGCAGTTGTGAAATAAAAGTTAGGAAAAAAAAATTAATAAGCTGTTAAAGTCCAACTACAAGTGTTACTAAACACCTTAATAGTTGGATTTTGACAGTCCAACTACCTCATCACACTTCTAAACAGGTTACTAATCAAATTATTACTTTTATATCTCTTTCTGCTTTGTTCGTATTTTTGGTACCTTAATTGTATTTAGCACATCGAAGCTTCTCTTTTGAGTTCCTCTAGTAACATCCTCATGGCGTCTCAAGAGCATCCTATCAGCTCCACAAGACTTCCTAAAACCCCATAAATCCTTTTATGTTTTTACTCAAAAGGTTAACAAAAAACAGAACGTAACAACTTTATAAAATTAAAAGCGGATCATTTTTAAAACAATTTCAAAATCTAAAAGAAGATTACGAGACTTCATTAGGTCCGGCCTTTCTATTATTTGTTACTAATTGATTGTATATCCTCACTTTTCAGCGAAACACAAGATGGTGGTAAATTTTGAATAAGAAATGCCTAAGATGTGACACATGTAAAGATATTTCATGTGACTATTTAATAACAAAAAGACCCTAGAAAGTGAAGAAGGAACTGAAAGGACAAACACATAACGGAAAGACCCCCAAAAAATAAGTTTCGGTCACCTTAGCCTCCTGAAAACTGTAGAGGATGTCTTCCACAACACACTAGAACTGCCATATGTCGGCTAGGAACTACAGAGGAAGTGATAGCTTCACCAATGAGACCATAACACATCATCACAACTGGTACCCACTTGGGTTATCTCCAAAATATCTCACTGCAGATCACATGAATCAAATATGAGAAATGGAGACCATAAACATAGTCGTCTACCACATCAACATTCAAATCAGATGTCCCTTAACCTAATTGGCTCATTTGAAATGAGTCAGTCAATAATGAGGACACGCTGCTAGTAAAGACAATTCCTCAAAAGACAATTGTCTAGCCTTAGAAAGCTCAAGAACCTTAACAAGAGAGGTTAAATTACACCCAAATTCTTACTTAACGAGGAAAATAACTAATTGTGGTTCGCCACGTGTCCAAAAAGACACATATATACCCTTAGAGACACTCATTTTATCAAGTCAGGTTTGTCGCACAAAGGGAAGAGGCAAGTTCTCTCGTTCACAAAAAAACATTCAAATTTCCTCTTATTCAAGAGTGTCTCTAAAACCCATCATTCCTTCAACCTCCAGCAAGCTTGACCATTTTATACCGTTGTCAGCCACTACAGGCATCGGCTCTAACAACCATTTTCTTTTATTTCATATTCACCTCAGTCGTCACTCTTCCCAAAAAACTGCCTCCAGGTAATTCACTCTCCATCATTGTCACAATCATTTGCAAAAAAGGAACTTTCCAAGTCAGCTCGAAACAATACACATTTTTCTCTTTTAATAGGGTATTATCATTTTACTACCTTCTATCACTCTACTACCAAAGTTTTGTAACCATTAGTTTTTCCCACTTAATGTTTCAGTTTATCATTTTACCACAAAACCATTAATTTTATTAATAAATTGTTAATATCATAGGATATTTTAAGAATTTCGGTACATTCGGTATTTTAATAATTTTACAAGGTATAATATTAAAAATTTTATCAATAAAATTATTTTAGATATATAAAATAAGCATTGATAAAAATAATTATTTCTTTGTATATAATTATTTTTATATTTTTAATTTAAAGGGTTAAATTATAGTCACATAGAAAAATAGACTCTCATTATAATTTATGTAAAAATTCTATTGATTTTAATTGTTTAGTGGTAAAATAATAAAAAATAAAATATTGAAAAAATAATTATAAAAAAATTTAGTAGTAAAGTGATATATTAAAAAAATAAGTGTTAAAATAATTATCAAAAAATTTTAACTGCAAATCCACCCCACTTTTAAAAAATAATTACAAAAAGTTCTCATTATTTTTAAAAATTTCAAATAAAGAAGAATTCAGAAGAATTAATCAACTAAATATATCTTAATTTATTTTGTTGTGACTTAGATTTTTTTATTATATTTGACTAAGAAGATTGCTTTAACCTAAATTTAAATTGATTATTTTACCCTTAAAAGCTAAAAATACCAATAATTTAATTTAATTCAATAATTTTTTTAATTTTATACAAAATTAATTGTTTCTAAATAGTTTTTTTGTTTGAATTGTTTCAAAATAGTTTCTAAATAGTTAATTTTACTTTGTTAGTATGACTATTAATTTTTAATCAAACTAACATAGGTGGCGTTTATTTTTTTGTCTGAAATCTGAATAGACCTGAATTAGTCTGAATTCTGAATAGATCTAAATGTCTGAATTTGAATAATATGTTTATTTTTTCATCTGAATCTCGAAAAATAATTATTAAGTTGTTTGTTTTTTTCAACTTAAAAAACTGCAAAATATATACTTTTACATTTGTATCTTTATTAAATTTGAATGTCAAATAAATATATATTAAATACCACAATATTTTAACATTTATAAGTAAAACTATATTCAAGTGAATACATAATGATTTTAGAATTTTAATATATAAAATACCATAAAATTTAAATTTTATCATATATAATATAAAAAAAACTAATAAGATGCTTGAAACAATTGATTTGCCATTTCATCTCAAAGTTATCGCATGTAATTTTGATCTTCAATAGTTGAGGAGTTGATACCAAAGTGAGGAGAGATTTCATGACGGCTAAAAAAATAATGATGAGATTATTATGTGGGGTAAATATCTATGGGTGAGTTTTGGGATAGACATGAAAAATAAATTATAAAGTATGGATATTTTTGACATTAGAAAATAATTGACTTAATTTAGATGTTTTTATTAAGTAAAAAGCTAAAAAAAATGGCTTATTTTATTAAGTCAAAATTATCTAAAAAGTCACATTAAGTTATAAAAATAAATATCTATAATTAATTTAATTAAGTTACTTTAAGTTATTAAGTTAAAAAAAAACGCCACCATTATCTTTATAAGAAAATACTCATTAAATTATTAGACTGTCAAATTTATGTCATTTATATATAAAATATTAAAAATTATTAGACTTCATTTAAGAAGTTAGATTATTAGTCATAAAATTAAGTACCTACAGAATTATATATAAGAACATATATTTTTTAGGTAAGTGGGTCATTTTATGTTATAAAGTAAAATAATTAAATAGAACTTATATTAAATATACTTTAATAGTAAAAAGATAAGTAAGAAAAAAATAAGAATGATTTAATTGATTAATTACATAATTTTTTTGTTAATTTTTATTTATTAAAAAAATGTGTATTTATTACAAATATCTTTTAGAAGTGTTCTGGGTTTACACAAAAAACGAGGTGAATAGATACCCACCTAAAATAATAATATATATTTTCAATTTAAATTTAATTTATTCACTTATACTGTTAAAAAGACAACCGTTAGAGGCATGGCTGCCTCAGTCGAATCAGAATCTTCTTATCACTTCTACGTAAAAGAGGGAGCTGGCTAAGTTACAGATTCTGTAACATACAGATCCCACTTAGCCAGCTCCTGATTGGTTACCTAGCTACCAAACAAAAACAATTGCATACTTTTTTTCCATTTGCAGGACAGGTGTGGTGCATGCATTGGGTGCGTATGTTACAGAATCTGTAAGGTAGACAGGTCCCGTAAAAGAGATCATAAAGTCAAAACAGATAGCGTTGGCGTGGGCCGTCGTCGTTTCGAGAATCAGAAACTCCGAATCAATTCCACGTGAGATATCGTGAGCACACGCGCCATCCAAACCGCGTGTGAGTGGGGGGGAGTCTCTGAATCTATTCGCGCGATATTTTTTCTCAGGCAAGCACAGCTCGACAGAACAGAGTCGGTCTCCTCATTATAAGACACACACTACAAAACGCCACGCGTTTAAGTGTTTAACGCCTTCTCAGCCTCACAAAAATATCCCATTCCCGTTTCATTTTATTATTATTATTATTATTAGTTTTCACGTCTCTCCCTCCATCTCACTCACCAAGTGTTTCGACAAAATCCTTTTACAAAATATAAAAAACGACGTCGTTTCGGTTCTTTTGTGGTGTCGCGGTTTACACAGAGAGAGATGAGGATACAGTGCAACGTATGCGAGGCGGCGGAGGCGAAGGTGCTGTGCTGCGCCGACGAGGCGGCGCTGTGCTGGGAGTGCGACGACAAAGTTCACGCCGCCAATAAGCTAGCGAGCAAGCACCAGAGAGTCCCTCTCTCCTCTTCTTCGACACAAATGCCCAAGTGTGACATCTGTCAGGTTTAGTAAATCTTTTTTTTTTCCAATTGTTAAATGCAAATTAATTGGATGAAACATGCTGATCTTTCCTTAATTATGCCTTAAAATACAAAATTAATCCGCGTGATTTGTCGGAAATTTAGGGAAGGGCCCCCGATGTAATTCGGCTATACTATAGGGGGGTTGTTTGATATTTTCTCTGATACGTGTTTGTGTAAATTAGTTCGTGTTTACCAGTCTTGCAGAATGGTTGTCGTAGATTGAATGCAGGGAGTTTGGAAGTAAGTTTGGGGAATAATATATGTTGACAAGCTTCGGATATATCTTGAAGATCTCTATGTGTAATCTGGATATGGAATGTGACACCAACTTATTTTATTACTTATATATATATATATTTTTTTGGTTGCTGGGGGGAAGGATATTCCAATGATAATTTGAATTTAATAAGCCGGCTTTGGATAAGGAAGGCATTGTATCTTTTGTTTTTAACTAGGAAAATGGAAACCCTCTTTTGTCTTTTTGTAAGCAAAAGAGAAGCTATGCGAGGATCGAGCAAGTTTATAAACAATGTGGGGATATTGTGTGAACAGAATTAAGATTTTTGCTTTACTTGGGAAAAGATTTCCAATCTGTTGTAAAAAGATATTTTAGTTGCATTCTAAAAATCTATAGATTTATCTTAGTTGTGGTATGGATGGATACTTTCCAAAATGATTAATTAACCTTCTTGAATTTGCTGGTTTCTGATTTCTTGATCTTCATTTAGATTAACTACTGAGAATGTGATGATCCTTTGCAGGAAACATCTGGCTTTTTCTTTTGTTTACAAGATCGAGCCTTACTCTGCAGGAAATGTGATGTTGCCATACACACAGCAAATAGCTATGTGTCTGCTCATCAGAGATTTTTGCTTACTGGAGTAAAAGTAGGTCTTGAACCAGCTGATCCTGGTGCTTCATCTTCCTCTATTAAGTCACTATCTGGGGAAAACATTTTGGACACGAAATCCCATTCCCTGTCTAGAAGGGACGCCCTGATGCCAGTGGCTGCTGAATGCAAAGAAGTTTTACCTGCAAGTTCTGGTGGAGTTGGCGACTTTGCAATGAACAAAGTCTCATTTGCTGGGGGGTCTGCAGCTGGAAGCACTCCGTCGTGGCACATGGATGATTTTCTAGCACTTCCTGAGCTCAATCAGAATTATAGCTTCATGGATAATGGGTCATCTAAGGTAACGCATACTTACAATGGAAAATCATATTTGATTTTGTATGTACTGGTTGGGGAGCCTCTATCTTTTGAGATTATTTTGGTTGTATCTTTGGTCATGTTTGTTGCTTCACATATGCAATTGCTGTTCATGGTCAAATATCTCTAAGATAACCTTCATTCTCTTCCTCCTGCATGTTCATTCATGCATGATCATGCACGTAGACTTCAATGTGGAATCACTGCCTATCAACTTGATAGAATCTCAAGAAGAACTTCAGTTGGCTCATAGCTCAATGATGACATCCCTTGTTGGTTAGTGATGGAGCCAACGTCTGGGCCAGTAGTGACATGGTCTCCTCTACAGTCTTTTGGGAAGATCACTAATCTTATCCCTAACCTAGTCTTCTGTCAAGGTCACTAATTTTATCTCTAACCTAATTGGTTGGTTTTGTACTTCTAAAAGCCAAGTATAGTATTCAGAATTCAAGAGTTGAGAGATGTTTTTTCTTCTTGCAAAGAATACTTGGAAAGTATTTGTTTTGCTTTGTTCAGGTCTGAGCCTTTTCTGGGAGCCAGTACTTAATGGGTAGACCTCACATTTTTCATTGCCTGTAATATTTAAGAAGTGAGACTGCGAATGTATATGCTTTGACTGATATATTAAACATCTAATTTATCCAGAAGGAAATTTGCTTGCCTTCTTAACTGAAGATTTTATTAAGAACGCTACCAGTATGATTGTAAATAACCAATTTGAAATACAGGGAAAAACATGACTGCTGACACATATAATGAATTTTATATTTCTTGCATTATGTTAACCTTCTTCAGTTTCTTCCTTTCACACACATGCTATGCTAGCACATGTATGCTTACATCTATTTATGCATAAGAATTGCATTTCTTAACATTTCTTTATTCCGCTAGCCTTGTTCTAGTCATTCCATCATGTAGATGATGAGAATGTATCTAGTTTAGAATTTGATGTTGACCGATCTGACCCTAATGATACAGGCAGTAAATTTATTAGATTTGGTGGTAATCAAAGTAAATCAGTCAGTAGTATTAAGTTTTGGTATGTTATTCCTTTATAACATAGCATGATGCCATTTTGTCCCAATATTATTCTGTTGGTACAATTCATACTTTTTGCTTCTTTATTGTTTTGGATTCTTAAAGGCTGATAGTGGCAAGCGTGGAGACTCTGACAGCTCATCTATCTTAAGATCTGCTGAGGAAGAACTAGATGATGATGAGTGTTTGGGTCAGGTTCCAGAGGCCTCCTGGGCAGTGCCACAAATCCCTTCTCCTCCTACAGCATCTGGGCTCTACTGGCCAAAAAATCCTCAGAACCAATATGAGAGCGCTTTTGTGCCTGACATATACCACCATTCTCAGCTTAATCGCGCTGCCACAAGAAGGTGGTTGCACTAAACCTTTATTGGATGTCTCGTGTCTTCAATATCACCTTTTCAGGTTTGCTTCTACTCAATTATCTCCTCTGGTTTGCTAAAACTAAAATTCGATGATCTATCTGCATGGGATTTGACCGGCGCTTTCCCTGGTGCCTGCTCTTGATACAGTATGGGTTTTCGAAGATGAAAGCATAAATAAGAAGTGTGTTTGGAGAGCGGCTTCTTTGCCTTAGTTGTGGAAGTTATAGTTATACTGTTAGCTGTAGTAGTCAATAGTCCAAGTTAAACAAAGTTAGTATTTGTGTGGTTGAACCATTCTAATTGACTAAATATCTTGACCAAATCAATGTATTTCTCTATTCTTTAGAATTGGAAACAAGGGTATTTCGATATCTGCAAATAAATGGTAAGGACATCCCAAATGGTGAGAACAATGTTCTAGTGCCTGGATTCTTTTGCATGTCTTCTTGTTACTTATTGCATGCATTTGGGATTTTCTGGATTACATTTCTTGGCATTTGATATGCTTGTTGTGAGTACTAACTCTTCTTAATTCTTTTATTATTTCTTTCCATTGGATTTGCTTATTGTGAGTACTAGCTCTTCTTAACACTTTTAGTATGCTGAAACAACTACTGGGATTGTAAGAATTCATGGCGAAGTGGGAGAGTTATTCACCATTTTGACGATACAGAATCTGTTAACATTTTTTTGTTTAAACTTAGAACCATGAAAAATATCAGCAAGAATTTAATGCGTTAAATAGTTTGAGCTTTGTTGTATTGTGCTATGAAATGCAACAACCAAAGTTCGAACGAACGCCAGTTTTTATCTTTAAAGACGTGTTTGGTATTATAGTTGGGGAAATGTAACTCAAAAGTTGCAGTACTAATGTGTATCTCGCGACTCATTTGAACGATGAAATATTTGTTACATTTATATTATTTTTTATCAAAATTATTATTTAAAAATTATATTTATAACATATTATTAATTTCTATTTTTTTCTATTTTTAGCTATTGATTTCTATTTTTAACTATAATTTTTTTTGACAGTCTCGAACGAACTTAAAGGAATTTACCATAAAAGCTCAGTTCACTAAGCAAGTTTAAAATTTGAACTGGCATGACAATGATTTATTTAACTGTCATATAATTTGGCATATTTTAATCAGTCTTCATGTAAGATTTGGCACAATAATTCTTCAACATGACTCTAAAAGAATAAAAAAGAAATGTACTATTTTCATAAGTCGCATTCATTTGTCCTAAGGGATTAATTTTCTGCTAAAAAATACATTCCAATGTCTTTTGTGACGGGGAAAAGTGCATGCACAGCCTCCTTTTATGCGAGTTAGTTAATTGCTTCCTTCACATGCTAATAATTTACTAATTCAATTGGGAAAAGAAGGCCAAAAACACCCATGGAACTCACTGATTCTCTTGGGACTATAAAAAGAACACGAACTGGGAACCCAAAGATGCTGTTTCTCAAATTTAAATTCAAAATTCTACTATGATCATGGTAAATTCTAGAAAATTGCACTTGCCGTGCAATGTACACCATATAAATTACGAGGGAGATGAGTATCAACCAACATAATAAAACAATCAACTATAAGAAGAAAATTCTGATTACACTCTAGCCTAAACACCATGGCTCTACAAAAGTTCATTAAATAGTTCAGCATTTATATGCTAAAACTCTAAGCAGCCTCGGTGGCGATCTTAAGACTATGAAGACAATTCTTTGGTTCGTATTTAGATCGTATTGTCACTTAGCTGGAAGGCGCCATTCAATTTCAAGAAAGGCGGTCAGAGGCCATGGGAGGGCCAGGCATGGCGCGGACATTGATGTCAATAGGCCACAAGCGGTACTGGATATCAAGCTCCCTGAAAATCTTAGTCATCTCTTCGACCAACAAGGCTCTCCTTTCCCACCTTTCACCTATGTCTTGGTGGTTCATTTTGTGTGATAGCCATATCGCAAACCTCACCCTATTCAATTCTTCCACATCCTTGAAAATGAACATCGGATTTGTACACCAATGATCTTTCTTGTTCTCAATAAAACTGCAAAAGCAGCAACAAAAAATAATACATAAAATCAGAAACTTTCATCACACATAATTGAAACAGCAGAAACAGATTTGCAACCACACCACTCTATATCAAACATAGAGATGTTGAAAGTGAAAGAAAAAATTTAATTACATGTACTAAAATTTCTCAGTATTTACCTTAATATTCTCTGTTTCATCTCAGCAATCTTCTCTGCTGGAGTAGATATGTGGATGCAGAACTCAACTGCATCTCCCATGTCAGGACTACGATAATAATTACCGATAGCCTTAGTAGCAAGAACACTATTTGGGAAGATGATCTTCTGGTTATCATATCTAAGGAAAACAGTAGACAAGATGTTCATCTCTTCCACTACCATCTGCAATTTGACAATACACAACTTAGGCCCTCCAGTATTTTCAAAAGCCAAACACTCCTTCAAATGGAATTTAAACATTATTTAAAAATAAATAAATAAATAAAACATTGAAAATGGCTTCTCTAAATGTACCTGAACTCCATCAATTTCACACCGATCACCCACATCAAATGGATGCATCACGAACAGAAAGATGATAGCCTCAAACACTGTCTTACAAGTGTTACCAAATATGAATGCTACGACAACAACCTGAGAGCTTATGAAGAGGAGAAATTTGGTGGTGGCAATTCCTAATATGAGGAGCCAAATAATCACAGTAACAATGCCAATCAAAACGTTTACAAATCGATGAAGCTTGTTGACTGCAGTTTTAGTATCGTTCAATGTAAAGGCAAGAGCCCTCCGTTCTCTGAAAACATTAACCTAACACAAAAAACGTCGCATTATCTTTTGATTGCATTGATGCATAGAAACTGTGGAATGTATTTACCGGAGAGATAGAACTCTTAAACAATTAGATGACATATATTCGCCATCATGCAGTAAAAAATGTCATGAAAATCACACAAGTATAATTTTTCTTACGTATGCATAAGGAGGCTTCATTATGGATTGAATTGATTGAAATAAATAAAATGATATTTTCAAGAAACTGCAGAAACAAACTTAAATTTCAATGCATTGAAAATATATGCTATTTAAATAACCATGTCAAAAAACTGTGCCCTGTAAAATTCAAATGAAGACCAGTCTAAGAACAGTAGCCAAGCAAAAGGATCAGCATCCTTGGAATGACTCCACCATAAGGTTGAACAAATTAAAACCCACGATGAATGTGATATACGCATTTATTGCTTAATTAAACTACTTTATAGTTGCAACTTTCTTAAAGCACGCCAACCACTTTTCTAACAAACCAAAAATTTATAACTTTTCAACATTTATGTATCTGGAAAATGCTAGAATCAATTCCTGTAGTCACAACAAAAACCTGATGGGACAATTTAATCCATTAAATTCCATTTAACCCAAAACTTACAAGCCAGAAGGTCTAACTTTATGTCACTGATACTCATTTGCACTCTTTTCAACAAAACTTGAAATTTTCTTCTAATAAACAATAAATGGCCAGAAACAAGGATTTAGTAATGTCCACACGTATACTAAAAGCCATACGTTGCCAAATTCTTACCACCCAATTCTTCAAGGCTGACTTGCTAATTTTCTTTCTTTCAGATGCTTCTTCAAAGAGACTCATGGTCTTCGAAGCCTCATCTTCATTCAGGAAACGCATAAGGTCCTCAAGGTAGATGAACCTAAGAAAACAGTGGTGAGATTAGAAGGAGAAATGCAGGAAAATCAGTCATTCAATTAATGGCATCCCCTATAACTGTGAGGCCAGGGCTTCAACCAGTCATGGAAAGAAGACATCTTAAAAGAAATACAAAAGGTGGGCTCCTTGATTCATGCCTACAATAAGATTTGCATATGTTTTACTCAATACTGCACCAATACTTATAAACAGTATGAAACAAGAAATGAAAATTTGGAACAGGCATAGATATCCTTGATTACTACACTTGTTTAATAAATTCTTCATGTAAATTGAATTTTAATCACAGCGAAAAAAATAAAAGGAAATGAGCACCAAATTTACACAAGAAATACTATACTGCAAATGTAATAGAAATAAGGACATACTTGGACCCTGGCTTAGCCACATTCTGGAATATTTTTCTGGCTGCAGCTTTTGCCTCATACTCAGTTTTAATATGGGGTGCAGACTCATCTTCATGAGTTGAATCTTGTATCTGCTCATCTAATGTGGTAAGGGATCCATGTCGGATTATGTTCATTAGTCTCTTCATGTTCCAAGCGGAGACGTTCTTGGGGTTCAACTTATGCAAGTGATCAATTGTTATCCCATTATCATCTTTGTTGGAAAAAGTACGAGAAAGCTTTGGACTTTTTCCTTCCCGGGGAGTTCTCTGAAGCCTTCCACTTCCTATCACCTTTGCACTTTGTGGTGAGGATAAGACAGAAGATTTAAGGCCAGGGGGAATAGTAACACCAGCATTTTGAAGCTTTTGAACCTCACTCACAATTCTCTCCTGTTCTTCTTCTGCCTTTTGTATTTCGATCAAGGGGGGGCCAGAGAGTGTTTCAATCAAGTATTGATTGAACAATGCCTCTTGAATTCTGTCAAAATATGTGCTCACATGAAAAGAAGATGCAAGAACTTTCACCAATAGGGTCTTTACTAACCACAACATCACACCCACCCAAAGACAAATCAAGATCTTAGTCGCATACTTAAGAACTTTACTATTTGTTTCCCTCTCTACTCGCTGATCAAACAGGCAATGCCAAGCAATCAACACAAGCCCTAACCAAAGACAATTCTTAACTGCCTTCCTGACTCCATAAACAAAATACAAAACCCGTTTGCGCAAAATAAAATTCCTCTCAATGCAGAACACAATTATCCTAACTATCCAACTAGAAACCAACCTACCACATATCAGAACCAAAATCAAAAGCTCCCATTTCCACAAACCAAGCTTCCACAACTTCTTTTTCTTAAAATTATCAATAGTCAAACTACAAACCAATGCTCCTATAATCAAAATCAGACTAAACCATTCAAGCAGAACCCATATACTAATCTTTTCCTTTTTGTAGTCCTCGGGCAAGTCCTCCTCCAATAACGGATCTTCCTCTTCTTCATCAACATTCTTCCCAATAAACCCACTTTTCAACTGCCCCGATCTCCCCACAACTCTCCCTGATTTCGGCTCCATCCTCTCCGGTGGCGGGTCCATCAACCTTGACTTAGTCTTTGTCACCAACAAAGTAGACTTCTTATTAAATGAGACATTCCTGTCAAAAGACTTGTTTGAAGTACACTTCACAACCTCTCCTTCAGAATCTTTTTGCGGGGAGTCCTTGTAACTATTATTAGTAGAATTTGAATGCCTCCTTTTTAAAGATTCAAAAGACACTCTATTAACTGCAGTTGGCGACTCAGACACGGTTGGTAGACCCTGTGTAGATTTAGTATCACTATTGATATTAATACCACTACTACTACCACAATTATTATTGTTATTACTAGCTTGATGTTGAAGCTCATCCATCTCTAAGTCCATATCAAGAGAGATCTCACCTGAGGCCTTTTGCTTGTGCAAGAACTGACCAATCAGCACGGAGGGTGGATCCTCCATTGATGGGCCGTGTTGCATGAAATCAAAACCCTCTTCTCCACCAACACCACCACTCTTGACATTATTATCCATCTTTCCTCTGTCCTCCCAAAAATCATAACTTGACCCTCTCCAAATCTTGCTGTTGTTACTGCTGACACTACTGCTGTTGTTGGGTTTGTTACCGTCCACGTTGATGAGTACTTCTCTCCGGTCAGTGGAATCAACGGCCATGATGATGATTTATGATATAGTCCCCAAAAAAAAGGCCAAAACCGAATGATAAAGATAAAAAAAAAAAAAGATAATTTCTTGATTCCTGGGCTTGTTAAAGAAAGTAGAAATAATAACAAAAAGAATAAAAATAAATAAACTAAGTTGGCTATCCGATGAAGATTGAAGAATGCGGATGGCGTTTGGTTAGTGGGAAAGTAATAGAAAATTGCGACTGCTTTGAGAAAGAAAGGTGACGAGTGACGCGTGTACTAAAGAAAGTAATAAATATTAAAGCTTCGGAGTTGTTTTTGTTGCAGAGAGAGTGAATGAGAGAAGACGAAGAGCACAGGTGGCACTTTGTTCAAGTTAAAAAAAAAAAAAAGCTGTTGTCTGGTTGAGTTTTATACATAAATTTTTATTTTTTATAGCATGAAATGACATATTTAACCTTCTTTGTTTCTTCTAGCATAACCAGTTCCATATTTGCTTGGCTGTTGGTTAATGGTTATAAATCTAATTTAGGAAAATAAATATGTTGATTATTAATTAATACGGAAACGAAATCACCATAAATAAAGAAATAGCCTATATTTAAGTATATTTGTTTGCCTTATAATTTACTTAGGTGTTGCCACAATCGGAGGAGAATCTTTGCCTTTAGGTTGAATCCTTTTTTGACTTCTAAGCTCAAAAAACTTACAAGAAAACCACATCATAAGGATCTTAATTCCATTTGGTTTCATAAACTAATAAGGCAAAAGTTAGAATAAAAAGGTAAGTGTTGTATTAGGTAAAAATATGGAGAATTATTGGCCCTTTTTACTTATTTATTCCTTTTTTAAAAAGAAAATCCTAAATATCTCAAGTGAAATTGAATTTAATCTAAGTGCAAGAGTGTGTGATTAGGTCTAATGATTATGAGTTGTTTATTTACTTCTTTTTCAACAAATAATATCACGGAGAATGTAGTTACTAAGTAAAAAAGAGGAATATATAAAAATAATTATAAGGATGAATTTTTTTTATGAGGATAATTTCATATCTTGCATTCATTTTTCTTTTCATTTATTTGTGTCATTTTAATAACCAATAATCTTATTGTTGATATGTCCACAAACGAATTTTAAAGTCTCGATCATCATATGCACATATTGCGAGACTATTAATATATATTGGTAATAAATGTTACAATTTTAATTTTTTGAAAATAGAAAATTTTAAGTCTTTGTCAAATGTACATGTCGTGGTATCCTTGCCTTAGACAAACCTTTTTTAATGCCAAACTATTCCTATATTATTATTATTAGATGTTACAATTCAATTCTTATAGTCCAAGTTATTGAAGTCTATATCATTAAAACTGAAAAAAAAAAAAAAAAAAAGGTCCTTTCAAACACCTAATTTCCCTACAAGGGTATTTATGTAATTTGACAGGAGAACGAAGGTAGTAAAGTAATTGCACTAGTATGTAATATTGTAATAACATGGGCGTAGTTGAAATTTCTGACCACATTGGTCATTTGGTCACCGCAATTTTACTTTGTGTCACAGTTGTTGTGTATAAAATCTTTTAACCGTTGTAGACTAAAGTAGCTAAATGACCGTCCGGTGACGCATCACGCATCCATCCTGGTGACTAGTGACCGACAGCTCATGGCGGCCTTTATTTTTTTCAAATTCTCAATATACCATCAAAATCAACCTGTAATCACGGCGTACAAAATAACTCACTGCTGTCCCGACTATACGTGTCAGAATCTTAGTGGCGGTGAGGTATCAAGCACCCTGGTGATGATGAGGTCAGTTTCGTTATGATTTTTTTTTTTTTACGCGGCAGTTCGGGACCAACATAAAAACGACAGTTTGTGTAGAAAAAGAAGTGTCGTTTTGTTCTTTTTGGTTTTAGTGACGAAACTGCTCAGACCAAATGACCAAATCCTCCTACTTGAATGGAATTTGCCACTAGCACAAAGATTGCATTAAATATTCTTTAACATTTTTCTTTCCTTTTCTTGTTCTTGCTTTTAACATTTTTTAAATTTATTATTATTATTATTATTATTATGCGTTTGAGTTCGATTCATACTAATTTATGATAAAAATAAAATTCAACTATAGAAATCATTTTACCAAATGTCAATCTATACTTAATGTATTGAAATGTTACGGTTATAGTAATTGTAGTGACAATCTTATCTGTTGATTTATAAAAAGAAAAAAAGAAAAAAAAGTTAAAGCATTTTATGATATTTGATTTATCAAAATTGTTGATTCTTATTAACATGTGCAACAACCACTTTGTTTCTCATTGACATTGGGAGAAAACAAATATCACTACTCATATAATAGAAGTTGGTTTTGTCATAGGTAATCCAATTTTTTGTTAAGTAGGAAAGATAAAAGAAAGTATAAAAGAATAGCATAATTTATCCCCTTTATTTTAACACTTTTTTATGTTAATTTATGTTTTACATTCTCTCTCAATATTCGGACATGAGTTAAGATGCTCACATATTTTATAATTTCAGACAAAGAATTATATAATAAATTTTTGTTTTTTTTTTTGGGAACTTTTTGGTAGTTGAATCGTCGGAGTTAAGTTACTAAAATATTTGATAAATGAGTAATAATAAAGTTATAAAATTTTACATAAACTATGTAGTTTAAATTTTTTTAATAAAATAAAAATATAAAATAATAAACATAAATTATGCGAGCACATAGTTATTTAATCCAACTGATTCAAAAGAACATGAACTATTATTCATTTCGGCCCCCCTGAATTTACTAGGTGTCGATGTTGTTCCCTACAAAATCTACGAATAGGCGAAATAAAATAAAACATCGTGGGAGTCAAAAAAATCATAATAATAAAACATCGTGGACTAAATGGCCGGCCGGTGACTCATCCATGCTAGTGACAGCCCATGATTGTCTTATCAGTATAAAAACATCTTCATCTCTCACTGGAATCACGGCGGCAAACATGATAATGATACGCGTCAGAATCTTAGTGGCGATGAGGCACCAAACCCTCAGTGATGATAAGGTCATCGTCGTTATGGAATTTTTACGCGGCCGTACGGAAAAGCATAGTCAATGACTACGTAAAAACGACAGCGTTGTGGTGGGCATCACTTATCATATCACTCTTATTATTATTATATTGCATTGAATGAATGAAAAGCTGTCGAGAAACGACTAGAGTCGTATGGAAAAAGGAATTTGCCAATTATATATATATATATATATCTACCAAAAAATATTAGATTAAAAAATATATGTATTTGTAACATTTTTATTTTTATTTTCTTTTTTTTTTTGTAAATAAGGGGAGTTGATACTTGATTGGCCCTTGAAGGGCCCACGCCCACATCATTGAATGTAATCATGATATTATTATTATTTTTAAGAGAAAAATATTTAAAAATACATAAAAGTCTCTAAAAATTAATAACGTCGACATGATATAAAATTTTTATTAAAAATATATATTTAATCAACAAATTTGTTTATATTTTACCAATTTAATCAATTAAAAATGAATTAATCCACTATACATAGATTAAATTGAACATAAAAATTTCAAAATTCCTGCATTTTGAGAATTTAACCCTAGAACTTCTAAAAACAATAATCAAACTTACAGATGAGATCTAACAATATTTAAATTTTAAGTAAAATAAGAAGTAATAATAGAGTCATATTTTATATTATAAAATATCAAAATAATTATATTTGTAATTTTGACAAATTACTAATTTATAATATGAACGAGACCATAGAGTTATATAAGGATTAAAACAAAGTATTATCTTATTAATTTATTGAAATTATTAATTAAGCTAATTATTAACCCAAGTTTATTGAATATTAATTTATATATTTCATGTTGCAAGGACGATGATTTATCATCTCAATTGAAAATCAATTACTGCCAATAAAGGTCAGTGTGTTGAACACTTAGATGCCACAGCCTTGGCTATCCAATAAATAAATTAAAGACGTTTTGTGACATTTGAAACATGTATTGATTTAATACTAACAAAGTTGTTGATTCCTACCGGCAGCGTATGCATTACCATCACCTCTAATTGACACAAGAAAAAGAAAATATTATTTTACTCATTTGTATATTTCATTTAAGTTTTTGGCCAATTTATATGGATTTAATTGTAGTGTTTAGCAATTTAATGTTATAGTTAAGATAAATTAAGGTGGCATTTTTGTTTCCAAATTTGAATAGGTTTGAATTTATCTAAAATCTTAATAGATCGGAATATAAATATCTTAATTGTATCTCGGGGTCAGCTAGTTCTTTTGGTAGGGCAGCTGGGCTTGTAGCTGTTGCATCTATTGTATATGACATGTTTATTTTTTATTTTTTAATATTTAAATATAAGTGGCATCTTATTTTTTTATTTACTTAAACATGAGAATTTGAAGTTTATATTCTTATAAGTCAAAATGAATAAAGGTTTTATAGTTTAGGAAATAAGTATATAAAATGGAGATATTTTTTTTGGATATAATACTTACTTTCCATTCATAACTTTTTTTCAATTCAGATAAAAATTAAAAAAAAAATTATTATTTTTTGTTCAGTTGTAAATTTCTTAAGATCATAAATAACTTACAAAAAAATAAATTTAAAAATGTCTGAAATTAATAAAATTTTGAATTATGTTTAATAAACGAGCCCTAAGTGCCCATATGAAAACATGGTCTTATATTATGGGCCAGTTAGGTAATGTTGTAGCTTTTTAAATAATTTTTTTTATCTATCTTTCAGAAAAAATTAATTGTGAAGAGAATCAATTAAATGTTTGTAAAATTTATTTTAAAAATTAATGTGAGTTTTAAAAATAGTCGTTTGTACTTAGTAAATCTTAATGTTGAACTAATATAACTAATGACTAAAATAGACATACTATTGAATAAAATTTATTTACACATTTATAAAAATGTATATATAATAGTTTTTATTATGTATATAATAATTGATAACTAAATAAATTTTTTTATCTTAATATAATTGTTAATAATAATAACTTTTAAATTTAACAATTTATTTCCTAATTGAATGAAGATGGTTTTGAATTTTTTTTTAATATTTGTGAGGATATATATAGAATTATATTAATTATAATAGTGATTCTTAAAATTAGATTTTTAAAAAACTACTCCTTTCATACTTTTTAAATCTGCTAGGGTGCTTTTGATAAAAGTGATTTTTTTAAAAAGTTACCGAACACTAAAATTAATTGTTAAATTTTTAATCATTTTTCAGTTTCTCAAAAGCAATTCTAAACATTTATATATATATATATATATATATATATATATATATATATATATATATATATTGTGGCCGTATAATTACTCTAAAGAAAGTTATTACAATCATTTGCTCACTTTTGAAGTAAAAAAATAAAATAATTTCTTCAAATAATAGTTCTAGAGTAATTAAAAAAGATATGTTCTTAATTATTTTTTTTAAATTTCTTAATATCTTTTTAATTGTTTACCATTCAAAATATAGTTAAAAATCAATTGAACTTTAAATTCTTTTACATTTATTTGAGTATTGAAACTATTGATTATAAGGAGGTCTCACAAAAAAGTTTCATCTAAATATCCCAATACTCTAGAGTCGGCCCTGATTATTCTACATGATATAGGTTAAAATTTAACCTCCACTTAAGTTTACAGTATGGTCAGCTCATGATGTCTAATGATATCCTTGTGCACTGACCACTCATGTTCCCCACTATCTGGTCTATCTCCAAGATAATGGCAATCTTTTAGAACACGAGAGAAGCATTTAGGTAAGTTTCATTACCTTATGCAATCCTCCATTTCTTTCCACATTACGTATCCTGATAGAATCACATCATTTGTATTTTGATTTTACTTATCCACATAGTTAATGCGCATGCTAACTTAATTGTCCATAGCCTCTTGTATATAAATGGTCTGTATGATATAGCATGCGGATTTTCTAAACTGCTAATGTGTCGATAAATATACGCAAATGACTTTGACAGTAGAATTGATTATTTTTACATTCACTTTACTGAAAAAAAGGAAGCTCTGAAAATGATGACAAATAGTGTTTTATATACGGCAATGAGTTAGGAGTCCAATTTGAAATTTAATTCTCCTAATTTATTAAGATTTCTATTCGAAGATGATTTGGTCTTCATCAATTAAGTGATATATATTTTTTATATATTTATTGTAATATTTGACCATTTAATTAATGAACATCACATTGATTAAGATAAATACTTAAAAATTATTATTATTATTATTACATATATTATAAATGGGTTGATATTTTGACCAATTAGTCAACATGTTAAGCACTAGTGTTGAATGTCGCAAGGAGCAGACATCACTTTTGGAGTAGTAGAATAACCGATTTTCAATCATTAGCAGTTAAATAAATAAGTTATGAAAAAAAACCTGTAGTGGGGCTATCCAATGCAAATCAAACAAAAAAGTGAAAGTGGATTAATAATCAATTCAGTCCAGACAAAAAGGTTACTATAAAATTCCATCTAATTTTTCTGTGTGTGATTACACCCATTGCTCTTTGATTTGCTTTTCTATGGAAAGTCGTCATTGATGACGTTCTTTAATGAAGTTGTCCTATAACATCGATCCTAAATTATTTGTCATGTCATGAAGTGAATGGCAATTAATCCATTAATTTATCTTCCAACATAAATGAATAAATGAATGTATGATGTCAAATCATTTGTGTTGTATTTTGAGCCTCTCTTTGGCACTGAGGTTAATTTAGGTATATGATTGTAGAATTCATGTTTCTCTTAATTTAAAAAGCGGGGTCTCTGATTCTTTGACGTGCAAAATCTTAGTTTGATCCTCCAAGTCATATATTCAAAGTCCCATGTAGTTTTTATAATTATAAGTTTTGGTTTCCACAGATTTAACCTCAAACACTGGGGGTGTCAACTTTTATCATGACCGAATCCAACATGAAACAACGGGTTAAATTGATTAATAACAAGATACACTGTAGATTAATTAAATTGATTAATTTAACTTCAAACTATATCAAATAATTGAGGTTAGACAATCTTCTATAAATAAATAGCAACTTCTAACACTAAGTACTGCAGCAAACACTAAGAAAAGAAGATGCATTTCTCTTTAGATTTGAGGTATGTTTTTCCGCCATTAATGAACCCTATTCTTCCAGCCAAAATTTCAAGATTGATGACGATCCGGTATTAAAAATCACATTCTTGAATACAATTCTTGCAGCTTTCTCAAATTATATATCCCCATTTGCCTCAATTTTCTAAATAAAAATAGAAATAAATTAAAATTTTTATATTATTAGAGGATAATTTAAAGATTTTCATTCTAAATAGAGTGCATTCTTAACTAATTGAGATATCTTTTGAAGGTAGAGTGCACTTAAATATTGCAATGTACTTTTAACAAAAATAATGGTAAAAGAAAAAAAAAATTAGTGGCACGTATTCATCGTAAAAGTTGATGTCCCCATGAAATAATGGGTGGTGGCGAAGGGTAGAAACTAGAAAGATGAGCCTAGCCCCTGGAATTGGAAAATATCTTTTAGGCTTAGTAATTTTAAAATTATTTCACATGTATTCTTCAAGAATATGATATAAACACTTTTCATATTGGTCCTCAACAATATTTTTTATAATCCACAGTATAATAAACAGTGCTTATATTAACTCTTTAAAAAAAATCCTATACAAATATATATAACAATTTGTACTCATTATTTTAGTTTAGTTCGGGTTTGAAATAAGTCCCTAATTTCGTCCCTAATAATGGGCATGTGTTGGCAACTTGTATACCCTAGTTTGCAGTGTAAATAAAGTATAGATCAGTGTTGAGTGTATAGATGCGTTGATTGTTGATAAGGTCTAATAATTATGAGTTGTTTATTTACTCGTTTTCAACAAATAATATCACGTATAACTTAATTACTAAGTAAACAAGAGGAATATATAAAATTAATTATAAGGAAAGAGGAATATATAAAAATAATTACAAGGGTGAATTTTTTTTTTATGAGGGTAATTTCATATCTCTAATTTTTTGCATTCATTTTTCATTTCATTTATTTGTGTCATTTTAATAACCAATAATCTTATTGTTGATATGTCCAAAAACGAATTTTAAAGTCTCTATCATCATACGCATATTGTGAGATATGCTTGTCTTATACAAGACCTTTTGTACCAAACTATTAATATATTATTAATAGATGTTCCAATTTTAATTTTTTTAAGAATATAAATTTTTAAGAATAAAAAATTTTAAGTCTTTGTCAAATGTACATATGGTGGCTTTGCCTTCCACAAAACCTTTCTTCAATGCCAAACTATTCCTATATTATTATTATTATTAATAGATGTTACAATTTAATTGTTATATTCCCGGTTATAAAAGTCCATATATTATTAAAACCCCCCCAAAAAAAAAATTCGTTTCAAACAAGGGTATAAATTTTCCTACAAGGGTATTTATGTGATTTTACAAGCATACAAGGGCATTAAGTAATTGCACAAGTATAAATAGATCATGGGCGTAGTTGAAAGTTTTGACCACATTGGTCACTCGGTCCCCACAATTTCACTACGTGTCCAACTTGTTGTGTACAGAATCTTTTAAACAATGCAGACTAACAACAACTAAATGACCGGCCGGTGACGCGTCCATGCTCGTGACTAGTGACAGACAGCCCATGATTATCATTATTCTTCTCAAATTCTCACTGTAATCGCGGCGAACGAAATGACAAACTTTATGAGTATGCATCCGTTATTATACGTGTCAGAATCTTAGTGGCGGTGACGTACCAAACCCCTGGTGATGATGAGGCGTTACCGTTCTGATTTATTTTGTTTTTTTTTTTTTTAAGCGGCAGTTCGGGACCAACATAAAAACGACAGCGCGGCGAGGGGCATCATTGCATCGTGTGAAATTAATTGAATAAAAGCTGTCATCAAGAAACGACAGGAGTTTGCTAGGAAGAGGAATGTCGTTTTGTTCTTTTTCGTTTTACTGACGAAACTACTAGACCAAATGACCCAAATCCTACTTAAAAAAGGAATTTGCCACTTGCGGTCTCGGACAAAGATTAAGATTGCATTAAATATTCTTTAACAATTTTTTCTTCTTCTCTTTGTTTCTTTCTTTTATATATATATATATTTTTGTTTATTATGCACTATTATTTATTATTATCTGCGTTTGAGTTCGGTTCATGCCAATTTCCCATGGAAAACAAAATTCAACCGTTGAAATCATTCTAATAAATGTCAATTTATAAGACGCTTGATGTGTTGAAATATTATGATTATAATAATCGTAATGACAATTTTACATGTTGAAATTAAAAAAAAGATTAAAACGTTTATGACATTTGATTTATCAAAATTGTTGATTCGTAATAACATGCGCAATACCATTACGGTTCTCATTGACACATGGAGAATACAAATATTTTTACTCATGTGATTCATTTTGTATTGTTCTTTTGAAGATGAAATAGTTGTATATTCCTATAATTTAGATTGTCAAGACCTATAGGCTTTCACCATTAAGAAATAGAGTCATAGGACTCGCTTATAACTACTAGTTTTAATCACTTTCAATCTTATAAAATACAAGTGAAAGTGCATTTAATTACAAGAATTGAACAAAGAAGAATTGAAGATGGTTTTGTCATAGATAGCTAAAAAATTTAGTTCATATCTTAAATTTTTTGTCAATGTTTGGACATGAGATAAGATGTTCGCATATTTTATAACTTTGGATAGAATTTGTTAAACTTTTGGATAATTTAAGCTTCAAAATTAAGCTGCTAAAGTATTCAGCAAATGAGCAAATGATAATGTTATAAACTTTTGCATAAATAATGGAAATATAAAATAATTAAAATAAATTACATGAATTAATAATTATTTAATCAAACCGATTCAAAATAACAGGAACATTGGTCACTTGGTTCCGTGTTGGTCCCTACAAAATCTATGAATAGGGGTAAGAAAATAAAACATTGTGGACTAAAAATGACCGGCCGGTGACGCATCCATGCTAGTGACAGCCGATGATTGTCTTATTATCGGTTTAAAAACATTTTCATCTATCACTGTAATCACGGCGTTGTATGGTGACAAACATGATGGTGATACGCGTCAGAATCTTAGTGGCGTTGAGGTACCAAACCTTCGGTGATGATGAAGGTCATTGTCGTCACGGAGAATTTTTACGCGGCAGTACGGGAAAGGGGAATCAAGGACAACATAAAAACGACAGCGTTGTGGTGGGCATCATTTATCGTACCACTCTTATTATTATATTGCATTGAATGAATGAAAAGCTGTCGAGAAACGGCTAGAGTCCTACGGAAAAAGGAATTTGTCAATTTTTTTAATATATCTTCCAAAAAAGATTACATATATATATATATATTTGCAATTTTTTTTTTTTTGTAAATCAAGTGGAGTTGATACTTGATAGGCTCTCGAAGGATCCATCTCGTTTAATGTATTAGTGTTATTATTATTTTTAAGAAAAAACTTTAAAAATACATTAAAATTTCTATAAATTAATAATATGGACATGATATAAAATTTATTAAAAAATGTATTTAATCAACAAAAAATTATTGTATTTTACTAATCTAATCAATTAAAAATGAATTAATCCGCTAAAGATAGATTAAATTAACTAAAAAATTCAAAATTCTTACAATTTGAGAATTCAACCTTAGAACTTCTACAAATAATAAGAAAAATTACAGATTAGATCTAATAATATTTAAATTTTAAGTAAAAATAAAAGTAATAATAAAATCATATTTTATATAGTAAAATATCATAACAATTATATCTATAATTTTGACAAATTATTAATTTATAAATGAACGAGACCATAGAGTTATATAAGGATTTAAAAAAAAGTATTATTTTGCTAATTTATAAAATTATTAATTTAGCTAATTATTAACCCAAGTCGTGACTGTTGACTCTAAAAAAATTGTTTTATATATTTCATGTTGCAAGGACGATGATTTATCATCTCAGTTGAAAATCAATTATTGCCAATAAAGGTCAAAGTATTGACACTTAGATGCCTCGGCCTTGGCTATCCAATTAATAAATTTAGAACGTTTTGTGACATTTGAAACATGTATTGATTTAATGGTAACTAGTCGCGTAGAGTCGCAGCTAGAAACTTCAAAATTTTTGATTCCTACAGGCAGCGTATGCATTACCATCACCTCTAATTGACACAAAGAAAAAGAAAATATTATTTTACTCATTTGTATAATTCGTTTAAGTTTTTGGGCAATTCATGTGGATTTAATCAGTTCTAAACGAATCCTATCTCTAACTGATCAAAATAGCTTAGATTATGCTATTATATGGTTCCATAATTTATAGGGTATACTAACCACACGTTTAGATCTCTCAAAATTTCAATTTGAATCTTATAAGTAGATATCATTTTTTCTGAAAATGAAGAAGTTGTACCTTACCATATTTAGATTGTGATGATGACTCTGATATAGAGTTAGAATTCATGCCCAAGAGCTATGGGCCGTCATCACTCAGATAGAGCTAGGCCCATGGGTTGGCTTACAACTGCCCACTTTTGGTCACTTCCAATATTAAATACAAGGGAAAATATGCATTTAATTGCAAGAAATGAACGAAGAAAAAATAGAAGATGGTTTGATAACTAAAAATGTTACTGTTTTCCCCTTTCTATTGATTCATATCTTAAATGCTTTGTCACAATTGATCTTTGTACATAAGATGAGATGAGATGCTTGTATACTATTTAGAAAAAAAAAAAACTGTAACTATAAAATAAAAATTAATAGTATATAATAAAAATAATTTTTATTATTTGAATAATAATTTTGATCAAATTAATAAAAATATAATAAAATTTTCTTCATAAAAGTATAAAATCAAATCAACTTAATTTCTAAACTACAACAATAAGTGTTTATAAAATATTTTAGTACTATAACTTAAAAGTTATAACTGCTTAAATTTAATTCTAGATAAAGCTTTTGTTTGTTTCAGCTTTTGAATGCTTATTGGTCAAAGCTATCTCTATGTAATCTCAAAAAGCAAAGTGTATAGATTCCATAGCCTCTTATCTATATGATTTGCATGATATAGGTTAAAATTTAATTTGCATTAGGGCGGCTTTAAGCATTGGGATGACAAAATGAATAAACGAATCGAATTATAAACGAATTGGTTCAAAATTCTATAGATTTGAATTCAATTAGTTTATTAAACGAATTGAAATTTCAGGATTTGATTCGATTCGTATTAATCAATTGTTGATTCGTTTAATTCATTTAATAGAATTGATAAACGAATCGAATCAAATCCAGATTCGTTTATTATTCGTTTATCCTTAACGAATTGAATAAGGATTTGTTTACAATAAGGTCTCATATAGATAAGAGGATAAAGTCTCTTTTGTTGGCAAAATGAAAGCAAGAGGAACAATAATTGCAGAAGGATGTTTGCTGGGAAAAATTCTAATTATGAAGAGGGTTAATAAGGAGGGTTTACGGGTAGCTATGCAGCAAGTATGGAGGACAGTGAGAGAGGTGAAGATTGAGAAACTGTGAGATAATATTTTCATGTTCAAATTCGCCCTCGAAGCAGATAAGAGAAGATTTCTAGTTGCAGGTCCTTGGCATTTTGATAGGGCATTGATTGTCCTTATAGAGCCAAAGGGGATAAAAAGCATTAGAGCACAAACATTTACTCATACATCATTTTGGGTTCATCTTCGCAATTTGCCTATACTGTGTATGAATGTAAATGTTGTAGAGGAGCTTGGATCTGTCATTGGGAAAGTTGAAGAAGTAGAGGCCGACGAAATGGTGACTGTATTGGGAAGTATGCGAGGGCCAGAATATCAGTTGATATAACCAAGCTGTTAAAAAGGTCATCTTTTTGGAATAGGAGAGGGAGAATAAAATCCTAATACTAGTCTTATATGAATGTTTACTAGATTTTTGTTTCTGTTGTGGTAAGCTGGGACATTGATAACTTTATAAAATAAGAGTTATCATGGCACTTTTAAACTTAAATTAATAATACTTAGAGAGTAAAAAATATGTTTTCATTGCATTTTTATTATATTTTGCATAAACATTCATCTTAGTTTATTCGTAATAAATTTTGTTTGATTTAGAATAATTTATGTGCTAAATCATATGCATAATTGTAGGTGTCCGGAAGCCCAAATTTCAAGGAAGGAATGCTGATACAATAGGCTTGCAAAAGATATAAAAGAACTTGGTTACAAAAGAATTGAAACAAATTTGGAACAGTGTAGTTGCTATAGCTATTGCTGTAGCAATCCTAGAACAACAATAGAGAAAATTCTGCGCGAGATAATTGCAGTATTGCAATCTATAGTTTCCTAATCTGACTTATGCGCGACTTAGGCTTCTGTTTACCCTAATTTTCAGCTATAAAAGAAGCACACATCATAAAGAAAAGAGAAAGCAGTCACCCAAGGAGAAAAACACAAAGAAACAAAAAAAAAACAAGATTCAAGAGAGAGATTAAGGGCTGCATAAGAGGAAAAATTGTAGAGATCAATTGGGAGTTCAATCCTTCTTATCTTTCTCTTGTTTTAGTGTTTTCTATTTATTCATGGAGATGTATTTCATGGCCGAAACTTTATTTTTTATTTTTCTTTTGCAAATCATGAACTAAATTTATTTGTAGTTAAGTGATAAATAATCTTGATGATTTGTTGACTGAAAATATGTGTTGCTTGCATGTTTGCTGTAGCATTTTATTTTGATAGCATTATTTGTATTCATTATTTCGGCTGATCACCCATTTAATGATACAAGTTAGGAGAGAGTCACAAAGGGGTCTATCTTAGTGGAACATATTAGAGTAATACTTGATTTTAGATTGAGTTTAACTTATCCCAAAAGGGTAATGTTTAATCTAAAATTAGTGGTGAACTAGACATAAGGATTCACCTTGTAGGATAAATAAAACCTAAGCGTGTAGTGTTATATCTTATGTTGGCATAACAACTGATCACTGTTAGGTTGCATATAGATATAAGATATCCAACAAGCGACGACTGATGATACATAAGGATTCTGCCTAGTGCTGTAGCAGATGCTGTAGCAACCGAGTCAAACATTAGAAAAATAGTCAATACCATTAAGAGAGTTTATTCACTCAACTGCTTTATATTCTCATTGGTTGTATTCTTGCGTTAGACGTGATAATTTACTTTGTTGGATTTTATTTATTGTGTTTTTATTTGAATTAGTATATTAGTTTCATTAATTATTTTATTTTAATTTAAAACAAAATCTGCACTGTTAAAATTGTTGTAGTAAGTCTGATAATATCAATTCTTATGGAGACGATCTTGAATACCTATCATTATATTACTTGTTGTGTACACTTACACATTGACACTAATAACATTAGTATTTATACTCAACAGACATCAATTTAGGGAATGTAGGAATTACAGAGGACAACTTAAAGAGGATCTTCCATTTGGTACTTGGTTGAAAGCGATTACATTCTCAGTTAGCTTTAAGCAAAACAAGAACCACGAAGGATGGAATTAACACAAAGACAGGAAAACCGAGAATTTTACAAACCAAGAACAGAACGATCAATCATAAACAAAATAGAGGAAAGGAACAGACAAGAAGAAATCGGGGTAGAGCTGACCTAAAAGAAAGAGGGTGGGTACATAGAACCAATAAAAGATGAACACGTGGCTGAAGGGGTCATTGAGCAAGTAGACCATGTAGCGGGAAACTCGAGACAATAGAGTGAAGGTAGCCAAAGTCAGACGCCCATAGCTGGATGCATAGAGAGTCCTGTGACAGGAAAGAAAATGGCGGGATGAAAAAGGGGGGAAGACCAAATAAAAAATTTGGGGATTTTAGTCTTGAAAATTAAAAAATGTACAAGAAGAGAATTCCCAAAATAGCCAGGTAAGCTCGAATGAAGAAGTTGTGGATGATGGACCAGAAAAACACATGAAAAAGCCCAAAATCAGAAGATGGAAATTACAAGCTAGGAACCACAGCGGAAGGAAGCCGGTAAAAGTGTGCCTATCACTAAGAAAAAGCCCATGGAGGAAACCAGGATGACAAGCCCAATCACAAAAAAATAAAAAATTAAAAGCCTACGAAAGGAGATCAATATGGGAAGTTATTTTCATTCCCTTGCAGTAAAACTTAAAATGAGTTGGGAGGGAACCAACATGGAGGAAATGGAGATTGTGTAACTAAGCATGAAAGAATCATCAGCAGAGGCTATTAGCGGAGGCTGGTAGCCAGCCCCGTCGCCAGCCATGAAAATCCTTAGCTGGAACGTTCGGGGTTTGAGGAATCCTCGAACGTTACTTGTACTGTGAACAATTCTCCAAGAGCACAGACCACAAATTGTTTACCTGTGTGAAACGAAGATGTTGTCTGGGTAGATGAATAAAGTTAGAACAAAGCTGAAGTTTGATTGTTGTTTTTCGGTGAATAAAAGTGGATTGGGTGGAGGGTTGGCAATACTTTGGAATTCGGATATAGAGGTTAATATTGCTTCCTTTAGTTGTCACCACATAGACGCTGAAGTGTGCACTGAAAAAGGGAAGAATTTAAGATGCACAATGATATATGGTAGTCTAGAAACAAGTCAGAAAAGGAATACCTGGTCATTGTTGAGGCGTTTGGCAAGTTTGTCATCCTCTCTCTGGTTATATTGTGGTGACTTTAATGAGATTTTACACTTAAACGAAAAAAAAGGTAATGATAGAGTTGTGAGAATGATAAACGACTTTAGAGATGCTGTAAAAGATAATGGTTTAGTTGATATGGGGTTTTCAAGGAGAATATATACTTGGTTAAATAAGAGGTATGAACAGCGGTATATAGATGAGCGATTGGATAGATGTCTTTGCTGTACAAATTGGAAATATCATTTTCATGACCTGGTGGCTGTCCATCTAGAGTCGTGGACCTTAGATCATAGCCCAATCATAATGGAGGTTGTTGATAAACACAGTGAATTGAGCTATACAAGGAAAAGCTTTAGAAGAATTCATTATGAGGATTTTTGGAATCCCTACGAGGCTTGTCAAGAGATTATCAAAGAGGAGTGGCTGAGAAATGTAGACTGGAAAGAGGGGAATCTTGTTCAGTCGTTTTCAAGAGCAGCAACAAAGTCTATGATGCAATTAAAATGGTGGAGCAGAAACGAGTTTAAAGGAAATAAAAAGAAGATGAAGAATTTGGTAACCAAGCTTAGAGGGTTGAAACAGAACACAAATCAAGAGGAGAATGGTGAGGAGATAAAGCTAGTTGAGAAACAAATTGACAATATGCTGATGGAGGAAGAGATTTACTAGAAACAACGATCTCGAGCTGACTGGCTTACAGAGGGTGATAAGAATACGAAATTCTTTCACTCTAAAGCTTCTTTAAGAAAAAAAAAATAATAAGATTTGGGGAATTAATGATGAAAATAAGAATTGGAAAGATAAGGAAGTGGAGTTAGAAAATGAGTTCTCTTCTTATTTTGCGAAAATGTTCACCACTACTAAGCCCTCCCAAGATCACATGGATGCTGCACTTGCTGGATTGAAAGTGAAAATCTTAGAGAAGATGAATGAAGTGCTAGAGCAACCCTTCACGGAATATGAAATTGTAGCAACCCTTGCCCAAATGTGCCCTACGAAAGCCCCCGACCTGGATGGTCTTCCGGTTGTGTTTTTCTAGAAACACTGGAAACTAGTTAATAGAGGTGTGATCTCAACTTGTCTCAATGTGCTTAATGAAAAAAGTATCGTTGCTCCCCTGAATCACATATATATTGCTTTAATCCATAAAGTAGAGAAGCCTAAGAAAGTCTCTGATTTTAGGCCTATAAGCATGTATAATGTCATTTATAGAATTGTGGCCAAAACTATAGCAAACAGGCTTAAGCTCATCCTTCACAAAATCATATCTCATACACAAAGTGCCTTAATTCCCAATAGGTTAATAACTGACAATATTATCATCAGGTATGAATGTCTCCATAAAATTAGACATAAGAAATGGAGGAAACATGGCTTAGTTGCTCTGAAACTAAATATTAGTAAAGCCTACGATAAAGTGGAGTGAAGTTTTGTGGAAGCAACAATGCTAAAGCTAGGCTTCTCTCATAATTGGGTTAATTTGATAATGAGATGCATTACATCAACCTTTTTCTCAGTGATTATTAATAGGGTGCCTAAAGGACTGATTACTCCTCAAAGGGGGCTAAGGCAGGGCTGTCCTTTGTCTTCTTATTTGTTTATAATGTGTGCAAAGGTGTTTTCCAGCTTATTGCTCATAGCTGAAGAATCGAATATTATACATGGCTTAAAATTTAGGAGTACCACCACCATATCACACTTACTTTTTGCGGATGATAGTTTGATCTTTATGAGAGCAGATGTGGCAGAATGTAAACACTTGAAAAAATCTTTGATTGCTACACTAGAGCTTCAGGGCAACTCTTTAACTTAGACAATTCATCTAGTTTTTCAGTGGAAACACTAAAATGGAGGATGTGACAGCAATTAAAGCAATCTTTAACCTCAATGTGGTTTCTAGACATGAGAAATACTTGGGTTTGCCATCCGTGGTGGGTAGAAATAAGAGAAGCTTTTTCAATAATTTTAAGTTGAGGGCATTGAGCAAAATTTCCAATTGGCAGAATAAGTTTTTCTCAAGCGGGGGGAAAGAAGTTCTCATTAAGGCCATAGCTCAAGCGGTTCCTTCCTATGCTATGAGTGTTTTCAAAATCCCGAACGGATTATGTCGCAAAGTTCTGGTTGGGATCCAAAGATAACAAAAGATGTATTCATTGGGTTAAATGAGAAAGAATGTGTAAGGCAAAGATAAGAGGAGGCATGATGTTCAAAGACTTGGTGTCCTTTAATCAGGTGCTGCTAGCAAAACAGGCTTGGAGGATTTTACAATTCCCCAACTCACTTGTGTCTAAAGTTTTGCAAGCAAGATATTTCAGGACCTCAGATTTCTTGCATGCAAAACTGGGATCAAATCCATCTTATATATGGAGGAGTATCCTATGGGGAAAGCAAGCCATCTATAAGGGCTGTAGATAGAGGATTGGTAGGGGGAACAATGTGCAGATTTACCAAAGCAACTGGATTCCAAGAGAAGAAACTTTCAGACCAATTTCAACATCAACCCCATCGTTGCCATATGACAGCTATGTTACTAAGCTGATTGGAGCTGATAATACCTGGGATGTGGCCAAAATTTATCATTATTTTGTCAAGGAAGATGCTGACTTGATCATAAGCATTCCCTTACCAAAAGAGCCTAAAGAGGATTAACTATTTGGGCACCTCTTTGGCACTATGACAAGCACAAAAATTACTCTGTGAAAAGCGGATACCAGATAGCCCAAAAAATCAGATTTCCATCCCCTCATAGCAGTTCACAAACATCATTAGAGGTGTGGAAAAATTTATGGTCCCTCATGTTACCAACTAAGGTGAGGAATTTTATGTGGAGGGCATTAAAAAATGTGCTTTCTACAACAGATAATCTGTGGCAGAAGAAGATCATTCACAACCCCATTTTCCAATTGTGTAAAAGACAAGCTGAAAGTGTTGTCCATACTCTGTTCAAGTGCAAAATGGTCAAGAAAGTCTGGAAATTAGTTCCTTTAGCTTAAAAAATTCTGAACCTGGTGGAGCAACTAATGAGGTGTGTGATGCTGGAGATGGTTGAGAGCTTAAAAAGAACAGAGATGGAGCTGTTAATTGAAATTTGCTGGGCTGCCTGGCATGCCAAAAATTTATTCATTTTTTAAACAAAACATGGTGGATCTTTTAAATGTTCTAACTAAGGCAGAAGCCATCATAGAGTCTTATAAAAGGTTTAAGCTTCCAAGTTCGAATCATTTAGAGACTAAAGATGACTCAAATCAGCCAAATTGGTGTCCTCCACCTAAATGCTTTGTAAAGATAAATGTGGATGCAGTAACTAATGCTGCAGAGCAGGCTGCTGGGCTAGGTGTTGTGGTGAGGGACTGTAATGGAAGTTATGCAGCAGCTACTGTGAAAAAGGTTCAATTTTTGGGGATGTTCAGCAAGCTAAAGCAGAAGCCATTGCTTGGGGAATTCAAGTGGTGAAGTAGACTAGTAATTTATCAGTAATAATATAAACGGATTCCCAAGGGGTAGCTGATTTAGTGAACAAGAAGAAGGACAGTAGAACTCCCATTTGTTGGGTAATATATGAGATTCAAGAGCTTAGTACAGAGGCATTGAGTGCAAAGTTAAGTTTACTCCTAGAACTTGTAATACTAAGGCTCATCGTTTAGCAAAGCTGGCTCTGAAATGTGTGGAGCCTGCAATCTGGGTGGATTTATTCCCAGAAAATATTTCGTTTATTTTGCTTGTTTAGTTTTATTGAAGGTTATAATTCCGTTTAAAAAAAAAGGGTTAGTCTTTTGGCTTTATTTGTTATGCTTAAAATTACAATATTAACCTTCATATTTAAAAATGTTTTTAAATAAATTTAAGGACAAAAAAGTAATTTATTTAAACGAATAATAAATGAATAGACATGTATTCGATTCATTTATGACTTGTTTATTAAACGAATTCTAAACGAATAAACAAATCAAAATCTTCAAACCCACATTCGATTCGTTTAATTAATAAATCGAATCGAATTCACCTATTTATTAAATAAATCAATTTTTTCCAATCCAAACTCATTTAATTCGCATCGAATCGAATCGAATCGAATCGAATAAACGAATCATAACCCATATTGCCACCCATATTTAAGCATAGTTGATCCCCTACGACAACGCATGTTAGGAAGGCCTTATTGTCATCCTGCATATAGTAGGAAGACCCTTTTTTTTCTTTTGGTATTTACTTGATATACTCAAATTAACAAATTTTTTAAGTTATTTATAACAAGAAAGCCTATTTTTCAGACCTCTCTTTAATGACTAATTATCCTATAATTAAATTTTTTATACAAATTCTATATCTAATAACCTTAATGTTAAGAGTTATAATTAATAACTCTTTAATTACTCTAAAGAAAGTTATTACATTTATTTGCTCACTTTTGAAGTAAAAAAATAAAATAATTTCTTAAAATAATAGTTCTAGAGGAATTAAAAAAATATTTTCTTAATTATTTTTTCCTTTTTGAAATTTGTTAATATCTTTTTGATTGTTTACATTCAAGATATTATTAAAAATCAATTAAATTTTAACTCTTTTATATTTCTTTAAGTGTTGAAACTGTTGAATATAAAGAGATCTTATAAAACAATTTTGTCTATGACTCCCACTACTCTAGAGCCGGCCTTAATTATTATGCATGATATACATTAAAATTTCCTTGTGCACTGATCGATCATGTTCCCCACTATTTGGTCTATGCGCAAGATAATGACAATTTTTTAGAACACGAGAAAAGCATTTAGTTAAGTTTCATTACCTTAAGCAATCCTCCATTTTTTCCCCCTTGCCGTGTGAATCGTGAATTATCACTTGTTTTTCCACATTACTTATCCAAATAAAATCACATCATTTGTATTTTGATTTTACTTTCTCACCTTTAATTTTTTATTAGTTAATGTGCATGCTAACTTAATTGTCCATAGCCTCTTGTTTATAAATGGTATAGCATGCGGCTTTTCTAAACAACTACTGTGTTTAATAAATATATGTAAATTGACTTTGACTATGGAATTGATTATTTTTACATTCGCTTTACTTAAAAAAAGGAACTCTGAAAATGATAACAAATAATATTTGGGAAATTTTTTTATTTAACCACTTTCTAACTTTTAATATAAAAAAGACCTCATTTCAATTTTTCTGACAATAGCAACCACTTACAAAGCTCTAAGACTAAACTACCACTAAATTCTCAAAATAAAATACACAAACATTTCGCCCAATATTATTCAACTCCCAAGCAACAATCGAACATCTACACACACCACCAAAACTCCTTATTTTACCTCTCCCACATTATTCAACTATCACTCAACCTCCCTTTTATCTATCTCACATTCATCAAACTAATATATTTATCCAAGTATTGAAGACAAAATCAAGCAACAAACTAAGGAACAATAAGAAGTTAAGGTTAGTATTTTTTCAATTTCTATCTCTTATTTTTTGATTGAGTTTATACAAAAGATCAGTTGCTTATTTTATTACAATGTGAGTACATTAAATGGTTAATATGAGGTCATAAGTTTATAAATTAGTAAAATTTTGGCAAAATCCGACGAAAATGATTTTTAAACAATGTTGAAGACGAAACCCAGAATCTAGGCAACAAGTACCTATCGCCATGGCGACAAAACTGTCGCCCAAGCTTAGAATAACTTGTCGCCCGGGCGACAAGCACATGTCGCCTAGATGTTGGTATTCGTCACCCCAGCGACGTATTAATATACAATATTGTCGCCTGGGCGATAGTGCTGTCACCCGAATCACCCGAATTTGTTGATAATTAGTTATTTATTTACTACAGTAATACTATTATTTGCAGTGTTTTTAATAAAGTAGTATTATTATTTGCATCAAGTTAATGAGTCGGTAGTTCTTAAGATATAATTTGATGGAGCGTGGGAGACTTTGGAGGATGGTCGTATGGATTATGAGAATGTAAAAGTTACTGCATTTTGTTTCCAAAAGATGCAACATTTGAACAATTTATTGCAATGTTATATGGAATTCTAAAGAAAAGTTCAAATGAGTATTCCCTCACAGTAAAGACAAATATGAAATCAACTCATCTGACGCAACCTATTGATTCACTGCCTATAAACATAGTGGATGATGAAATTATAAGAGTGATTATGCGTATGAACTCTGATCCAATTAATTATAGGTGCACTCCTATTTATGTGATGACAACTCCTAAAGTTCTGATAGAGCTTCCTTTGATGCCATCAATTCAAACTTTAGCCTTTGAACACTACTCCTTATTCCGCTCCCATAATGATCCTATTGATGACAATGTTGTCAATACAAATGTATATAATATGTATGCAGAAATAAATAACATTCAGTCGGAAATGAATTTTCGACATTGTAATAGTCTAATCAATATTGTGGAGGATATAGACCGGTTTCAGGAAGCTAACGATTTATCTCAAAATCATTTTATTAGTCCAAGGACCTATAGTCAAAGTTGGTATGTCAGTCCAATGGCTTATAGTCAAAGTCGGTCTAAAGTTCCAAGTCCAATAGACCCACTACAGTTGGAGGCTCTAATTGTGCTGTCAAATTGGGTAGCTTCAGACATGACCACAAATTGACTTTTTGAATAGGTCAAGTTGAGTATCAGTTAACTTAGTCTGTATACGCGTAGTGATAAAAGTAAATCTCGTTAAATTTGAAACACATTCTGGGAAATGATCATCAATTGGTATCTTCAGTAACCAGGGATGCATTTGCTTGTCGGACATATTTAAACAATAAATTAAGGACAACATTAGCATAAATATTTTCAAAAAAAAATAAAATTGAAACAATTGGAAAACTCAGGCGACAACATGTTGTCACCCAAATTCAGATGCTGTCGCCCAAGTACCTATGTCGCCCGATACATGGGTGACACAATTTTGTTGCCCATATTCAATTGATGTCGCCCATAAAGTGGGTGACGCAAGTACATGGGCGACATCATGTATCGCCCAACCAAATCATGTTGTCACCTATTTACATGGCTGGGCGACGCAAGTGTGTCGCCTGCGTTGCTCAGCTTCCCACACCATGCATGGCCATTTGGTTGGGTGATGGTGAGAAGCCACCCGCCTTGCCCAAGCTTGACATGGCCAAATCTTAGGCAATATGGGCAACCATCCACGTTCTTGATTGGCCGACACACCAATCTTCTCTTTAACCTCAAAATAACTTTAAGTTTAGATAAATAATTTCTTAGATGCATTTAAACAAACACTTGGTGTACCATTTATTAGATATCTTAATCTTAAAAAAAATCTCTCATATTTTCATACCCTATACACATCATAGTGATTAACTTTGATCAATGATAAACCAAGCGGACAATTTTAACAAGAATTTATTCTAAATTCATGAAAAAAATAAAGAAAGTACCTAAGCCATGGAAACCGTATGTAAAGAAACTTGTTGGAAGCAAAATATCTCACACACGCAACTGGAAGTGAAGGAAATTGCCGCTGGAAGTGAAGGAAATCGCCGCTGGAAGTGAAGAAACTCAATGAAATTCAAGAAACACCATAAGTGAAGGAACTTTGTGTGGGTATATTTTGGGCGATGTTTTTAGGCGAATATTAGGGCGAAATATTTGTGTATTTTGTTTTGAGAATTTAGGGGTTGTTTGGTTCCAGAGCTTTGCAAGTAGTTGTTATTGTAAGAAAAATTAAAGTGATTTTTTTTATATTAAAAATTAAAAAGTGGTTAAATGGGAAAATTTTTCAAAATATTTTACTTGACAGCCAATGATGTTTATGAAATATCCATAAACTTTCTCAAGTCTCATACGACAACACCACAACACTAAAAGAAACCAAAGAAAAAAGTGTAAGTGGACTAAAAGAATCAATTCAATCCAGACAAAAAGGTGACAATAAAATTCCAACTAACTTTCCTGTGTGATGACACCCAAATTATTTAATGGAAAGTCATCATTAATGACGTTGTTTAATAAAGTTGTCCCATAACATCGATCCCAAATTATTTGTCATGTCATTGTTAGGGATGGTAATGGGCACCGCCCGCAGCGGGTTTGCCATTACCAAATCTAAACTCGCACAAAATTTAAATTACCAAACCCACCTGCAACCTGCAGCGGATTTTAATAATTACCAAACCCGCAATGGTATCCGGCGGATTTTTTGCGGGTTTCCGTATTTAAAATCACAAATGTTTAATATATAAATTTATAATAATAACCTCAAATTTCATATAATATATTCAATTTTATATTTAAACAGTGTAAATGAAAAATTAAAATTTCCACATCAATTCAACACAAATTCTCAAATTTAAGTATAAATTACACAAATTTACTTAAAAAACACAAACTAATATGTAAAAATAATAATTATATTTCATATTATCATTTAAACAGTGTAAATGAAAAATTAAAATTTCCACATCAATTCAACACAAATTCTCAAATTTAAGTATAAATTACACAAATTTACTTAAAAAACACAAACTAATATGTAAAAATAATAATTATATTTCATATTATCATTTAAAACAAGATTAAAGGAAGATATTCATTTCATTCACCACCATAAGCACCCATCCAACACAATGCCTATAATAATAATTAAAATTAATATTTTTAAATACTAATTTGAAGGGAAATGGCTTTAGTTTCCTTTAGGTTATGATTTTAGAATAGGAGATGAGTCATATACACACATACACAACTTTGAACCTTTGGTTATTTGGTAATTTGATTAATTATATTATTTTCTTTATATATTTTTATATTTAAATTAAATTAAAAATATTTGAGAAAAATTATTGCGGGTTTGGTGGATATCCATGCAGGTATCCACCGGGTATAAGGCTAATACCAAACCCACCCGCATCCATGTGCGGATTTTAATCTATAATACTAAACCCGCCCACAACGGATAAAATTACCCGCAACGGGCGGATTTTAACGGGTAGGTTTGGATGAATTTACGGATTTACGGGTACAATTGCCATCCCCAGTCATTGTTTGTATAAGTACGTTCATCAGTTCACGAAGTGAATGGCAATTAATCCATTAATTTATCTTCCAACATAAATGAATAAATGAATGTAGGACAAAACTACGTTACAGAATCTGTAAGCTACAGACTGCAGCATCAGCCGTTGGATGTGGTTGGATGTGGAGTGAGAAACTAAACAAAAGAAAATCGGATGGTGGGATGACGGGAGATGTTTGTTACAGAATCTGTAACATAGACAGGTCCATGAATGTATGATGTCAAATCATTTGTGTTGTATTTTGAACCTCTCTTTGGCAGTGAGGTTAATTTAAGTATATGATTGTAGAAGTAATGCTTCTCTTAATTCAAAAGCGGGGCCTCGATTCTTTGGAAATATACTTAAGATAAATTATATCATGACAGATTCAATAAAATTTTAATTATAATTAAAGGAGTGTTACACATTCTAATTTTTTTATCACGAAAAAATTGTCTTAAATATTGTGGCATTAATCAATTAATTGGTGAGATATTATAATTAATTCACTTAATTTTTATAAAAAAATTATCAACCACTCAATTAATAACGTATCATTTGAGATTAAATTTGAGATAAAAGATTTAAAATATCTATCATTACTCTTATAATTAACAACAGATGAATTGTAGCATTAGAAACGAAGTTTTGGTATGACACATATTATATATATCTATGCATGCTGACATACATATACATGACGCATGCATGTGAAGAGAGTTTTGGAATCAAGTTATGTGCAAGGGAATTATGCTCTAATGACTTCCCTTATTAGCATTCTCAATTCACTATTTTTATTTATTTATTTTGTTGAAAACGACGTCCTCATGCATTGAATGACTGCCCTTTAATTTGGTGTATCCTTTTTCCTCCAATTTTGACGCCGACTTCATCTTCTTCTTTTTCCAAAGTTACGTGCACAAAAACTTTGAGCCTGTCATTTTCGATAAGACAAAATCTTAGTTTGATCCACTTAAGTCATAGAGTTCTGCTATTCGAATTATGCGACGACACAGAAACGTGTATTTTTTTGTTTATTACTTTAACTCCACTCACCATATTAATTCTTATCTATTATTTTATTTATTTATTTATTTATCTATTACTTTTTTCATTTAAAAATAAAATAATCAAAAGAAAATCACAAAAATAACAGATGATTTTTTTTTTTAAGGAGTTTATGTTTGTTGTCCCCTCTCTCTCCATTTCTCACCTCTCATTTATTCAACGTGACCCATCTGTATTTTGAAAGGAAAAATCAGTTCCCTCTCTGTATTATTCTTGTATCTGATTCGCTTGTCCAGTTATGCTGTACACTAAGTATGGGACATATATTTGGACATATAAACTTCAAGTTCAAAGGCCTTGTATCTTCAAATATTAACACCCGATGTTAATCCTGCATCACTGCAAAATTTTGGACTAACCTCTCTTTATAGAGGGGAATCCAAATACGCAGAATTATACATCATCATCACTACATATAATCTCATCCAAGATAAATCTGAATGCAAAATGATAGGCAAGGATTCTAATGCTATTACCAGTTATCACTCAGTGCTATGCCACCAATACTTGTTGGCATTCAAGTCATATACTATCTCACTATCCACGGATATGCGCACTCAACTTTTTCTGGAGCAATTTCATCCTCACCACCTGAGGTGGCATCATCTACCATTTCCTTGTCATTGTCATCCTTAACTGATCCAACAACAGCATCTTCAAGCTGCTCTGAAGCATTATCCTCATGGATGAAACTGCATCCAGGAATATGCTTTTCGCCTTGTCTAATAACACTGCCATTTTCACAGAAACCTTGAGTGAACACATTTCTTCCGCAGCTTTCAGGAGTGATGTCAGACAACCAGTTCTGGAAACTCCCATTAGCTGTAGTTCCTGTATGTGTAACCAAAGACCCTTTACCATTGGTTGATTTATCTTGCTCGGAAAGAATTGAAAATGCGGTTTTTGTGTCATCAGCATTGTCAAGAATTTGGATTCTGGGATTTTCCTGATGAACTTGATTGTTTAATGTAGACTTCATCATATCGTTTCCGATGACTTCCAAATTACCGCAATTCTTGGTGATTAGATTCGAGATCTTTTCATCATTTTCTGGCGGTTGTGTAATGGCAAGGGAATGACAAGCTTTTTCTTTATCTTTGACTTTGTTGAGGATGACCTTCTCAAAAGTAAGTGTTCTAGCTTCAGATGATTGAACCTTACATGTTGCAGCAGGCTTTCTACCTCGAGCTCGAGGACAAGACTCATTAGGAGTGGGTAATACATCAACCAAAACAGCTGATTTCCTCGGTCTGCCTCTCTTTGCTGGTTGTCTGGTTAAAGGAGTCCCATGAACTTGAACAACAGGCTCTTCCACTGCTGGTTTCCGAGATGAAATTTCAGCTTCAAGTTTATTTAGGCGACTCTTGTAATCAGCTAGTTCTGATTGCAACTGACCAATAATAGTCCAAAGCTGCATATTCTCCGCTGACTGCATCAATGCCAAATTAATGCAAATTTTTGTACTAGTAAGCATGGGACAATAAGCTCACACTAATAATAAAATAACAGTTGAAGATAAGAACACATACTTGAGCTTCCCAAAGTTGTTGATGCTTCTGAGAGAGTTTTGCCATTGGTCTGATAATTCCTCTTTGAAAGGGTAGATGAAGAAGAGTCGATTGTGTCCGTTGTAGATCTGGGTTGGGCGAGAACAAGAAGCAGTCGTCGTCCGGTAACAAGAAGCGGACTTCGTCCGGTAACGAAGCAAATGGGGCTGAGTGAGAAAAAAAAAAAAAGGGGCTCGACGAGAACAAGAAGCGACTGTCGTCCAGGGGGAGTCCGGTAATGAAGCAAATGGAGGGGGAGTAAAATGAGTGGAGGGGGAGTAAACTAAGGAAAGAAAAATGAGTGGTTGGGGAGGGGGAGAAATGGCCAGTTTTCCATTCTTTTTATTTTATTTTATTATTTCTTGTGGGTCCACGCAAGACTAAAAGAAGCAGAACTTAACGCATGAAACGGCAATTGAACGCTGCGTTTCTATCGTTCTTTTGTCTTCTTTGAGTTCGTTTATCATTTTCCTAAGTCATATTCCATTCAAAGTTCAATGTAGTCTTATAATTATAAGTTTTTGTTTTCACAAATCTAACCTCAAACACCGGGGCGTCAACTTTTATTATGACCGAATCCAACATGAAACAACGGGTTAAATTGATTAATAACAAGATAAAGTTTAGATTAGTTAAATTGATTAATTTAACTTCAAACTGAAAGGATCAAATAATTTATAATATCAAACTTTGAAGGACTAAATTGAAGTTTCGAATTTGACGGTCATGCAATCTTCTATTAGCATTCCCAATAAATAAGTAAATAGCAACTTCTAACACTAAAGTGGCGTTTGTTTTTTAATTTAATGACTTAAAGTGACTTAACTTAATTAATTAAATTAATTAGAGATATTTGTTTTTATAACTTAATGAGATGTTTTAGATAATTTTGACTTAATAAAATAAGTTAATTTTTTTGGCTTTTTACTTAATAGAGAAATCTGAATTAAGTCAATTACTTGCTAATGTAAAAAATATCCATGTTTTATAATTTATTTTTTATATCTATCCCAAAACTCACCCATAGATATTTACCCCACATAAAAATATCCTTGTTTTTTCTTTCTTATATTATATACGATAAAATTTGAAATTTATGGTATTTTATTTATTAAAATTCTAAAATAATTATGTATTCACTTGAATATAATTTTACTTATAAATGTTAAAATATTATGGTATTTAATTTATTATTTATTTGACATTCAAATTTAATAAGGATACAAATGTAAAAATACATATTTTCAGCTTTTTAAGTTGAAAAAAACAAATAATTTAATACTTATTTTCCGAGATTCAAACAAAAAAATAAATATATTATTTAGATTCAAACATTCAGACCTATTCAGAATTCAGACTAATTCAAGTCTATTCAAATTTCAGACAGAAAAATAAATGCCACCTAAGTATTGTAGCAAACACTAAGAAAAGAAGATGCATTTCTCTTTAGATTTGAGGGGTGCTTTTCCGCCATTAATGAACCTTATTCTTCTAGCCAAAATTTCAAGATTGACGACGACGATGATGATGAGGAGGAGCAATATCCCGTATTAATAATCACATTCTTGAATGCAATTCTTGCAGCTTTCTTATTACTTGTATTTCTCTTAGCATTCATCAGACTCCCTCTCACAGTCCATCCAGAACTCACCGTGAGAGCTGGATGTTTCTCAGGTCCCTTGATTTACTCATTACTTGCTTCGATAATTTTGCCGCCGCCGCTCTTTTGGGTTGTAAATTTACTCATTGTGATCACATTTCCTTGGCACGGGATGCTATGGAATCTGCAAAAATGCATTCTCAACTTGTTTTATCGCAGCTTGCAGTGCATTCCTGCTTTCTTCATCTCTTGCATTATTAGGCAACAAGATAATGATAACAATAATAACCCAGATGATGAAGCAGCAGCAGCACCTCGAGTTGAAGAAGTTGGTGAGTTTACACAAGACGTCGAAGGAAACTCCATGCAAAATGGAACAAGACATTAATTGCAGCGTTGATTGATGAGTTAGATACAGTCAATACATAATTATTCATGCTGTTAGGTTTTGTACGTGTTACTGTTTATTTTATGTCATTATGAGCTAGCGTGTGTAATGTTACGCATGTATGCTTGGTTTAATTTTAGACATTAATTATGCGAAGGGAATCGACTGTCGTAATTACTGTCCACGTTGTTCGAGTTACGTTAATCCATTTAGACATTAATTATGCTTGGTTTAATTTCAAATTGTTATGAATAAGGTTACCTCAGTGTATTTGTGGTGCGAATAAAATTGCATCTTCTGTGTGATCAACTCTATAATGGATTTAAAAACATGATAGAAGAAATGATTAATTTTGTTAAATAAGAGTCGGATTTTGGTTGCTTTCGCTCTTACGGCATGTTTTATCTTTCTCAGTTAAATACAACATGAGAGTGCATTTCTTTTTAGTTATGTTGCATTCCACCGCTCTACACCTAAATTAAATGTGACCGCTTTTTTTTTTTTTTAAGGAGAATATAAACCTTTTAATTAAATTAAACAACACTGTCCAATACATTGTGTATATCTGCTGGAATTGTTTCTTTCCACACTGCTGATGTATTTTTTCCAAAAGCAAACTTCACTAAAGGATGGGCATGATCATATTACAGTTTCTAGGAACAAAAAGAACTTTAACAGTTGGGAAGTCCCTTTTCTGATGTTGGATTTCTGAGATTATCCAATGAACTGCTGTTCTGCTACCATTTGTGTTGTTTATTAACTCCGCCACCTCTTGGCAATCTGATTCAATGATCAAAGAAGATAGAGCCACTTCTTTTGCCACCTGAAAGCCCCACTCAATTGCTTCAGCTTCTGCTACTAAACTTACCATGTGAATTAGTTATAACTGTGCTAATCCTACCTTCTGATCTTTGCTGCTGGTGCTTACATCTACATTGATTTTAAAAACATCTTTAGGGGGAGGTATCCACTTCTGCTGTTTTTCCTTCCTAGAATTGTCAATATGAATTATTCTTGTTTGCCTGACTCTGTGATAAACTTCCAAAACCAATTCTACCTTGGCTGCTGAAATCCTTGGATCTATTTTCTTACCTTAAAAAATAAGCTTGTTTCTTGCATGCCAAATCACCCAACAGAAAAACCACCATGAGCTCAATGTCGGCTTTCCTCCAGTTTGTGCACATATCCTGGGTAGTGCTAAAAATGTCTTGTGGTGGAGCATTGTACAATTGAAAGGTGAAAGGAGCTAGCTTTTAGATTTTTTTTTTTTTGGCTTTGCACTCCAAAAGGGCATGGCTTACAGTTTCAACAATATTTTTTATAATCCATAATATAATGAACAGTGTTTATATTAATTATTTAAAAAAAAATCCTATATATATATATTATTTTAGTTTAGCTCGGGTTTGAAGTAAGTCTCTAACTTTGTTGTTAATGATGGGCATGTTTGGCAAATTATGCACTCTAGTCTGCGCTGTAAATAAAGTATAGATCAGTGTTTGGAGCAGCCAAGGGGCAATTGTGCTGGTAAATTGGGCAGCTCACCGATTCAATTGAGACTCGCACCCACCCTTGGGTTTGTACGGGTCTAGTTATTTTTTTAATATTGTTATTTTCGAATTATAGTTATTTAATTGTGAATTAATTTATAATTTTTTTTTGACATCATCGTTATACCATAGATCTACGGTGAACCAAAGCTCCGTCGTCAGAGATATAGGTGCATTATGTAGAGCTCATGATATTGATTCCAATGGTACTAATTATAACATCAACGTATAACTTGCAAATTTCTAGGAATGGTAGCAGTGACGGGTAAATTTTAAAAACTTCCACTGAGGTTTGGGTTTATTGCAAGTAGATGGTGATAATTTATTTATTTGTAAAAAATTCCCTACCATCAGTTAATTTTAACATTGATCGTTAGTTGACTGTGCAAAGACAATATTACCCTTAACAACAGTTTGTAGACGGAAATAACTAAAAAAAAACTAAAATTGTTGGCTATTTTACCTTCTTTAAATTATGGATATTTTCTTAAAGTTTCTACAAGAAAGATAAAATTAAAAATTTGAAAAATCCTCTTTAAATTATTGATATTTCCTTAAAGTTCCTACAAGAAAGATAAAATTAAAAACTTGAAAATGAAATAGTCATAATTTTTACCTATGATATTGTAAATCTTTAGAATTGATAAGGATAAAATTGTCAAAAAATGGGGTTTGTGCTTTTCGCGCCAATAATTTTAGTTTTTTTTTAGTTATGTCAGTATACAAACTGTTGTTAAGGGCAATATTATCTTTGCACAGTTAACTAACGGTTAATGTTAAAATTAACTAACGGTAGGGGGTTTTTTACAAATAAACAGATTCTCGCCATCTACTTGCAACAAGTCCAAATCTCAGGGAGATTTTTAAAAATTACCCAGCAGTGACTAATGGTAGTTATTTTAATTTTTAATTAATAAATTAAAATAATAGTAATTTTTAATCATATATGTATAATACGATCTATATTGCACCAAATATTATTATATTAAACTAATACAATACAATCCAAATAATGCTGAGCACCAAAACACACCCAGTAAGCAAACTATTATGCCCTATTTAGTATTGATTTCAAAATGTTATTTTCATGAAACAAAAATGAGAATGAGATATTATTTTCAAATTTACTTTTAAAATTTAAAAATGTGTTTGGTATTATTTTCAAAAATAGTTTTGAAAATGAAAAAAAAGTATAATATGTTCGGTAGGAACATTTTAAAGAATTATTATGGGAAAAATTTCCATAAACTTAAAATTAAGTAATAAATAATCATTTTATTATTTATTTAGTTTGATTATTTTAATCTAAAAAATAAATTAGATGATCTTTTTATTTTTTTGTTTAAAGAAAAATGATAAATTCAACATATTTGATTTAATTAATAAATAAAAACATAAATATTATAATGTATATATAAAAAAGATTCTTGTTAGGAAAATTGATTTTTTGGGTATAATAATAATAATAATATTGTTGTTGATATTATTATTATTATTTTCTGAGATTGTGGAAGAAGATTGTTCATTCTGAAACTTAATATTGTATTGGAAAATTTAAAAAAAAAAGAAAAAAATTATTTTCTTATTTTCTTTGTTAAAAGTTTAAAAATAAATTTTATATTTTTAAAAACGATCTACCATACATATATTTAGTGTTTTCTTAATTCAAAAAATAACAAATAAAATTTGAAAATAATACGAAACGCACCTTTTTTTTTTTTTTCTCAGAGATACGAAACGCACGCTTAGTTTGTACTCTTTTAACATTGTTAAAAACACTACGTAATCTGGCCTGGATTGGCTGTCATTGGGCTCACCAATTAGATTAGGCCTATCTCTTGTCCCAAGCTTTTTAATCCAAAAGAAAGAAAAAGGAAATTTACAATACTGACGTTCGAGGCATGATAATCTCAGAGAACAAAAAACATTTTTCTTAGAGAAGAAAAAATCTAAAGAAAAGAACCATAACAGGCAGGCTGCCCGGTTTTCTAGAGAGAAAAGAAAGGAAATGGATTTGGTAAAGTTTACATGCCATCTTTCTCTTTTTCATTGGTATTGCTAGCAGCGGTGCCTGCCATGGCCATGGCTTCCTTGAGAATAAGCTCCAACAGCCTCTCATACATAGCAATTGCAGACTCAAGCATGTCAATTGCTTTGCTCCTATCTTTTTCAGCCACAGTCATCACATTCTCCAACTCTATGGTGTTCTTTATAGACAAGTCCAACAGCTTCTCCCCATACATCTCGAAAACCCCGCCACCAGAATCATTACCAGCTTTCCCCGTCTTCACAACACCACAACCACGGCTGCCGCCAATTCCAGTAGCAATCACCATCTCGCTAATGCTTCCGGCTAGTTCATTCTTAAGAATCATAACCACTCGCCGCTTCTCGATTTCCCAGATATAAACACTCCCATCTTCTGCAGCTGATACCAATTTCTTGCCTTCATTCATCATCATCACTGATACCACCACCCCATCATGTCTGTTAGTCAATGTTACCAATTCTTGGCCTTTGTGCATCTGTTGTCTGCTATGATACTTTAACAATCCTTTGTAGATCAATCCGTCACAACCTGCAGCGAAGAAATCTGTCTCTGTTGGATCCAATGCCAACCCCATAATTGCGCAAGGAAACATCACAGTACTTAGATGAGTTCCGTTCAACAATCTCCAAAACTTGCATGTGCAGTCCATGGAGCATGAGATTATAATAGAGTTGCACGATCCCATGCAGCAAGTAATTGCTGTCACTGAATCATTATGAGCAACAATTTTTTGCAGCATCAAGTCATCAGGATTCTTGTCATCCGTGTGCTCATCGACAAGCTGGAAAATCGGGACAGTAGCAATCACACCATCATCACCTCCTGATATCAGAAGGGACCCATCTGGACTGATTTTGAGGCAAGAAACAGGTTTGTCATGAGCAGAAAATGATCTGAGAATGTCTCCTTTAGGGACTGAAATGGCATAAACATTTCCCGAGAGGCCACCGGTGAATAAATAAGAGCCATCGGCAGTAGTTGCTAAAGGAGCAACAGGTTCGGGAACAGGAATGTTATGCAATGGAGTTGATGACCACAAATTGTATAAATGAACTGATCCTGAACCTGTAGTGGGGGAAATATGAGAGGCAGCAATGAAGGGCTTTCCAGCAAAAGTAAGGCCCCGGCGTGGTGACCTGCTGCCAGAAAAATGAGCTAGTATCGCACCTGAGGAAGGGTTGTAGGCAGTGATTGGGCCTTCAGGGGAGCTAGTGAGGATAACTTCATGCAAGGAAGATGATGAAGAAGCTGAAGAAGAAGAAAAAGAAGACATTGTGTGTTTTTCAGGTGTGGCTGAAGGACATACAACAGAGAGATGAATTGTTGGGTTGCTTGTGACTATAATTCGGCGAGGATTGTTGGTTGCAAAAGAGAGGACCCTGGGGCTGGGCGTTGAAAACAAGGTGCTGGCTTCTTCTGGGGTTTTAAGATTGAATGTCATAGGCTGATTTAAGTCATGTTGCCAAGGGGTAAGAGATGGCAAACTGAAAAATTAGACGCAATGCTTGGGATTGTGTCGTTACTTACTCTTTCAATGCTTCTTTATTATTCATTTATTGTCATAAATTGCACATTATTAATATTTTCATCATGATTATTTAGTTTACATCTTATTTTATCTTATTTTGTGTGTGTGTGTGTGTGTTTGCACGCGCCTCTGTACATTCGAGCTTGTGTGTGAAATTTCCCAGAGAAAGAAAAGAAAGGAAGAGCAAAGTTAAAATAATAAAAAAAACATAGAAATAATATGTTACAAAGAAATTAGTCAAATAATTGGAAGTCTGGGATATGGAAAAAACTATAATCCGGTAATCCAAGGTTGAGTAAAATTAACACTTAGTGTTGGGGATCTTAACCATAGATTAGTGATGATAATCACCTGTTACAAGATCATCCGAGCACACACAAAACCCACTAAAACACACACTTAAGCTTACCATTAGTACTTGAAACTCACTGCCAATGAATGCGCGTGCAGATAAACTCAAGTGAGGCTCCCTGAAGGTAAGTTTAAACATACAGTAATCAATGAGCTCTTAAATACTCTCTAAAACTGGCCTCTTATGGATATGAATTGCCTATTATGCAAATCTGTAGTGTGGATACCTAAAATTTCCAATACAAGAGTTGAAAACTTAATTTGAAACACCTAACACAAAAATTAAATATATACGTATACACACATTTGAGAGTTCCCGGGACTTCTGTATTTTTACTTTGTAAAAAAATCATGACAAAAGATGGAACTATATCGCTTGCTAACAACGAGACTTGTAAAAACACAAGCAAGACTCGTAAGATGATAAAACAATCACTGGAACTATTGAAGTGAAGCACCTTGGTTGGTCACTAGTCATACTAGCATAATCATTACGTTCAATGAATAATATGTTAGAATGCATACAAACTAGAAATGTAACATTCATCCAAAATGTCACTGTAATTCGAAAATTCTAACAAAAATTTAGTGTGGCAATTGCTAATCTTTTTCTCAGTTTGGTGCTATCGGCTCCATAATTGGAGATTATTTCACCTTAACTTCATTCTTATCACTTCGTTAGTTTCTTTCGGTCATCTTGATCGACTATCAAATTTGCATCTAAGAACCCTTCTAGATTTATATAATTTTCAAGCCGCACAATTCCATACTCTATTTGCTGGTATCTTTGATTGAGATTAGTGATATACCCATTAAAATATTAAAGCAAATAGCTCTTTTAATAAGACATTTAAGTAAACAACATACTCTAATTAGCACATCAGCTCACAATCCTAATTATTTTTTATATAATATGATTGGAATTTTAGTATTCCAACACTTTAATGTATGGGACTAGATATCCAATAATGTCTTTCAAAAATAGAGCTATATTTCTTTTAAAGCTTCTTGTAAATGCACCACGCAAGTGTAATCACCGAATTTTTTTATGTAATAGTTAAAAATAGTCTTACCTTTGTGGGATTAACTTCTGCGCAAACAATAAAAGTTCAATATATTCTAAAACCTTGTGCAATGATTTGAAAAACTCCCAATTATATTCAGTCTCAATAGTAATTTCAAAATAAAAATTTTATTCTTGTAGTTAGTGAGTAACAAATTTTGTGAAACACAAAGTCTCTCCAATGAATAATAAATAGAATGCAATTCTCTACCACAAGTATTCTCTATTAATTAGTTCAAGCAAGCCAGCCATTAAACTTGTCGTTGAATTATTACAAATGCCGAGGAAATGGGAAAATAATAATTGTTTTCACAAATTATACATGTGATTATATCCAATTAATAATTGATATACTTAGTAAAAGTCTACTAGTCATAGTAAAAGTCTATCGGTCATTGAAGGAAAGTGGTAAAAAAATTGCCATTATACATCTAAAAGTGAAATGATGTGTCCGCCAGGGTGAATGTCTGTTGATAACTCGGGGGGAAACATAGCCAAAAAATTGCGTGTGCGCGCCAACAAAATAAATAAATAGTAATGGGGTGAGAACAGAAAGAGAGAAATTTGTACTACCCTACCTCATTTAGAAAGGATCAATCATTGGTGTAAGATGTACACAACCTATATCATCACATGGCATAAATAAGACATGGTAGGCAGAAATCTGGCTCCCAATGTCTTCATGAATTCATGTATGCAAGTTTTGGAGAACAATTTGCTGCATCAAGACTGCCAAAATGCTGCCCATGGATATGTTGATAATGTTCACAGCATCATTATTTAGCTGCAGAAAACAGGTGGTCAATCAGCCACACACACCCCACCCAGAGTCTGCTAACTCTAGTTGTAGAATTTTTTTAAGGACGAAAAACATCCTGGCACCATTGCATAAATGGTTGCACACATGCCAGAAAAATAGGTGAATTCAAAATTTTTAACTTTCTATACAGTGATCTTAACTCCACATTATTGCACCTCCAACATCAAACTTCACTCGGCAGGCTGGCAAAATCACCAGACAACAAGTTTGCATGCATTGGATAGCACAAATGATCTGAGTCTACCTTAGATTCACAGCCTAACCAAACACAGGAAAAATGAAAATAACTACAAAATTAACCAACTGGCATGCTAAAGAAATCTAAAATCCAGCCAAGGCAATGGTAGTTTAGATATATGGTCAGCCAAACAGTCATAGGCTAATCGAAACAAACAAACTCATGAAATGGGAACTAATCTAAACATATGTGTGATGGACGATAATACAGACAAATAGAAATGCCAGAGAAAGAAGAGTCACTGAAAATTTGAAATGTTTGCTTACCCATTTAAATCCTGGTTTTTCTTGGAGTGCAGCGCCTATTATGCTCTCACCAAGATTAGCAATCTGGGAAGCAATCACGCATACAACTGCCTCAGGTGCATTTATCTGTTTCAATCAGGGAAAAAGGGCATTTTTAAGCAAAAATATTCTGGGAACAACGACATTCTTACTCTTGACTTGTATGCTCTTCAGAAGTTAACTATGTCCAGACACATCAATACAAGTAACGTAAACAATGTAGTGATATAAAAGGTTGGACACAAATTTTGTACACTACATTAGTATCCAAGATGCAGCAAAGCTAACTGTGATGCTCTTGCAAGAAACTTACAACTTTATCCCTGTAGAGGGCTTATTCTTCATCAACCAGCCAGCACGTTGATATATCTTATAAGATGAATATGATCGAATACCAAGAGAATTTCAAGAAAGGATTTATTCTAGTTTCTACAGGGGTAAAGAAAACAGCTTATTTAATGTGCTTGTGAAGAGACAAATCAAAGCATATAAGAAAAAGTAACTAAACATTGAAGTAAATAGCATGAGTACATAAGTAATGAGTGAAATCTGAAAACAAATGGAAAGAGACAATAATTAGAGATACCTGGCCCGTTAGACAACCAACCGAAGCAAGAAGAATTGAAGCAAAAATGCCAGCAAATGTTCCCTCGATACTGACAGCTCCTTCCGTTCCCCTAGGAACCACTTTAAACGTTGTTACTAGGTACCTGCTCACGACACACCAATTTCGTTCCATTAAACTTTTATATTAGGACGTTGTGCGAGGAAACACTAACACATCAGAAATAGTGGCATCAAAGGATTATACTCGGGAGAGGGGGAATCTTACGCTACATTACTTACGTGGTTTTGCCATATGCTTTGCCTATCTCGCTTGAGACAGTATCACTCAACTTAGTACAGAAACTGGCGACAAACCCCAGTTGCCAAAGCCGAGAAAACTCAACCCCCCCTACTCCGAAAATCGAAAGAAAAGCACAGATGCAACCGGCAGCACTGGAACCAATCACACTGCCCGGTCCCCGCCTTCCTTTCCTCTTCTCAGCTACCCCTTGAGCTTCCTTTTGAGCCATTTTCACTTTCGTTGCCGCTGTACCCTGAGAGAGACGTACTAATAATAATGAATCAATAATCCATTAGCTTTGAGTAGTAAAATAGCAAAGCAAGAAGATTTTGGTTTGAGTTACGATGATGAAGTAAGTGGCGACGAGGAGAAAGCCGGAGGCGCCGAAGGCTCGCCACGTGAGCGTGCCGAGCAAGAAGGCGGCGGCGATTCCTGAGGGAGACAAACCGGAGACCAAAATCGGCGAGCCTAAGACGAAGATGACGACGTTGCTGAGCAGAGCGGACTGCCACGTCGGCTGAGACAATTGGACCAGGTTCATGGCCTCCGATACTGCGACTTGCAAGGAAGGAGCCGCGTTGGTTCTGTGAAGCAACAACATTTTACTGCTGTTGCAATTGGAAGTCGAATTGGAAATGTTAGGGTTTCTGAAAATGGGAAATTCGAATTTGGGTGTTTTTTGGAGTGAATGCGGGAACCACAGGGCAGGAACCGGAGGTGATTTGATGATGTAGAGTGCAGTTGACATTTTTTTTTTTTCTTTTCTTTCGTTTAAAGAAAGTGAGGTGTTTTTGACTTTTGAGTGCCGATGGAGAAATGAGAACAGTTGCGGATCTTGGATCCGGGCTTTCAGGCCCGAATTATTTACCCTACCTTCGATACAAATGGGAAATTGTGTAACACGTAGTTTTTTTTTTTTTTTTTCTTTCTTTTTTTAAACCTTTAGGCTAAAATTTGTGGGTTTAAACAATTTTTTCTAATATAGTTTGAGAACTTGAGAGTAACTAATTTAATCTAAAGTTTTAACCCACATTTCCCTTCCCTAGAGAGGATGATTAAGGTTCCATTTGATATATATTTTTAAATAAAATTTATTTAAATAGAGGGTTTTATTAATAAAATTTTTACAATTAAAATTTTTATTAAGAAGAATATAATTATTTGGTTATTAATGAGAGATTTTATTAAAATTATAAAATTATTTTAATAAATAAATTATTTAAAATTATGTTATGAAAGAAATAAAATAATATTATAAAATAAGTAATTAATATTTTACATATTTTAATATTTAAAAAAAATTAAATTTTACTCCCAAAAATTTAAAATTTAAATTTTTATTAATAAAAATTAAATAATTTATTTAATTTTTAAAATTTCTATTAAAAAAATAACCGAACAATAATAAAAAAAAATTCAAATTCCTCCACGAGAATTGCAAATCAGGCAACTTCACTTTGAACGAAGCTCTTGATTTCTTTGATTACATGATTCGTATGAAACCCGTTCCTCATTTTTCGTTATTCTGTATACTGTTCTCTGCTCTTGTTAAGAAAAGCCATTATGATACCGTTGTTTCACTTCACGAGAGGCTTAATTCAGCCGGGTTGATGCCTGATTTAATTAGTTTAAACATTTTACTTAATTGCTTTTGCAACATGAGTCTGATTTCTGATGGTTTTGTGGTGTTTGGGAGCATCTTGAGGGGGGGGGGGGGGTTTCCGGATGTTGTGACTTTTAATACTTCAATCAAGGGTTTTTGTACCGAGGGAAGGATTTTGGAAGCCACTAAGCTCGTTAAGAAGATGGTTGCTTTTGGCTGAAATCCTAATGCGATTACATATGGCACATTAATTGCAGGGTTGTGTCGGACGGGCAATACAACTCTTGCTCTTAGGTTGCATGAAGAGATGGTCAATGGGATTAATACGTTACGTGTTATTTGTAAGCCTAGTACTGTTACTTATGCTTTTATCATTGATGGTCTTTGTAAAGACGGTTACATAGACAAGGCTAAAGGTCTGTTTTTGGAAATGAAGAGCAAAGGGATTCATCCAAATGTGGTTGCTTACAACTGTTTAGTTCATGGTTTTTGTTGCGTTGGTGATTGGGACGAAGCCAAAGCTCTGTTTATTGAGATGATAGATGAGGGCATCCAGCCCGATGTGGTGACACTTAACGTGATGATAGATTATCTTTGTAAGAACGGAAAGGTAGATAAAGCAAGTGAAATGTTAGAACTGATGATTCAAAGGAATGTGGATCCTGGTATAGTCACTTATAGCACGTTGTTGGACGGGTTTTGCTTGGTAGGCAGAATTGATGATGCAAGGAACCTCTTTGTTTCAATGATGGATAAGGGCTGCAGACCCAACGTTGTTAGCTACACTATTTTGATCAATGGGTACTGCAAAAGAGGGAAAGTAGAAGAAGCAATGAGTCTGTACTCAGAAATGGTTTCAAAAGGGATTAGACCTAATGTTGTTACTTATAGCACCTTGTTAGCCGGCCTCTTTCAGGCAGGTAGGGTTGGAGATGCTCGTAAACTGTTTGATGGGACGAAATTTAATAAGGTTATACCCAATTCAAGGACATATGTTGCACATATTGATGGTCTCTGTAAGAATGGTTATCTTTCAGAGGCATTGGAACTATTTCATAATTTAGAAAATTGTAAGTTTAAGTTTGTCATTGAAATCTTTAACTGCCTTATTGATGGATTGTGTAAAGCAAGGAGGTTGGAAACTGCATTGGAGTTATTTCACAAACTGTCTCATCATAGGCTGGTACCAGATGTTGTAACATATAACATCATGATCAGTGGGCTTTGCAGAGAAGGACAACTAGAAAAGGCAAATGGTATGTTGCTGGATATGGATAGAATGGGTTGTGCTCCTAATGCAATCACCTTTAGTACACTTATGTGCACTTTCTTGGAGAATAATGACAAGGAAAAAGTTGTTGAGCTTCTTCACAAAATGAAAGAGAGAAATGTAATGCCAGATGCATACGTATGTTCTGTAGTTGTAGACTTACTTGCAAAGGATGAAAAATATTGTAAGTTTCTTGATCTACTTCCTTCATTTCCAATTCAAGAATCTACAAGGCATGCAGGTGATGAATATTAATGAGATTGTGGCCAATGTATGTGGTGAACTGCTTTTGAGGTTTGTTTCAAAATTTTTACTTGATGGGATGATTGAATTTACATAGGTTATCTGTTGTAAACTATGAATTGATGTGGTTGTTCTTCTTTTTTATGTTTGAATTTAGTGGCTAGTACCAGCGGAAACAATTCTAATGACAGAGTGGAGTTTATGTGGCTGGAATCATTGCATACCTAGTTCAATCTAAAGTCCATTTGTCCATTTTATTATTTACCTTATATCCTGTCATCTCAACTTAATTCTTGCAAAGTGTGGGTCTTTCTTTTCTCCTGTTTCCTACCAGTTGAATATGGATTTTACTGAGCGAGAAGGAAACTATGTCTAGTTTACTTTATTTTGCATTAGAGTCGAATTCAATTCTCCAGGCAAAATTTAATCAGGTTATTAGTTGTTTACAAAGGGCCTACATAGATGTTTTCTGGAGATGGTAACCATGTTGGGCATGATTTTGTTACATCCAAATTTATTTCCTTAGGTTTTGAATTCCAATGAATATTGTTGATTTGCTAAATACCACTACCAACTCTTTTTTTACATTGCTGGTTTTCAATCTGCTGGGGTGGTACCTTTGTGCATATCTAGCCTTGAGTAGAGCACATTTTTTACAAAATTTATCCATATACTTAGGTTAACTCATGACTAATCGATTACAAAATCTATGCATAAAGAATGCATCAGACTCCAGAAACTTGGACTAAAAGTTTGACTTAGAACTCTATAGAAATGAGTTCTCGCAGGAGGGATAACTCTACAGTCAATAGTAACAGGGCCTGGACTTCTCGACAATTCACCATTTTTTACAACAAAGAGTAATCGTTAAGAAATTATAATTTGCAAATTAGATTTTGACCTCGTCATTCAAGCTAAGTTGAGATTGGTCAAATTCTTAATTCGCTTGAGGGAAAACTGACGAGGTTTTATATAACCGATAGTTGGTGAAATATGCTATTCTGTTCATTGAAATTAAGTTATAGCTTTCAGTTATCTAACAAGTAGAACAATATATCCTGATTTAATAGGTTTTGTGGTAGGTTTCTTGCAAAATTGATCTTAGGACATCAGGTAGTGGCAAAGTTTGGATCTCCCAAGGCTTTATCAGCCTCTATTAACTTTGGTTCCTGGATGCACTGTTAAAAGTTTGAATAAATTGTAAGAAAAATTAAGGACTGAAGAGAGACGTTTATTATATGCCTGGAGTGCAGAATCATGATATTGATAACAAAGGGCTCAGGTGCTACTGTGGTTTTTTTCCCCTCACTATAGGATTAAGTTCAGAAAGAAACCTTTTTTTTTTTGGAGGATATGAGATCTTCCACGAAAGTATCTATTCAATTAGCTGCGAAGGCGTATTGTGTATCTCCATTTGCACATGTCCAAACTTACAGGGATGGGTCTTTTTCTTCATATTTGTTTGTAATTACTTTGTTTGAGGTTTGTTTTAAACTTGTAGCATGATGAGATGGGTTGAATTTCATTGATTATTGCAATTGGCATATCGCTTGCTTTAATAGATAAATTTGATCAGAAGCATGTCCACTGTCAATTTTACTCGGCCTTATACATGCACTCTTCGTTATGTTTGAATTTATTTGCAGTCTCTCATAATCCCAGTTGTTTTTCTAGCAGTCAACTTAACTTTTTCTACAACCTGTTAAGAGCACCATGCATTATGTTATTATGTGTGATTTCTTTACCAATTAAATACCCATTTGCACTAGATCGGAGGGTTCTCATCGGCGAGTCTTGACCGGTTTCTGCGGTTTTCAATTTGAAATCGAAGTTCAGATTGATATTCGAGTTTGGTTTGTATTGGTTTCCCATCATAAATAAATTTAACTGTTGAGGTCATTTTCGGCATAAAAGATATTCATTTACTTTAAAAAGTTGGTTGCTTGAGCACCTTCTTATGATAAACTAGGGGTCAATTGCATTGCTTGACGTGGATGCATTTTATTTTTAGCTATGAAAAAAGGTTGAAAATTATGCATGCTAAAGTAAAATGAAGTAAAGAAGCAAAGTTAGAGGCTTAGGTTGACAAGACAAGCACAAGCATGAAGGTGTTTGAAATCAGCAACAGTGTAGGATCGGACATGTGAGAAAGCTGAAATCAAGTCGCCAGTAATATAGCAGACCAGAATATCAAAAATCAAATGGTTCGGATTCTATGACCTAGCTAGCTTGCAAAGTAGTTTAATGAGATCATCATCTATATGTTGCATCAATAAAATTTTGACCAATACTAAGTCTCAGTGATGAAATTTCATCGACGTATCTACATATATGTGTTCAAAGTATATTTTGAATTTGCTGCATGGATTGTAGGTACTTGTTTACCGATTTAGCCTTGATTTGGGAGTTGCAGTTGTCAAGGGTGCTGCCTCTGCCACGGGTGTTAACAGAAGGGTGGCCGTCTTTTCTCAGCCTCGTAGTGAGAATAAAATGGGCAGTCTGATTGGCATACCCAAAAGTAAGTTCTCAACAACTTATCTTGTGTTTCTTTGTGTTAGCTGTGTAAAGTCAATGCTTGCAATGCTTGCCTTCACAGCATGTTGCCCTTCTCAAATTTACCAAACACTGTAAGCTTCTATTTGGACCTTTCATTTCACAAGATCTAAATGGATTCTAAGCCATAATACCAAGCAGACCTCAGTTTGTTGCCATAAAACATTTATCTCTCAACAATTGTGTTTAGAAAAATGAAAAGAAAATAGAATGAGAAGGCGGCAAAAGAAATACAAAACAACATTTTAATTAGCATATTCTCCTAATCTGTGTTAATGCAATAATCGTTCAGAATCAATATTGAATGGATAGAGATCAACTCCAGATGTGGAAGAACCTGTAGGTGGCCCATCCGTCGACACACTTTGTGTACTTGCAGTGTTTTCTATGCTGAATTGGTAATATTTCCTCATTGCTTCTGACTTGGATTCGTCTTTGTTTGAGACACTTGAATCTTGAACTATATCTGGAACACCAACCCTCCCTTCCAGCATGCTCACTACCGAAGACATCAAAGGCCTGTTTGTTGGAGAAACATCCGCGCACAGCAGAGCTACATTGATCATCACCCTCACTTGTTCTTTGTCAACATTTGAACCCAAATTTGGATCAACAAGTTCCATTAAGTTGCCTTGTTCTTTTAGTAAAAGAGCCTAATTAAAGACAAGTAGAAACAACGCATATTTTGTTAGTGGTTAATTCAAGAACAAACAGTTGAAAACAAGAAATTTTAGGAGGCTAAAAGTTACCCAATCTAGAAGATAAAATTTCTCCTCCTTTGTTTTGCACATAATGTTGCTTCTACCGCTGACAATTTCCAAGGCAACAATTCCGAAACTATAGACATCTGCTTTATCTGTTAAATGACCCCGCATTGCGTATTCTGGTGCCATATATCCACTGCAAGATCATGAACTTGAATATTACATCGATATTGTGTTAGAAGTAAATGGAAATCATTGATGAGAAATTAGTATGAAGCAACTGACAAAGTTCCTGCTACTCGGGTGCTTATGTGAGTGTTATCTTCTTCATCAAGCTTGGCTAAACCAAAATCGGATATTTTAGGGTTCAAGTCCTTGTCGAGAAGCACATTGGTCGCTTTGATGTCTCTGTGGACAATCTTTAACCTTGATTCTTCGTGGAGATAAGCTAAACCTCTAGCTATGCCGATGCAAATATTATGTCTTGTTGGCCAATCCAACTTCAACCGATGCTCTTCAGGACCTTCAAATCATTTGAAAAACAAAAATAATATTTAGAATCTATAACACACGCATGTACGCATGTTTATTTATGTGTAATTGATGATATGTAGTCGAAATCTACCAAACAAAGCTCGAGCAAGGCTGTTGTTTTCCAAGTACTCGTATATCAATAACAATTGATTTCCTTCAATGCAACATCCATAAAGCTTTACAAGATGAGGGTGTTGCAAAGCAGAAATCGTGCCAATCTCATTAACGAACTCTCTATTTCCTTGCTTTGATTTGGCAGAAAGCTGCTTGACAGCAATTAGAGTGCCATCTGCCAAAAGGCCCTGCATATTTTAGAAATGTCACCATTTGTTCCCCTCAAGTTTTTCGTTCACACATCACATGCTGTTAAAGTGAAGACAGTAATTGTCATGCATAATATACCTTGTAAACAGGGCCAAAACCGCCTTCACCAATCTTGTTAGCAACATCAAAGTGGTTTGTGGCAGCTTTAATTTGCCTCAAGGTAAAAGAACCAGTTTGCAAGTCTAGATCCCTCAGCTCTGTGGAATAAATTACTGGGTTAGATGAGAAATTTCTATAACAAAATGACAAGGAAAAACAATAGGATTATCCATTGTAAGAAAATTTTATATATTAATCAATAATCCACCTCGTTCCGATGTATATTTTGGTCTAAAACAGCCCTTCCACCAAAGGATACCCACAACTAGGATTATCACAACTGCTGCAGCCGCTACAATTCCGAGCACGGTGCCTACTGATATGCCACTGCTTCCTTCGAAATCTGCTTCACATAGAATGTTACAGATCTCTCCAGTGCAAGTGTTATCTAATTGAAAAATTCTTAAATACAAGGAATTTCTATAATCACAACCTTCAGGAAAATTGTTGTAAAATCTTAAGTACCTGCAAAATGGAAAAGTATCAAAGCTGAAAGAAGCCTTGAGTTAGTATTAAAACCTACCAGGGTTATGAAGAGAAATAGCCGATATGAGAGGACCGTAAACTCCTCTATCAGGAATTTCAGTTGTCCCTTTCCCTGCCCAGTAGAGACGGATATCCATGGTCCCATTGGTCACGACAGCAGAAAATGGTTTCACAATTGGTTTACCAACTCCACCAGCTTCCTCCTCAATATTGAAATCTTTCAGCTCCAGCTTCCCCTGCAACAATATCATCCAATTTACTTATATTTTCATGATAGTAATAATGTAATAATGTTTTAGATTTAGGGAGCCTAACGTCCAAAACGGACAATATCATATATCCGTATTTTAATTAAAGAAGCTTGGGTGAGATCCTAAAGCAAATCCAGGAGAGTAAAGTAGGCCTGCATTATGGCTAAACCTGTCAACATCTAACAAGCTTGTCGGACTGAAGGTTTTATGTAACAGCTACCTGAATCCTAGCAGAAACTGTAATCTACAAAGACTAAAAACAACTGGCAATAATTACCTGAATATAAATATCAAATATACGTCTTCCTAAACTTTTGTAAGTTTTGTCATCAGTGAACATTGTCTCTGCAAAGTGGAGATTGACTTTGTAGTTTCCATTTTCCAGGCAAAATACATAATATGTCAAGGAAATCGGAGAAACGCGAGCTTCCGTGTATAATTGGAAATCATCCATCAACAATCTAGATGTATTTTTCTGAATGTTAGTGTCAGGGCTATTATCATCTAGGAAGTGACCAGTGGAGCTAAATGCCCAATGATTTGTTCTCGTGAAACCGAATCTTGCAGCGGTTGCTTCATCTGTGTCCTCTTCAAACGTTGTACTTCCATTAACAGTCACTTCACTCCCTCCACAATTTATGTGAACGTAGGAGTAAGCTGGAACAAAAGGGAAAAACAGTTAAGTAAGGATTTAGCAAGAAAATAAATAGAATTAGAAACTGAGAAAAATTTAAAAAATACTCAGTTTTTCTATTTCAAAGCATCAAGATTCTTGATTGGAGAATAATATAATGTTCTTAGTTTTTAAATCACATGGAAAACAGAGTTAGCATTGCAATAATAATGATTACAATGGTCAAAGTCTAAGGAGTAAAATTGCTGAAAATTAGAAGCTCAAAGAAATGTGGTTTATGCACCATTTAATAATTCACTTACAAATTGAAATGAAAGGGCATTTCATTTTGACTTACTTTTTGGGCAGGTGTGACTTCTCAAACATGAAACGATTCCGGTGCTAGAAGTATGCAATGGAATGGTCAGAATTATAACAAAATAATACATAGTCTAAATTCGATTAAATATGAAGGAAAACTAAATCAAGGCAACGCGCAATAAACTTTAAACCAAATAATTTCTTTAAGCATGTTAGTGAAAGGTGAATTCAAAACTTACGAGTTACTACCCTTAGAAGAGCTTGCAAATAAGTTCCTGTAGATAATGGCACAAAGTATAAAGCTAGCTAGTCAGCATATTCAATATAGTGTATTATATTGTTGGAGTTGCTTATAAGTTTAAGTTGATATTGTTCTTACACAGCCCCATTTTGGCAGTCTGAACCAAAGCTTTCATCAGCAAAATTATTATATGAAAGATCTCTGCAAATAGAAATTTCTATGTGATTCATCATCTTTGACAGTGCAACTTAAATTACATGAGGCATGGAAAAGAGAAGCTCACATGTTTTCTGGCCCTCTTCCGAACATCCATTTAGGTACTTTTCCAGTTAGCAAGTTTCCAGTCAAATATCTAAACAAAAATGACAGTAAACTCAGAATAGCATTATGTCGGTCACTTGATGGAGAGAACGTTCAATGAAAATAATAAACAAAAGTAAAAAAGAAGTTTTGCAAACAACCTGCACTTGGATGCAGAAAATTTGAACTAAAAGTAAAATGCTTACATGAAATCAACATCAGTTAGACCAACAAAGCTATCTGGAATTGTTCCATTTAGTTTATTGAAGCTGAGATCCCTGCAAGAAAGTTCACAAGATAAAAAATATGAAAAAAAAAAAACTGGTGTTTCCCTGTTGTGTGTCTGAGAAGAAAGCGAATACTAACAAGACTTTCATCTCTGTCATCTTCCCAAGATCGTCAGGCAGGTCTCCTGTGAGATTGCAATTCCTCAATATCCTGTGCAGTGACATAACCAAACATTATGATTTTTCAACTAGCCAAAAGATGCAGAAATTTTTTATGAATTGGGTACTTACAAGTTCTCGAATGTCCTATTACCTAGATCAGGTAAATTTGCTTCAGGTCCATTGAGGTCACTGATTCTCCTGCACATTGAAATTCAACCAAAACCAATAATCCCAGTTTCAATTAAATACATTATAGTATACACATGATGTAACTAAAAAGAACATTCAAAATGAGAAAAACCATACATACAGGTCAGTTAAACTTCTCAGAGAAGTAATGACAGACGGAATTGGCCCAACCAAACCACTTGCCTGAATGAATCTGTTAGCGCATATAATATTTATTTCATTAGTCACCATACACATAATTCTTCTTATAGTGTATATAAAAGAAAAAACAAAGTTAGCTCTCACAATATGTGAAGCTTTGTCCAATTCTGAATAAAACTGGGTATCTCTCCTGTGAATTGGTTATCACTAATTCGACTGCATTATTTGGAATAACAAAAGGACAAAATAAAATAAATTAATAATCATTTACTGTTTTAAACACAGTGTCATTAAATTTTTCAATAAACAGCACAGCTGAGATCAGCACTGGATCTAAAATTCAAGAAAGGAGACAATGAAGGAGAAAGAAAAATCATAAGCTTACAAATCCTTCATATTGGTCAACTTAGCAAATGTGTGAGGCAACTCCCCAGTAAAATTGTTTGAGTTAATATGACTGTAACAAGAGCAATACCGAGCCAAATCATCAAATTAATAGATATACATTTTTCTTCAGGATTTTGACTTGGAATATAAAGGGTCATATAAATTTATATGAATCGCGTATGTCTTACAATTTTTCAAGGTTGAATAGACTTCCAAGCTCCTCAGGCAATTCTCCTGATAACCGATTGGATTGGACGGTCCTATACATTTTATGGAACATAAATAGAATCACTTAAACAAGATTGAGATATTCTAAAATTGAGAGGGAAAAAAGATTGGAAGATAAAAACTCACAAATTGGCAAGTGTGGAAATATTTGCAAAATTTTTTGGGATTGGACCCGTTAGCCGGTTTGCCAGAAGGGAACTGAAACAAGAACCCCATATTTGTTAGTTTAAATGCAAAATAGCTTCCGAGCTTTGATTTAAATTTAAAATGGGCATCAAGTTTACATTCAAGAAACAAGAAAACCTGGATTGTCCGCAGGACTTGTCGTAGTAGTTTTCAAATAAGTTTTTTAACTTGCTATCTAAATTCGAATCTTGACAATTTTTTTTTTGTTTTTTTGGGGGGAGGGCAGATAACTTTTAAAAAAACCTGAATTGACAATTGAGCTAAGAAAAGGAATTTGCATTTGGGAAGTCCAACCTGGGATATTATTTCGGTTATGAACTTAAGTTGATATGTAAGGGTTTAACAATAATATTAAAGTTAAGTTTTAATTATATATATATCTTAGCAATTCAGTAATGTTTACTTATTAATCAGGTATTAGGTTTGTATTTAAAATTTTTTGAATGAAAAATTTAAGCTGATAAATAATGGTTAAAAATATCCGTAAGAGTTCTCATTTACATATAATGAAGTAAAGAAAAAGGATGACATACATATTGACGAGTGGCAGTGAGGCCCATTCTGAAGGGATAGTTCCATTAAGGTAGTTGCGAGTGAGATCACTATTCATATTAGACAGTTAATTAGTTCGTTACTTATAATAAAATGAATATATATAAATGTGGAATAGGAAAATTTGGAGACAATGAGGGGCAAAATTGAAAAAAAAAAGCTACTTACATTTCTTGGAGAAAAGGGAGCCTGGACAGTTCTGGTGGGAGAACTCCTGGGAGACTCTGCTCCTTGAGAATTCTGTGTTAGAACAAATGAATAAATAAAAAGAAAAAGAAAATAAAAATTAAGAAATAAATAATGTTTTTTTTTCTTTTAGGGGTGATAAATTACGAAATATAAATAGAAGATGGCGAATTATAATTTAAAAATGTTTTGAGAGCAGCCCAATTAAAATTAAAGCTTTCCTAATTTACTAAGGCTTCGGCTTAGTGGTTTCAAATGTTTCTTCTCCTACAAATGTAAGTGTATGGAAATTTGTCTCCAACAATTAGTGGAAAGAGAATTTTAGATTAGTTTTAGTATACCTTCAGATTGTACTAATATACATGTATATATTTAGTAAATTTTATTCTTAACATACATTTGCAGATTGTAATCAATTTGGGTGGCCAATCCAATTGGTAAAACCTCTTGTTAAAAAAGTGGAAAATATGTACTAACTGAACACACACACAAATGAATTTTTTTTTTTAATTAAGGATTTTCCACACTATAGATATAGAAATATTCCAATTTAGGATCTTCAATTTGTTAAAATCTGAGAAAGATGAAATCATATGATTTAATAGTATAATGACATTATACTATTAATTCAGATAACTTATTAGTTTTTCTGGACTTTAATAAATTCTAATATCCTAAACCAAATCAATACTCTCTCTTCCTCTATCTATATACAATTCCTATGTAGTTTACATGTTGCATCTATTTTAACATTCAAATAAACTTACAAGACAAAAAATTATAGATTTTAATATACTAAAATATATAAGAAAACACCACATTAGAGTGTGTTTTTATTTTTTTGCTAAATTATAAAAAAAAAAGGGAAAGGATCCTAACCCGTTTCGAAGATGAGATTTGTCATCTTATCAAATCTTTAATTAATATTTTTTTTAAAAAAAGTAGAAGTGTGAATAACTATTCAATTAAATTTTTACTCAGTATTTTTCTAAAATTCAATTCGAGTGATTAATTAAATAAAAACAAGAGCACAAAGTAATATCGATACTCGAATTTTATCTAGATCTTTAACCAAATGAGTCAACCCAATTGCGCAATCTCACATGGCAATTTGATGCGGCGGGGACCGCATGCAGCACAGTGGGCAGGTCAGGCCAATATTAGACAAAATTTTGTAGTAATAAATGTAATTTTCAAAAAGCCATGATTGTCTGGTGGAGACGAGAGAAGATTATCTTAATGATTTATCTTAGGGTGCTCGACAACCGACAACGGTGATGGTGACATCAAGAGAAGTAACCAACGAGGAGCATAAAGGACCATTTACTGCCTCGACCTTAACAATCTTTATCTACCGACACTATAATTTGGTAAATCTCTGGCACATTAAGTTCATTACATCATATTGGATGCCACAGATCTTAAAAATTAGAGAATGAAAGTATAAAACAAAATAAATAAATAAATAAATAAGTGTGTCATAAAAGGGTTAATATATAATTTATTTTAATTTACAAAAAGGAAAAAAAACTTTGATGTAAAAATGTTTGTGTGCCTACTTCTAAGACTTTAAAAAATTTGCCCACACCTCTGTAAAAGCAAACCTAAGGGTATTTATTATTATTATTATTGTGGATTACTACTCACAAAAGCTTTGTATAGTGTAGTGGGAGAGAAAGAGGCACAAATACATGCTAACAACATGGCAAACGGTGCCGCCGGAGTAGGAGCAAATGCAGGTGACAGCATTTTTTTTCAGATCAACCAACCATCCCCCTCTTCCACTGCATGGATCTACACTTAAATCCCAGCCCGTCTTCCCTAGCTTGTCGGCTATGTCTCCCAAAGCTTTCACTGCACCAAAATGAGACAATTAAGGAAATTTTGAGTTAAGGAAATTTTGTGTGTACAAGAAAATACAAAGAAATAAAGATTATGCAAATAGAACAAAGAAGCTAGCCTTCTTACAATCGTTACCATCAATTTTTTTATGTGTAAAATAACAAGTATAATATACATCACTGTGAATTAAAGATTCTGGAGTAAAGCTCGTTATGCCCTCCAGCCTAAGTCTATATACTTTTTATTTTATCTATAAAACTTCCCTCCTTTCGTCGAGGTTAAAAAAATGGCAATAGTAACTGCAAAAACTTCTTTTATTTGTCTCTAGCTAGCTAGCATACCTTCATCTTCCGGCAAGGTGGCTCCAGAAGCAAGAATTATGAGGGCAAAGGCAGCAAGTGAATGAAAAAGAAGATGATGAAGAATCATTTTCTTTTCCCCCTGAAAAAAATCTGCTAGCTGCTTCAATTCGAGAGTGAAAAATGATTAATTTGGTGGGTTAGTTGCAAAATTTATGATTTAAGTATCAGGAAGATGGGAGTTGATTTTGGAGGCTGCAGGAAAAAAAGGATGGGAGTCTTTTTTTTTTTTTTTTTTTTGAATGGAAATGTTATGGAGGCTTCAGTTGCTCATTAATAAAGGGCCAGAGCGAGAAGAGAGTAGGGCCGGTAGACGATTGGTCCATATACCAATTCATCAAATCATTTTGTAATTATTGATGGTTTTATACTTTTTTCGTTGCAACTTGTGTATGAAATTTAAAGTGAAAATGACGGGAATACTTTGATAAATAATGAATTATTATTAAAAGAAAAATAGTAAAGAGGTAAGGCCGATAAACCACTGACAAAATGAAATATAACACAATATAACTTTATAGTATTATTTGATTGATTTATTTTTTTTTCTCTAACAAGGCACGAATGTTATAATTTATACTATTACTCTTTTTGTTCAAATATCAATATTCTAAAAGTACATTTATATATTTTTGTATTTAATGCCAACTATGCCCTCAAGCTCAACCCATACCATTACAAATATTAAAAATACATCCTATTTAATGCCAACAAGTCTTGCCGTTCAGACTTCGCAAATGAATCCATCTTGGCGGCTTAGTACAGTTTCGTCAATCTGACCTTTTCACTCTCAATTTTTGGACTTTTTTCTCCTTGTTTTGTCCATGTTTGTGCTGACAAAGTACAGCAATTTGGATTTGGATCTCTTGTTTGTGACACGTCTTCAAATTTCATGATCAATATATTCTGAGTCATTCTTTTTTTTTTGAATTTTTTTCAAAAAACACCAATCATCCGTTTAATTTAGCTTGACATGGATATAATAATATACTATTTATATAATCTTCTAGAAAGGAAAAAAAATTAAATATGCCTTCCCTTAATTAAGTGTGTGTTTGGTATTACTTTTCTAATGATTATAAATACTTATTTTATCCTATAAATTCTTATTATAATTTTTGTTATTGTTTAGTTATTTTTTAGTAGAGTTTTTGAAACTTAAATAAGTTATTTTGGCTCAACTAGCAAAAGTTCAATTTTTGAAATTTTATGAGTAGATGTTAAAAAGTTCTCTTTTATATATTAAAATATCTAAAATATCTTTTACTTATTTGATAATCTTATTTTATTCTTTTCATAATATAACTTTAAAAAGTTGGCCTATCAAAGTAATTTAAAAAATTTTGAATTAAATCTCTCATTAACAACTAAACAACTAAAATTTATTGGGTAAAACCTCTATTTATAAAAACTCTACTAACAAAAGCTTTACTTGAAAAGTTGTACCACATGGAGTCTAAGTGTATGGTGGTAAAGAGTTTTTTTTTTAATTAATTAAAAGGTTATAAAAACAATAATAAGATCTCCCTATTTATTAAAACCTACCTACGCAAGTTAACTTAAAAAAGATAATTAAATCACAATTATAATGAAAATAAAAGAATAAAACATATATCATAATTGACTTTAACTAAAAATAGAAAGTATGAAAATACCTAAAATAATAAAATTTTAAAATCTTAAAATAATGTCCTACTTCATCATGTGTCAATACTATTTTATTAGTATGATTATTAATATTTAATTAAATTAACATAAAGTCTTTATGGTACAATACTTGTATAAATTTTTGGACTGTCAAATTTATGTACTGTACATGTAGGGTATTGAAAATTGTTAGATTTTATTTAAAACGTTAGTTACAAGTCAAAAATTTAAATAACCACTTGGGCTTACCCCAAGTGACCAGATCCACTCCCTCACAATTGTGAGGGAAGTGATTCGATCTCCCGTAGCGGTGGTTTAATTTAAATGTCTTTCTTTAGAGTTTCAGAGATTGAATGAAGACAGTATTTCTACCAAAATGGGAGTTGGACGTTCCTCAAATATTTGAGAAGGTTAAAAATCTGAACGGTGCCATATCAAAATTGATGTAAATGAGTTTCAGTAATTTATATGGTGTAAATATCATGAGTAAAAGTTCTCTTAAAAAAAGTGAAAAATTTAAATACCTAAACTATTATATACAAGAATATATATTTATTGGGTAATTTGTTTATTGTATGTCATACGGGTAAAAAAAAGTCAATTAAAACTTATGTTAATGTAATTTAAATGATCAAAGAAGCCTAAACAAGAAAATAGTTATAAGAATGATTTAATTGATTAATTATAAAATTTTTATTGTTGATTCATATTTATTAGAAGTGATATAAGCTTATTATAAATGTGTTCTGGACGTGGGGTGCGTTTACACGTAAGGTGAAAATATACCACAGCCCGCCGATTGCTTCCCCAGATTCGCCGTGGTTTCCAAAAAAAAAAATTAAATTAAATTACGACAAATATAACATATTTATATTAAAATAAATATCAAGTCAATAAATTATAATTAATTAAATATTTAAACGTGTAATAAATAGGCTAGCGTATTGGAATAAAACTTTAAACTTAAACCGGACGAGATTAGGAAATGAACTTACTGGCTCGTGTTGTGTTCACATTGGATTCTCATATCGCTGACCCGTCCCCACGCGCATTCGTACGACGTACTTTTTCACAATTATTGACATTGTTTTTTGGGTTATTTTCTACCTGCCCCCATATATTTCAACAAAATTTAGTGCATACCCTAATGTTTCAACAACTATCACCACACACCCTAATCAACAAAATTCGCAGTTAATTTTGACGGAACGAGGGTAAAAGGGAAAATGATGGTTTGCTCACAAGATCCCCAACTGAAACCAGAAGCCTGCAGACTGAATTTCAATTTTATAACCAAACGCTATCGATATAATCTATGCTCATCCAAATCAAAATGCGCACAAACATACTCACCTCACCAATCTACCAAAACTCATATTCCACACTTAACCAAATTTATTTTAATTAGCTTCGGTTTCATCCACCATCACCATCGTCGGTTCGTGACCGTCGAGCACTACCACCAAACATATACGCCCCCATGCCACAAAGCGCCACCACACTGCTGCCCACTCGTACAGCCACCACAACACAAAACTTATCGATTGATTTGGGTATAATTTTACTTGGTCAATATTGAAATTGGAATTGATGGTGAAATATAATTTAATTTTAAAATCGATTCCCTGATTTGTTAGTTTTTTGGTGTTCCAGCATGATGGATAAAATGATTTGGTGAATTCGAATAGCTATTTCCTTTGGAAAATTGGAAAGTTAGCTTGGTGGATAAGCCTTGGAAGATGACGATTAGTTTGCTATTTCATTTACACTTATGTTGGTTTAAAACGGCGAGGTTTGGGAAAGATTAAAACAATGCTGTAGGCTTTGTGGGTTTGATTGTGGCAGTGTATCATTGACGTGTGACACAAACGAGTGAGGACAATTGTTTCGAAAATTACCCAAAAAAGTGAAAATTTCATCCCCTTCAAGTGCTGCACAGTTCCCTGAGGAAGTACAGTAACTTCAACAAACACTTGGCCAAGTTCAATAAAATAATCTAATGAAATTTTCCTTTCATTTGCTTCAAGTAAAAAAGAAAAACTTGTACTTACCAAAAAAAGAGGAAGAAGAAGAAAAACTTGTAGAAGACAGACGCTTCCCAGCCTCATCTTCATTTTTCAGTAACAGCATTTGAAATGAAGGACAAACAAGTCTTTTACTCAAATCACCGACAATTCCATCGAAATTAATGACAAAATTTACTAATTAGGGTGTGCAGTGATAGTTATTGAAATATTAGGGTTAGCGCCAAAATTTGTTGAAACATATGGGGGCAGGCAAAAAATAACCCTTGTTTTTTTCGTCGACTAAGTTAAGAACGTGTCTGATTGAAAATGGTTACCAGTCACGTCTTATCAAAAAAGGGGAGTTAGGTACCACTGTATCATTATGGCATGCATCTTTTTCTTAAGGTGTCTGTGTCATTTTTCCTTGAGCTCTAGGAGCTGTAATATTCCTCGGAACCGTAGAACTATACGTAATTACATGCTTGCATCTATAATTAAGAACACTTATCCAGAGATTTGTTCCCTTCAATTCATTGGTACGACAATTTCTCTCAAGTTAATTATAATCATGATGGGGCTCTTAATTCACAATTGATTGAATTGGTCTGATGATTGTTTCATATGCCAAAAAGTAAAGCTCAAATGAAACGTAATTTGGAGAAAATAAAAAACTTCAACATTTTCATGTTTTTATTGGGTCTCATAGTTTTTCCTTGTTGGAAATTTCGAACGTGAAAAGAAGTTAAAAACTTTTATTAGTTTATATAAGAACCGATTGTCACGGCCGAGATAAATCTGAGTTTCCATTTTTATTATGGATAATTGGATATGGATACGGGTGGGATGAATCATCCACCCCAAGTATGCCCCATTGCTACAACTACTAACCAGTAACAACAATTGCTTGATTACTGTTTTGTTTGAAGACTTCAATCAATTTTGATTCAACCGAGATCATAACTTTGTCAACAATCCGTTGGTGTGATATGATGATGATGATGATTATTATTATTTTGTAATTGCTAGAAAGAAAGAAAAAGAAAATTCTTTGAAGTGATATGTGTTGAAGTTTTCGTTTATCAATTTCTTGCATATTTAATGATTTAAATGATGTGGGATTTTCCTCAAGAAAAAAAAAAAAAAAAAAGATGTGTGAGATATTCTACAGAGTATTGATCAAGTGTGCGATTAGAGGCGTGATTACACGTGTGTGAGGATATAAAACGTGGAGCTGCTGAGTGCTGACCCTACAAGTTCGTTATTTGAGATCTTGACATGCATGCAGTCGAACTTGATAAAGTGCGTGAGTGTTTGCACCTGATTAAGATTGATATTCAATGTGACAATCAGCACAAAGAAAAATTGACATGCCGCGTATTTGTAATTAAGTTCCGTTAGATATTCTTCTGTGAATGTGTGACATGTCAAACACGGAATTTTGAATGTTTTTATTGTATTGTTGATGAGTTCTACTTTTTCTACTTGAAAATTAAACTGCCTTCAAACATTCAACAAGTTTTTATTTAATCTACTTTGTATTTAAAAATAAAAAAATCAACCTTGTATTAATCTTTGGTTAAACTACACAAAACCTGCTTTAAACAGTTCACTTGAAATGCTTTCTTGAGAAGCATCTAATAAATACTCTTATCCAAAAAGAAATTTTGGAGACACAAATAAGAAAAACACTTAAAATTTTGATGCTTTTAGAGACAACACGATGAAGGACGTTATTTTAGAAATTTTAAGATTCTAAAATTTTATTATTTTAGGACTTTTTATTTAAAATTAGAGTTAATTATGATATTTTATTATTTTAGAACTTTTTATTTTCATTAGAGACAATTAAGGTATGAGATTTAGTTAACTTAGGGAAATATCTTTTATTTTTATTATAAACGTGATTTAGTTTCTCATTCTTAAGTTAACTTAGGGAAAATATATTTTATTTCCATTATAATTGTGATTTAGTTTCCCTTTTTATGTCAATTTAGGAAAGTGAGTTTCTTCTATTATAAATAGAGAAATGATCTTGTCACTGTTTTAAGAACTTTTTTTTTTCAGATTCAATTAATCTATAAACTTTTATTTAGAAATTTGTTTTCTCTATCTTCTTTAGAATTCCTCTTTGTCACAGTATAAATTGAAATTAATGTTTTTTTTCCCTGACTTCTGCCCTTAACAACTCTAACTAGTAGTAAGAAAATTGATTGTACAACTTCATTTAGAAGGGATAAAAGGGATAATTTTAAATTACCTTTCGTGAAATAATAATGTTTAAAATGTTCTTAAATTATTGTAAATATCAATTTATCTCCTATTTTGTTAAGAAGACAAATAAATTTTCATTGACCCGTTCCTATTTTTCCTTTATCTTTTGAACAAAAATGAAAAAAAATTAAAGTTTACAATAATTTGAATAGTATTCTGGTCATTCCATGCGGAGGGTAATGTGAAATTTACCGTTTCTAGAATTATTTCGAGTGAAAAGTTGTGTTAGTGTTGGTTCAGTTCAATGGTGGTTGATATGTAAACAAACTGCTGGCTACCAGGCACCAGCAATTTGATAGTATTATAACTCCCATTTCAAAATGACAATAGTCCTAAAACCACAACACCACAATACGAAACTGAGCCTTAGAAGTTTTATGCTGAATGTCTTAACATTTATGTTGAGAAAGAAGAAAAGAAGACAGAATGAGAAGAAAATATACACACAGCATTCAAGCATAATTCTCTAATCTGAGTTACTACAATAATCAGTCGGAATCCACACTGAACGGATAGAGGTCAACTCCAGACGTCGAAGAACCTGTAGGTGGCCCATAAATTGACGACTTGCTTGGTATAGTACTTGCAGTTTTTTCTATGCTGAATTGGTAATATCTCCTCATTGCTTCTGACTTGGTTTCATCAATGTCTGAGACACTTGAATCTGGAACTAAATCTGGAACATCAACACCGCATTCGAGCATGCTTAAGACCGAAGACATCGAAGGCCTATTCGTAGGAGAAGCATTGGCACACAGCAGAGCTACATTGATCATCACCATCACTTGTTCTTTGTCAAAATTTGAACCAAGATCTGTATCAACTAGCTCCATTAAATTTCCTTGCTCTTTCAATACAAGCGCCTGATTGAAAAGAAGTTGAAACAACATATATTTGGTTGGTGATAAATTCAAGATGAAACAATGCGAAACAAGAGATTGTAGGAGCCTAAATGTTACCCAATCTAGAAGATAAATTTTATCCTCCTTTGTCCTTGAAAAAACGTTGCTTCTACCGCTGACAATTTCCAAGGCAACAATTCCGAAACTATAGACATCTGCTTTCTCTGTTAAATGGCCCCGTGTTGCATATTCTGGTGCCATATATCCACTGCAAGGTCGTGAATTTGAATATTAAATTGATAATGTACGAGAAGGAAAGTGGAAAACATTGATGAGAAATTAGTATGCAGCGACTCACATTGTTCCGGCAACTCGGGTGCTTATGTGGGTGTTATCTTCTTCATCCAGCTTGGCTAAACCAAAATCAGATATTTTAGGGTTTAAGTCCTTATCAAGAAGCACATTGGTTGCTTTGATGTCTCTATGCACAATCTTTATCCTTGATTCTCCATGTAGATAAGCTAAACCTCTCGCTATACCGAGGCAAATCCTGCGCCTTGTTGGCCAATCCAACTTCAACCGATGCTCTTCAGGACCTTCAAATCATTCAAGAAAGACGATACATGACTAGAATCTAATACCACATATGTATGTATGTGTGATTTATGTGGAAACCGATACTGTGTAGTTGATATATATACCAAACATGGCTCGAGCAAGGCTGTTGTTTTCCAGGTACTCATAAATAAGCGACAATTGATTTCCTTCCATGCAACATCCATAAAGCTTTACAAGATTAGGGTGTTGCAAAGCAGAAATCATGCCAATCTCATTAATGAATTCTCGATTTCCTTGCTTTGATTTGGAAGAAAGTTGCTTGACTGCGATCACTGTGCCATCTGCCAAAAGGCCCTGCATTTTTAAGAAATGCCGTCAGATTTGAAAAACAAAAAGGAATTGTTTCGAGCAAAACACACCTTGTAAACAGGACCAAAACCGCCTTCTCCAATCTTGTTATCAGGAGCAAAGTTGTTTGTGGCAGCTTTAATTTGCTTCAATGTAAAAGAAGCAGTATGCAAGTCTACACCCCGCAGCTCTGTGGAAGAAATTACTGGGTTAATAAAAATGAAATATAAGCATAACAAAATGATCTGTAAAATCAAGATATCGTGATTTTCATAATCTTTTAAAGACTTGAATTAGAGAATTATTTATTTGTAAGAAATATTTGTTAATTAATCAGTGCACTACCTCGTTCCAGAGTATTTTCTGGTCTAAAACAGCCCTTCCACCGAAGGATACCCACCACAACTAGGATTATCAAAAATGCTGCAGCCACTGCGATTCCAAATGCTTTGCCTACTGATATACTACTGCTTCCATCTTCGGACGGGGGTATGAAATCTGCTTTACGTAGAAAGTTACACATCTCTCCAATGTGAGGGTTATCTAATTGAAAATCACTTAAATACAAGGAATTCCCGTAGAAATAACCTTTGGAAATTTGTAAAATCTAAGGCACTTAAGAAATGGCAAAGTATCAAATTAGATGAGAAAGCCCTTGAGTTAGTACTTAACCTACCAGGATTGTGAAGAGAAATTGCTGATATGAGGGGACCATAATCTCCTTTAAAAGGAATTTCAGTTGTCCCTTTCCCAGCCCAATATAGACGGATCTCCATGGTCCCTTTGGTCACGGCCGCAGAAAATGGTTTTACAATTGCTTTACCAACGCCGCCAGCTTCATTCTCAATGTTCAAATCCTTCAGCACACGATTCCCCTGGAACCATATTTCCAATTAACTTAAATTTTTATGCAAGTTAAAGTAAAATCCAAGATGGAGAATATCTATTACATTCTTTTTTATTTAAAGAAGTTTTTGTGAAATCCAAAAGCGAATCCATGAGAGTAATTATGTGTGCATTAAGGTTAACACGACTACACCTAACATTCTAACAAGCTTGTTGGACTCAAGCTGTTATGTAACAGCTTTCTGAATCCCAACCGAAATTAAAATCTACATGACGATACACTGGAAACGATTTGCTAGCTCAATATTCAAGAAAAGATTTAGAATCAACCATGATTGGTGGTGCTGAGGTAGTATCAAATATTAGTCACCTGAATGTAAACATCAAATATGCGCTTTCCAAAACTGCTAAAATTTTTGTCATCAGTGAACAGTATCTCTGCAAAGTGAAGGTTGACTGTGTAGTTTCCATTCCCCAGACAGAATCCATAGTAAGTTAGAGATATGGCAGAAAGGCGGGCGGTTGTGTATAATTGAGAATCGCTCATCAAAAGTCTAGACGTATTTGTCTGAATATAAGTGTCTGTTTTGATACTATTATCCAAGAAGTGACCAGTGCTGCTTAGCCCCCAATTTTTTCTACTTAGGGTAAATGTTGAAGGCCCTGCCTCATACGTATCCTCTTCAAATGTTGTATCTCCATTGGCAGTCACTTCACTCCCGCCACAGTTTATATGAAGAGAGTAGTGAGCTAGAACAAAAACAACAGTGAGCATCCAGTGTACAAGTAAAAACTTTTAAAAGCCAAGTAACAAACAATGAATTTTAGCAGCAGATGACTTAGCGTAGTATTGTTGTCCTAGGAGCTGCGACAAACATTTAGTATGCTAAACAAGATAGGAGCTGCGGGAAATTAACTGGTCTTTTCCATGTTTTTGTCAATTATAAGATTTTTTTCATCAGGAAAATTCAATGTATTTATGAAAGAATATTTCAGATCCTGACTTACTTTTTGGGCATTGGACGCTTCTCAAGCATGATACAATTCCGGTGCTGGAAAGATGTAACGTTAAGGTCAGCATCATAACAGCATAACTTATAATCGAATTTTGATAAACTCGCCAGAGCAATATATATCCAGACAATGCCAATACCCAATTAACTTAAAACCAAAAAGCTTCTATTATGCATTTCAATATGTTATAACTAGATAGTGAATAGAAAACTTACGAGTTATTGCCCTTAGAGAAGCTGGCAAACAAGTTCCTAGAGAATTGCACAAAGTGAAAAGGTTAGTCAGTGTATTGAAGATAGTTTTTGATGGAGGTGCTTAAAAGCTTCAATTAATAGTATTATTACACGCTTCGCTTTTGGCAGCTCGACTCTGCGCTTCCATCAGTGAAATTATTATATGAAAGATCTCTGCAAACAGAGTTTTATGTGACTCATCGTCTTCCAGATTGCAAAAAATTGCACCAAGAGTGCGAAGGGGAAGCTTACATTTTGTCTCCTTTTTCAAGCATCCAAGGAGGTATCGCTCCAGTTAGCAAATTTCCGGTGAAGTATCTATAGCAAATTATAATAACAAAGCAGTAAAAGATGTCAAACAACCCACGCTTAGAAGAGGGAAATTTGCAGTAAGAAAATAAAATGCTTACATGTAATCCACTTCGTATAGATCATCGAAGTTGCTTGGAATATGTCCGCTTAGTTTATTAAAGCTGAGATCCCTGAAAGAAAATTCATAAAAGAATCATAAATTAACTGAAATTTCCCCGTATGTATACCTGCAGATAATAAAGAACGTTTGCACTAACAAGACTTTCAATGTTGTCATTTTCCCAAGATAAGGAGGCAGCTCTCCTGTGATATTACAATTCCTCAATATCCTGCCATGACAGGATCAAACATTAAGAGATCTTTCAACAAGGCAAAAGATGAACAAAATTTCTATGAATTGGATACTTACAAGTTCGTCATCTTCATATTAAGTTGGGGAAAAGTTGCTTCAGGTCCATTCAGGTCACTAATTCTCCTGCATAGCGAAATTCAACAAAAACCAATAAGCCTAGTATCAGTCAAATACATTATGCACATGAGTTACAAAAATAGAAAAACCATACATACAAGTCAGTTAAATTTTTCAGAGAAAAAATGCCAGAAGGAATTGGCCCAACCAAACCGCTTGGCTGAATGAATCTGTTGATACATGTAATATTTATTTCATTAGTCACCATGGGCATAATTTATTGTCAATAAAATAATGAATTAAGGGGGAAAAAAAAAACTAGCTCTTACAGTTTTTCAAGCTTTGTCCAGTTCTGAATAAAACTAGGTATTTGTCCTGTGAATTGGTTATCACCAATTCGACTGCATCATTTGGGATAACAAAAGAAAAAATAAATAAATTAATGACCATTTACTGTTTTAAACACACGCAAGGTGCTAAATTGTTCAAGAAGCAGCATAGCTGAGATCAGCACTGAATCCAAATTCAAGAAAGAAGACTGTGAAAGAGTACGAAAAATCAAAAGCTTACAAATCCTTCATATTGGTCAACTTAGCAAATGTTTTAGGCAACTCCCCAGTAAAATTATTTGAACTAAGATGTCTGTAACAAGAGCAATAACGAGCCGAGTTATCAATCTAATAAATGTAAGTTTTTTCTTCAGGATTTTGATTTGGAATAAAAGGGTCATATAAGTTTATATGAATCGCGTATCCCTTACAGTTTTTCAAGATTGAGTAGACTACCAAGCTCCTCAGGCAGTTCTCCTGAAAACTGATTGTATTGGATGGTCCTATTCATTTTACCGAACATAAAAGAATCAATTAAAACAAGATTAATATTTTTCTAAAATCGAAGGGGGAAAAAGAGATACGAAAATAAAAACTCACAGATTGACAAGTGTGGAAAAATTTGCTAAATATTTTGGGATTGGACCCGTTAGCCGGTTTGCTAGGAGGGAACTGAAACAAGAATCCCATATGTGTTAGTTTAAATGTAAATTATCTTCGGTTCATCTAAATTAAAAATGAACATCACGTTTACATTCATGAAGCAAGATAACCAGAAATTGAGCTACGAATTGAAGGAATTTGCAGGTGGGATGAATGAGACATTATATTTTAAAAATTATTGAATTTAAAAGTTTAAGTTGATAAGTGAGGGTTTAAGAAAATATTAAAGGTTGATCTCAAATTCTTCAAAAAAAATATATATATATGTTATCAATCTTCCGTAGTTACTTATATATGATTTAGCAAAAAATAGACAGCTGCTACGTTATATTCTTTGTAACTTACAGTTGACCCAAAATTAGTTTCTCAAGACCCCTAAGAGTTTGACAACAAACTTTACATTTTGAATAATAACTGATTTTGAATTGACGCAAGTTAGAAATGAAATGACTTATTAGTAAGATCAAGAAAAAAAGCCGTCCGCATTAGAGAATTTTCATAAGTACTCTATATAATAAAATAAAGAAAAAGTATGACATACATATTAAGAAGTGGCAGAGAGGCCCATTCTGAAGGGATAGTGCCACTAAGGTAGTTGCGAGGGAGACTACTGTTCATGTCAGACAGTTAATTAATTTCGTTAATTATATATGTAACAAAATGAACATATGTAAATGTCTAATGGGAAAATTTATAGTTAATGAAGGGTAAAATTGGAATGGCGAAGTGCTTACATATCTTGGAGGAAAGTCAGTTCGGCCAATTTTGGTGGGAGAACTCCCGTGAGATTCTGCTCCTTCAGAACTCTGTTTGAGTAGAAAAGTATGAGATTTGATTTATGTATTTACTTAAAAAAGGCAAGTGTATAATATAGATAAACAAACAAATAATGCAGGGGCGTTTGGTTACTTTGATTTGGTACCGTTTTTGGTTTACCGTTTTCTGTTTTCCAGAAATGAAAAATAAGAAACGTGTTTAGTGGCACCATTAATTTCTCAGCCTGTTTTTTTATCAGACTGAAAATGAGTGCAACTCATTTTGCACCATCATCAAAGGAAAAGAGAAAAATGATAAAATATTTGTTTGCATAGATATCGCATATGTCTTCTTTCGAGATTCGGCCGCACATCTGAAAACAAACAATTGTGTATTATTAATTACTGTTTGCAAAAGAATTTATATTTAATCTTGAGCTGATCTGTACTCAACTCTTCATACGTACAGAATATATGATTAAAATGTAATTAGTTTTATATTCTTGTCTAACTATTAATTGTGTATTACTGAATCTAAACCCGCGCAAAAAGCTTTATGAGATAGAGATAGGGACACATAAATGTACGTACATACGGAAAACATGGCAAACGGTGCCGTTGGAGAAGGAGCAGTTGCAGGTGACAGCATTCTCTTCTGGAATCTCAGCCCATCCCTCTTCTCCACTGCATGGATCTATGCTGAAGTTCCAGTCCTTCTTCCCTAGCGTGTGGGCTATATCTTTTAAAGCTTGTACTGCATCCATCAAATTGTTACAAACACGTACGGCTAAGTTTAACTGATAGCGTTCAACAATATCAGTATGTATATCAGTTTACATGCATACATACATATATATATACATATGTGTGTGTGTGTAAAGCGCGTGTGAGTAAAGTAACAAGTATCAGCCTTCTAAAAAAAATATATATATATTAGCAAGTTTGAAGCCATTATGTCCTCCGGATTAAATTTACTTATATATATAATAGTACTTAAGTTCGGACATCTTGCATATTTGGCTGTAAAGTTAATCCGGATTTTACAACAGCATATATTTAAATATAAGTTCCCTCTTTCTTTCTTTCTCTCTAGCTAGCATACCTTCATTTTCTGGCAAGATGGCTCCAGAAGCAAGAGTGCTTATGAGGGCAAGGGCTGTAAGTGAAAGAAAAACAAGACGATGAAACATCTTTTTTTTTTTTTTTCCCCTCCCCACTTTTGCTGAAGAAATTCAGCAATAGCTGCTTTAATTTGAGAGTGAAAAACGATTAATTTGGAGAATTGGTTGCAAAATTTATGATTTTTATTTTTTTATAAGAGGATGGGAATTGAATTCTGCGTGGAAAAATGAACGAAGACTTGACTTGACCCTTAGTAAATGATGGCAACAAGAGTGTATTACTTTGAGTAATGATAGAGTCAGAACTATTTGGTACAATAAGTGTGTATAAATTTATTTCTGGCTCTATTATTATTAATTACTTTATCCGATTTAGATATTTTTTTAAAGATTGGAGAAATTTTAAAGTACACCAAAAGTGTTACATTTAATTAATGTGATTTTTTAAAAATAAATATACACATAATATACATACATTAATTAAATATAATACATTTAATGTATTCTGAAATCCCTCTATGAACCGTCGCATTATTAAATTCAATGGCCAGGATTTATTCTTTTGTTAATTTTTCATTTCACAATTATTGATACATATTGTTTTGTCCGTAACAAAAAGTCGACAGCACGTGTCATTGGATGACGGTCATATCTTATCACAACTTTAATTGCTGGGAACCAAAGAACCATATCTCTACCGAGAGATTTTTTCCCTACAATTAATTGCTTGAATTGATCTGATGACAATTGATTGCCTGTTTCATATGCCAAAAAGTAAAGCTCAAAGCTTACGTTAGAGAAAATCAAGGGCGTTCCCATTGAGTCTATCTTCAAGGATGATCTAAAATTTAAAAGCATTCACATGTGAGTTGGACTCTTGGCACCCTTTAGAAGTCGATTTTCATTGGAGAGAATTGCAAGCTTTAATTGTTATTTATAGTACAATAAATTAAATTGTTCATGAAGAGCGATCATTGTATTTCCTTTCAAACGCCATTAATTATTAGCAGAGCCATAAAAAAGATGAGACAAGTGTGTTCATGGAATTGAACAATTTAGAATAGTTTTAATTAAGGTTATCTTAACTAATAGTTCATATATTCTAAAAAATAATAATTGATACTTGTTTTTTATTAAAATTTTTATTTCGCTTATTTTCAAGTGAGCAACTTAATGTTATTTTACAAAAAAAATTTCGTTCCTGTTGGGAGTTGAAAATTAGAAATAAATCACAATGATAATGAAATTTGTTTTAATCAAGTGTGAGCGAGTAAGAAGAATCAGAAAAATAAGAGGAGAGAGAAAATAAAAAGGGAAACAAAGAAAAGAAAAAGGAATTTGTGAGTAAGAGGAATGGAAACCAATTGATTTGGAGTTTGAAGAGGGAAATTGTAACACTGCCGCATTGGGGTTTGGGGTTTCAATGTTTCATGAAGAATAGTTTAAATTAAAGTTATTTTTGTCATTAATGGCGACGTTATAAGATATTCAAATTATTTTAAAGGAAATGTTACCTCGAGCTAGCTTAGTAATGCTGTAACTTTTAAAATAATTGTTGTTCTTATACTAATTAATAGAGCAAGATAAAAGTGTTGGATTTTTAATCTAATATTGTTGGATCTTTAATCTAATGTTGGGTTTATATGTGAATAATCATGTGTTGCAGACTGTCATATAAGGTTAAACCCAATTAAAAGTGATCTATTATAGTTTTCGGTATTATGGATTTTAATGTATCTAATTAGGTATGGACCTTTAATGTATAGAGACCCAATATTATTCTAATTCTATAATGGGCAGAATTAGCAATACCTAATGATAATAGAAAAAAAATGTCTATATAAGTGGTTATAGTTCCTAGGTCACACATATCTTTCTATTCTCTGTTGACATCCCATCATGAGAGAGCAAGTAGTGAAAAATTTAAAAGATTCTCTCGGAGAACGTGTAGATCTAGAAGGCCAACCACACAACTGTGGAGAGCAATTCAACGTTATGGATTCATGTACGCTTCTGTATAATTCATTATTAATTCTTGGTGATACAATATGAATATTCATGGGTTATAGGTGATGGTATTCATTAATGGTGGCGTTATAAGATATTCAAAATTTGTTAAGGGTGAGATTACCTAGGGTCAGCTTGGTGTAATATTGTAACTTTTAAAACAATTACTGTTCTTATACCAATTAATAGAGCAAGATAAAAAAAACAAAATGATAATATAAATAAACACTAGATATCATTTTAGCACTAGACCAAACCAACGCGATTATACTATGATATAATCGAAGCATGATTAGATCTCGTTGTAATTTAAATGATTTAATGAGATTTAACAACACTTTAATAAGATTAGATTACTCTAATTCAAATAATTTTACAAGAGAGATTTTGATAGTTAATCCCAAACGGATTATAAAAAAAAGGTTTTGTTTGATATATTAATCAAAAGATTATAAAAACAATAAGAAGATCTCCTTATTTATAATATGGTATAAACATACCTCCATAAGTTAACTTAAAAAAGAAAATCAAATAACAATTATAATGGAAATAGAAGATTAAAACACATATCATGATGTGTCAATACTATTTTATTAGTACAATTATCAATCTTTAATTAAACTAATATAATGTCCTTATGGTATAATACTAGTCATGCAAATTATTTGACTGTCAAATTTGTGTAATTTACATGTAGGGTATTGAAAATTATTATATTTTTATTTAAAAATGTTAGTTATAAGTCAAAAAATTAAATATCTAAACTATTATATACATGAAAATATATTTATTGGGCAATTTGTAATTGTGTGTCATAAGAATAAAATAAAGTCAATTAAAACTTATGTTAACTTAAATGATCAAAGAAACCTATGTAAGAAAATAGTTATAAGATGATTTAATGAATTTATTGTAAAATTTTTATTGTTGATTCATATTTATTAAAACTAATTTAAGATTATTATAAATATGTTTTCCTAAGTCGGGTGTGTTTATATAGATAGACGGGATAATAAGGTGAAAATATCCCAACCTATTACATCTCCAGATTCACCGTGGTTTCCCAAAAAAAAAAATATTAATTGCGACAAAACATATTATACTAAAATAAATATCAAGTCAATATATTATAATTAACCTAATATTTAATCGCGTAATAATTAGGTTGTATTGGAATAAAACTTTAAACTTAAACCCGACAAAATTAGGAAATGAACTTACTGATTCGTTGTGTTCATATTGGATTTATCATATCGCTGACCCGTGGCCCACAGTCATTCGTGCAACGTACTTTTTCACAAATGTTGACATTGTGTTTTTCGTAGACTAAGTTAACGACATGTCCCTGGAGCTGGCTACGGTACAGATTCTGTAACATACAGACCAGGTTAGCCAGCCGCCCAGCCCCCCAAGGGTGCTATTTGTGAAAGTTGGCCTAACTTTGGCAGCCGCCCAAAGCAAATAAAAGTGGGTTTGGCAGCTGCCCAATGAAGGAAAACTAAAGGAAATTGAACATGGTTTGTCACCCACGGCTTTCATCTTCTTTGGCCTTCATTTGCTATAAATACAAGTGAAATTGAAGAACAAAATCATTCCATTTTTAGAGCAATTAAGAGAGAGTTTAGAGAGAGTTTAAGAGCTTGCATTTATAAGCTCTTATTTTAGTGATTTGAGAGTTTGGGTGTATTGGGGTTTTGGGAAGTGAGTTAAAATACTACAATACTTGTAACTCCTTTTCACTAGTAAAATATTTCCTTCTGTCTTCGCCCGTGGATGTAGGCTAAAAGCCGAACCACGTAATTTTCTGGTGTCCTCTAGTGTGCTTATTCTTTATTTTATTTCCAATTTTATTTTAGCTGCGGTCCTGCTGCACCTACCAATTTCCTAACAGTGGTATCAGAGCTATTGGTTGTATTTTTTGGAGTCAGGAACTATTCACGTATACGGCGTACGGCACTATTCACGTATACGGCGTACGACACTATTCACGTATACGGCGTACGACACTATTCATGTATACGGTACTATTCACGTGAAACGGTGGAAGCGATCCAAGAATTTTACGGTGCAAAGCAGGGAATAGTGGTGTGAGTAAAGCAACTGTGTGGTTCTGTACATGTCTAGGAAAGTTCTGTCAAAAAGGCGATAAGAGCTTAAGGAGTCTGGGTTTTAAGTGGGACCATTGTGACCCCTCCAGTCTTTCCTGGGAACTTTCCTGGTGTGCATTCTCACACATACTCACAACTATTCAAGGTGGTACACTAACTTGTGTGCAGTATTTATCAACAAAATGGCGGCAAAGTATGAAATTGAGAAGTTTAACGGAAATAATTTTTCGTTGTGGAAAATGAAGATGAAAGCTGTATTGAGGAAAAATAATTGCTTGGCAGCAATTGGAGAAAGGCCCATGGAGATAACTGATGACAAGTGGAACGAGGTAGACGGCAACGCCATTTCTGATCTACACTTGGCACTTGCAGATGGAGTATTATCCAGTGTGGCAGAGAAAAATACGGCGAAGGAAATATGGGATACTCTCACAAAATTGTATGAGGCCAAGTCACTACACAACAAAATTTTCTTAAAGAGAAAACTCTATACTCTTCGAATGGCGGAATCTACAATGGTGACCGACCACATCAACACATTGAAGACTCTATTTTCACAACTCACAACGTTGGGTCATAATATAGAGGAAAATGAACGTGCAGAGCTTCTACTTCAAAGTCTACCAGATTCGTATGATCAACTCATCATCAACCTGACGAACAACAATCCAGTGGAGGGTCTAGTTTTCGACGATGTTGCAGCCTCCGTATTAAATGAGGAGAGCAGGCGGAAAAACAAGGAAAACAGACAAGCAAGTTCGCAGCAAGCAGAAGCGCTATCGGTGACGAGAGGGAGATCAACGGAACGTGGTCCCAGTGGGAGTCAAAATCAGGGTAGATCAAAATCCAGAAGTAAGAAGAATGTTAAATGCTACAAATGTGGCAAGAAAGGGCACGTCAAGAAAGATTGTTGGAGTAACCAGAAGAGAAGAGAGGGTAAAGAACCTGAGTCATCAAATGCTCAGGGGTGTGTAGCAAGTACCTCGGATGATGGCGAAATTCTTTACAGCGAGGCAACAACTGTTTCAGAAGGCAGAAAACGACTTTCTGATGTCTGACTTATAGACTCAGGAGCTACCTGGCACATGACCTCTAGGAGAGAATGGTTCCACACATATGAACCTATCTCAGGAGGATCTGTATATATGGGTAACGATCATGCCTTGGAGATCGCTGGTATTTGTACTATCAAAATAAAAATGTTTGATGGTACAATTCGCACAATTGGAGAGGTACGACATGTCAATGGTCTGAAGAAAAATCTATTGTCTTTGGGACAAATGGATAGTCATGGGTACAAAACTCATGTGGAAAATGGAATAATGAAGATCGTTAAAGGTGCGCTTGTATTGATGAAGGCAGAAAAGATCGGTGCTAATTTATTCATGCTTAAAGGAGAAACACTACAGGAGGCTGATGCGTGTGTCGCGTCACATGGAGAAGAATCAACGATGATGTGGCATCTCAAACTTGGCCACATGTCAGAACAAGGCTTGAAGATTCTCTCTGAGCGAAAATTACTTCCAGGGCTTAAATCGGTAAGTTTACCATTTTGCGAGCATTGTGTTACAAGTAAGCAGCATAGATTAAAATTTAGTAGATCTATTGCTAGAAGTAAATGCATTCTAAACTTGATTCATTCTGATGTTTGGGAATCACCGGATATATCCATGGGAGGTGCAAAGTACATGGTGACTTTCATTGATGATTATTCCAGAAGATGTTGGGTGTATCCAATTAAGAAAAAGTCAGATGTATTTCCTGTGTTTAAAGAATACAAAGCGCGGGTGGAACTTGAATCTGGTAAAAAGATCAAGTGCTTGAGGACAGATAATGGTGGAGAATATACAGACGGCGAGTTTCTTGCTTTTTGTAAGCAAGAAGGTATTCAGAGGCAGTTCACGGTGGCATACACTCCTCAACAAAACGGAGTAGCGGAGCGGATGAACAGAACTCTTACAGAAAGAATAAGAGCTATATTGAGGACTGCTGGTCTACCCAATTCATTCTGGGCAGAAGCAGCCAAAACCGCATGTTATATAGTAAATCGGTCTCCATCTACAGCTATTGGGTTGAAGACGGCGATGGAGATGTGGACTGGAAAGCCAGCTGATTATTCCTATCTACATGCATTTGGATGTCCTGTGTACGTGATGTACAATGCCCAAGAAAGAACAAAGCTGGATGCAAAATCTAGAAGATGTATCTTCTTGGGGTATGCTGATGGAATAAAGGGGTATCGTCTGTGGGACCCCACTGCCCACAAGATCGTCATCAGTAGAGATGTTATTTTTGTAGAAGATCAACTGCAAAGAAAATATGGAGATGATGGCACTGTAAAAGAAAAGTCAGAGACTGTGCCAGTATATGTCGAAAATAATCCAGAAGATTCAGATTCTTTTGAAGCAGCACCAGAGCATGAGGAACAAGAACCAGTCGAGTTTGAGGCTCCAGAAGTTCGTCGGTCAACTCGTGAGAGACGACCGCCAACGTGGCACTCGGAGTATGTCACAGAGATCAACGTTGCATACTGTCTTCTAACAGAGGATGGAGAGCCTTCAACTTTCCATGAAGCTTTGGAAAGCTCAGATATTGCTTTGTGGATGATAGCAATGCAGGAAGAAATTGAAGCTCTACACAAGAATAAGACATGGGAACTTGTACCACTACCACGTGGAAGAAAAGCCATTGGAAACAAATGGGTCTACAAGATCAAACGTGATGGCAATGACCAAGTGGATCGGTATCGTGCGAGATTGGTGGTGAAAGGATATGCTCAGAAAGAAGGTATTGATTTCAACGAGATATTTTCGCCGGTGGTTCGACTCACAACAGTCAGAGTAGTCTTGGCGATGTGTGCTACATTTGACTTACATCTTGAGCAGTTGGATGTGAAAACTGCATTTCTTCATGGAGAACTTGAAGAAGAAATATATATGCTCCAACCAGAAGGTTTTGCAGAAACAGGAAAGGAGAACTTGGTTTGCAGGTTGAACAAATCTCTATACGGTCTCAAACAGGCGCCGAGGTGTTGGTATAAGAGATTTGATTCCTTCATCATGAGCCTTGGATACAACAGACTCAGTTCAGACCATTGTGCATATTACAAGAGGTTTGAAGATAATGATTTCATCATTTTGTTGTTGTATGTGGATGACATGTTGGTAGCAGGTCCCAACAAAGATCGAATCCAAGAATTGAAGGTACAGTTGGCTAGGGAGTTTGAAATGAAGGATTTGGGACCAGCAAACAAGATTCTAGGGATGCAAATTCACCGAGACAGAAATAACAGGAAGATTTGGCTTTCGCAGAAGAATTATTTGAAGAAAATTTTGCGGCGCTTCAACATGCAAGATTGTAAGTCAATTTCTACCCCACTTCCTGTTAATTTCAAATTATCCCCAAGTATGTGTCCTAATAATGAAGCAGAGAGGAAAGAGGTGTCTCGAGTACCGTATGCATCAGCAGTGGGAAGTTTAATGTTCGCTATGATATGTACAAGACCGGACATTGCACAAGCAGTTGGAGCAGTTAGTCGATACATGGCGAATCCTGGTGGAGAGCATTGGATAGCTGTGAAGAGGGTTCTGAGATACATCAGAGGAACCTCAGATGTTGCATTATGTTATGGAGGATCAGAGTTTACTGTCAGGGGCTATGTGGATTCAGATTTTGCAGGAGATCTTGATAAGAGAAAATCCACTACTGGTTATGTGTTTACACTTGCGGGAGCAGCTGTAAGCTGGGTTTCAAAACTGCAGACCGTTGTGGCTTTATCTACAACAGAAGCAGAATACATGGCAGCTACACAAGCTTGCAAGGAAGCTATTTGGATACAAAGGTTATTGGAGGAGCTCGGGCACAAACAACATAAAATTTCTGTGTATTGTGACAGTCAGAGTGCCTTGCACATTGCAAGGAATCCAGCCTTTCATTCCAGGACAAAACACATAGGAGTTCAATATCATTTCGTTCGTGAAGTAGTGGAAGATGGAAGTGTGGATTTGCAGAAAATCCATACCAAAGAGAACCTAGCAGATGTTTTGACCAAGCCGATAAATACTGATAAGTTTGTCTGGAGTAGATCCTCTTGTGGCCTAACAGAAACGTAGGCAACATGATTCTGGCGAAGCAGAAAGGATGGTGTGGAGATTAATTGATTCTCCATCAAATCTCCAAGTGGGAGAAATGTGAAAGTTGGCCTAACTTTGGCAGCCGCCCAAAGCAAATAAAAGTGGGTTTGGCAGCTGCCCAATGAAGGAAAACTAAAGGAAATTGAACATGGTTTGTCACCCACGGCTTTCATCTTCTTTGGCCTTCATTTGCTATAAATACAAGTGAAATTGAAGAACAAAATCATTCCATTTTTAGAGCAATTAAGAGAGAGTTTAGAGAGAGTTTAAGAGCTTGCATTTATAAGCTCTTATTTTAGTGATTTGAGAGTTTGGGTGTATTGGGGTTTTGGGAAGTGAGTTAAAATACTACAATACTTGTAACTCCTTTTCACTAGTAAATATTTCCTTCTGTCTTCGCCCGTGGATGTAGGTTAAAAGCCGAACCACGTAATTTTCTGGTGTCCTCTAGTGTGCTTATTCTTTATTTTATTTCCAATTTTATTTTAGCTGCGGTCCTGCTGCACCTACCAATTTCCTAACACTATTTGCTTGCTTTATTTCCAATGCTGGGACACGTGGAGTGTATGGAGTGGGGGATGTATGTTACAGAATCTGTAACATAGATTACTCCCCATGTCCCTGACTGGAAAATGGTTACCAATCACGTCTTATCAAATAAAGGGTAGTGAGGTGCCACTGTGTTTTTGCTCGTGACGTGAAATTTGAACCGAGAAATTTGGTATAATGGAAACAAAAATATCGTTATATTTTTATTCGGATGTGACATTATTTTTATCATTTTGGTATGTGACATTGTTTTTATCATTATGGCATGCGTCTGTTTCTTAAGATGTCTCTGTCATTTTTCCTTGAGCTCTAGGAGCTGTAATATTCCTCGGAACCATAGAACTATACGTAATTACATGCTTGCATCTATAATTAAGAACACTTATTCAGAGATTTGTTCCCTTCAATTCATTGGTACGACAATTTCTCTCAAGTTAATTATAATCATGATGGGGTTCTTAATTCACAATTGATTGAATTGGTCTGATGATTGTTTCATATGCCAAAAAGTAAAGCTCAAATCAAACGTAACTCGGAGAAAATCAAAGACTTCATCATTTTCATGTTTTTATTGGGTCTCATAGTTTTTCCTTGTTGGAAATTTCGAACGTGAAAAGAAGTTAAAAACTTTTACTAGTTTATATAAGAACTGATTGTCACGGCCGAGATAAATCTGAATTTCCATTTTTATTATGGATAATTGGATATGGATACGGGTGGGATGAATCATCCACCCCAGATATGCCCCATTGCTACAACCACTAACAAGTAACAACAATTGCTTGATTAATGTTTTGTTTGAAGACTTCAATCAATTTTGATTCAACCGTGATCATAACTTTGTCAACAATCCGTTCGCGTGATATGATGATGATGATGATGATTATTATTTTGTAATTGCTAGAAAGAAAGAAAAAGAAAATTCTTTGAAGTGATATTCGTTGAAGTTTTCGTTTTTCAATTTCTTGCATATTTAATGATTTAAATGATGTGGGATTTTCCTCAAGAAAAATAAAAAATGTGTGAGATATTCCACAGAGTATTGATCAAGTGTGCGATTAGAGGCGTGATTACACGTGTGTGAGGATATAAAATGTGGAGCTGCTGAGTGCTGACCCTACAAGTTCGTTATTTGAGATCTTGACATGCATGCAGTCGCACTTGATAAAATGCGTGGGTGTTTGCACCTAATAAAGATTGATATTCAATGTGACAATCAGCACAAAGAAAAATTGACATGCCGCGTATTTGTAATTAAGTTCCGTTAGATATTCTTCTGTGAATGTGTGACATGTCAAACACGGAATTTTGAATGTTTTTATTGTATTGTTGATGAGTTCTATTTTTCTACTTGAAAATTAAACTGCCTTCAAACATTCAACAAGTTTTTATTTAATCTACTTTGTATTTAAAAATAAAAAAATCAACCTTGTATTAATCTTTGGTTAAACTACACAAAACCTGCTTTAAACAGCTCACTTGAAATGCTTTCTTGAGAAGCATCTAATAAATACTCTTATCCAAAAAGAAATTTTGGAGACACAAATGAGAAAAACACTTAAAATTTTGATGCTTTTAGAGACAACACGATGAAGGACGTTATTTTAGAAATTTTAAGATTCTAAAATTTTATTATTTTAGGACTTTTTATTTAAAATTAGAGTTAATTATGATATTTTATTATTTTAGAACTTTTTATTTTCATTAGAGACAATTAAGGTATGAGATTTAGTTAACTTAGGGAAATATCTTTTATTTTTATTATAAACGTGATTTAGTTTCTCATTCTTAAGTTAACTTAGGGAAAATATATTTTATTTCCATTATAATTGTGATTTAGTTTCCCTTTTTATGTCAATTTAGGAAAGTGAGTTTCTTCTATTATAAATAAAAAGCATTTAGTTTCCCTTTTTATGTCAGATTTGAGCGGGAAGTGGACACCCCAAGAATCTGCAACACAAACAAGCATTTGATTAAGAGATAAACCAGTAAAGTGCAAACAGCAAGGGAGACAAGACATCTAATACGAGCAGGCAACCTGGGACCACGAAACGGGGTGGGACGCGGAAGTTCTTCCCATCAACCTGTGCAACTTGACCCCAGGGACCCCCTGCGAAAAAGAACTTCCTCTTCCAATTCCCACCACCCCCAGTAGGAAGATTGGTTATGGGTTTCCTTCTCTTGGTACTTGATTGGAAGTAATACCAGCCGGCGTCTTTGGGGCTGCTTTTCAGCTGGTACAGGTGCTTCACCTCGTGGACCGTGGGCTTGCTTTGGCAACATCTATCCCACAGTATGAACAGACCAGAAAGCACTCTCCACCCGTTGGGGTTCAGCTGACCAGGAGCAAGATTTAGCCCGTTAAGAATCCGGGCAAAGTAGGGTTGCAAGGGACACCTCAGCCCGTACCTAAAACTCTCCAAAAACAGGGTAACATATCCCCTAGGAGGCCGGCTAGGGGTATCTTTCTTTCCTGGCATCTTAAGAAGTACTTCACCAGGAATGCTATACCTAAGCCGGAGGTTAGCGAGCTCGTCAAACGTGGTCTTACACGTCATATAATCAATGGCATAATCTCGCGACAAGACTCTACCTCCTATTGTACCCCGTTCTTCTGGTCGTGATGTTCCAGATGGAGACACCGCACCAGAGTCACCTTTACCATTCTCACTCAGTGTATTTTCCGAGCCGGAAGGTCCTTCCTCACTACTACTTCCGCTCGAGAAGGTTGCTTGGGGTGACATCCTCCTAGCACTGGTCCTAACACTAGACTTAATAGGTTCTAAGAGGATCCCGGGGTCAAAGGCAGGATCGGTGAGCAGACTAGACAAGAAATCTAGTTCATCGTCATCAACCACAACGACTTTCTCTTTGCCCTTTGACATTCCTAAGGAATAACCAGAACACCCCCACCAACTACTACTCAAACAAAAGAGAAGAGAAAATATCTACAACTATCCGAGACCGAGGAGATAGAAGAAATACCTGAGGTAATGGTTCAGTCGGGAAAGACAGGGATGGAGACTTTTATGCCGAAACTTCTTCGCCGGAGAGACAGGGACAGAGACGGTGGAAATGGCTGATTTCCCTTCGAGAGGTTTTGGGTATCTTATTGAAAGAAAAACTCTTGGATAGCCAATAGTTAACAGCACCGAATCCCGAGGGTCTCGTAACCGTCGGTTTGAAATTCAAACGGAAGGGTGGATCTTTGCCACATCACCTCATCCGCAATTAAATGCGACACGACTCTTGGCAGCCTTTTCCAATCCCACGCGAGCAAGTACTGTCGAGTTTCTACTGCTGGTCCATTACACTACCCAACACCAGAAACTGGGGGACCGGTGTTTGTGGGAAATATTTCGACGAGACCGGACGTGATCGGCAGATATTTAGTGGCAGAGTTCTGCGAACAGGTGTGTCCTATTAGAGCCTGGTAGTAGAGGAGCAGGAGCAGAATATTCCGCTCGTCCACGAATATACCATTCACGAGACCGGACTCCTGTTAGAGGCTTAAGGCCATTCCTGCTAGGGGTCGAGACGAGGAGACCCGGTCAACGACAGTTGGCAAGACGTGCATTCCAGTCCAAGAATCAAGGCACAAAGGCCACGCAACCACCCACGACTGTGGAAATAGAGCATCCACTTCTGAGAGGTGGGAAGATAACAACCGCGAATGGAGGGAAGGCCGGTTTCCAGAGGTGGACTATAAAAAGGTAGCCAACGAAGGTAAAAGGGTTAGCATTTTTAAAATTATAACTAAGGAAAGAGAGCTCTAAGAACTGAGACTAGAGAAAAGCCATAAGATTCGTGGCAACATTCCCAGAACCTTGACATCTGACTTGAGCGTCGGAGGGTTTACGCCGGGAAAACAACCGGCGTACTCTGACCTACTTCTGTGAACGCAGGAACCTCTGGAGAAGAAGTTTTACGATGAGAGATCCTGGTCGTGGTGAAGTTGATCGAGCAGAGACCCTGGTCATAGAAAGCGGACAACCAGAATCTCGCATCAACAAAATCAAATCCCTTCTGGCGACATTTTAAATTTAGAAAACCCTACCCATATATAATAATTAAGACCGTATAACTTTTATTAACTAGTTTATTCAATTTTATAAATTAACTTTAAAATATTTTTTAATTCATGTATAATTCTTTTTTCTTGTAAATGAGTAATGAAAATAAACATTTTTATGTAAATAAATATTTTATAGTGTAATATCAAGTAATTTTATTGGTAATCATGAGATTTTATTTTATGATTTTTTTAGGATTATAATATTTTACAATGAATCTATGGATATTTGCAATTAATATCTATTGAGACTAATCTAAATTAATTTTTATTGTAGTGCATCTTAGATATCTACTTCCACTAATAATTAGGAGTACGTATCTGCTATGCTCTACCTATATTTGTAGGAAAAATAATTTATTCCTACCATTTTATACATGGGTTTGACTCCCAGGGCATATCTATGGGACTCTAACCAACACCCTCATTCATATCTACGAAACATGGTGGCAACTTATCTTATACAGGGACAGACCTAGGACTTTTTATTACATTGGGCTAAATTTATGGTACATATTTGTATAAATATCTATTCATGTACAAAAGCAAAAACAACATATATATCAAGCAACACCATGTCAAAACTCTTAGTTAAACGCCTATATTTAATAAAAGAATGACAATAAATACAACAAATAAGCTTATATGTAAATTATTAAATTAAAAAAAATTATTTATGAACTTTTTTTATTTTAGTGATAAGATTGTGATATATTTGAGTAATGTGATTCAATGAAAAGAAAAAAAGTATGATTATGAAGGAAATAAACAATGAAATTATGAAAATATTATTAATTTTTAATATATTATTCTATAACTTTCTAATACTAGTGATAATGTTATAATGTATATATTGACATATATATATTTTTCAAGTAGGCAAAATCATAGCATTTTTTTTATAATAAATTAAAGTAGTGCTAGGATTTTAGACCCCTAATTAATTCAATTTATTCCATAGATATATGACGTAATTTTTTTATAAAACAACTCTCCAATTCTAATTGAAAAAGAAATAGTTGAATTGGGGATATATTTAAAAAAAAAATCTATTATTATATAAAAATACAAAGGAGTATAAACGAAATTTTACAGGCTTAGGTCAGCCTCCAATCTTAGGAATTTGGAATAAATTTTTATTATTGGATAAGTAGGGATAACCAATTAAGAATCCGAATGTGGAAGTATTAGAGTAATAATCACACAATTTAGTCTAGTTTGCCCCTTGTTTTGTCTTCCAAAGGTAGCCACTTACCTTAATGTGCCTCACATTAGATAATACCATTGCTATAAGAAAAAATAATACATGAGTTATAATTAATTTTTCACTTTTGAAACAAAAATTTATTAATTAAAAGTGTTCTCATATGTATGTGTAAAACGCTTATATTTTTTAATATATCTCACATAATAATATTGTTGTTAGTAACAATACACATGTTAGGGAATTTTAATTACATCCAAGATCTAGTAAGTGAAAAAATCAAATAAATGATAAATAGAAAATAGATAGAGAATAAAATCAATTACACAACATGAGAATTTACGTAAAAAATTCTATACTCAAGAAAAACATGGTCGCTAAAGACGACAAGAGAAAGATTCACTATATATAAAAAATTGTTTGTGGCAGCTTTAATTTGCTTCAATGTAAAAGAAGCAGTATGCAAGTCTACACCCCGCAGCTCTGTGGAAGAAATTACTGGGTTAATAAAAATGAAATATAAGCATAACAAAATGATCTGTAAAATCAAGATATCGTGATTTTCATAATCTTTTAAAGACTTGAATTAGAGAATTATTTATTTGTAAGAAATATTTGTTAATTAATCAGTGCACTACCTCGTTCCAGAGTATTTTCTGGTCTAAAACAGCCCTTCCACCGAAGGATACCCACCACAACTAGGATTATCAAAAATGCTGCAGCCACTGCGATTCCAAATGCTTTGCCTACTGATATACTACTGCTTCCATCTTCGGACGGGGGTATGAAATCTGCTTTACGTAGAAAGTTACACATCTCTCCAATGTGAGGGTTATCTAATTGAAAATCACTTAAATACAAGGAATTCCCGTAGAAATAACCTTTGGAAATTTGTAAAATCTAAGGCACTTAAGAAATGGCAAAGTATCAAATTAGATGAGAAAGCCCTTGAGTTAGTACTTAACCTACCAGGATTGTGAAGAGAAATTGCTGATATGAGGGGACCATAATCTCCTTTAAAAGGAATTTCAGTTGTCCCTTTCCCAGCCCAATATAGACGGATCTCCATGGTCCCTTTGGTCACGGCCGCAGAAAATGGTTTTACAATTGCTTTACCAACGCCGCCAGCTTCATTCTCAATGTTCAAATCCTTCAGCACACGATTCCCCTGGAACCATATTTCCAATTAACTTAAATTTTTATGCAAGTTAAAGTAAAATCCAAGATGGAGAATATCTATTACATTCTTTTTTATTTAAAGAAGTTTTTGTGAAATCCAAAAGCGAATCCATGAGAGTAATTATGTGTGCATTAAGGTTAACACGACTACACCTAACATTCTAACAAGCTTGTTGGACTCAAGCTGTTATGTAACAGCTTTCTGAATCCCAACCGAAATTAAAATCTACATGACGATACACTGGAAACGATTTGCTAGCTCAATATTCAAGAAAAGATTTAGAATCAACCATGATTGGTGGTGCTGAGGTAGTATCAAATATTAGTCACCTGAATGTAAACATCAAATATGCGCTTTCCAAAACTGCTAAAATTTTTGTCATCAGTGAACAGTATCTCTGCAAAGTGAAGGTTGACTGTGTAGTTTCCATTCCCCAGACAGAATCCATAGTAAGTTAGAGATATGGCAGAAAGGCGGGCGGTTGTGTATAATTGAGAATCGCTCATCAAAAGTCTAGACGTATTTGTCTGAATATAAGTGTCTGTTTTGATACTATTATCCAAGAAGTGACCAGTGCTGCTTAGCCCCCAATTTTTTCTACTTACGGTAAATGTTGAAGGCCCTGCCTCATACGTATCCTCTTCAAATGTTGTATCTCCATTGGCAGTCACTTCACTCCCGCCACAGTTTATATGAAGAGAGTAGTGAGCTAGAACAAAAACAACAGTGAGCATCCAGTGTACAAGTAAAAACTTTTAAAAGCCAAGTAACAAACAATGAATTTTAGCAGCAGATGACTTAGCGTAGTATTGTTGTCCTAGGAGCTGCGACAAACATTTAGTATGCTAAACAAGATAGGAGCTGCGGGAAATTAACTGGTCTTTTCCATGTTTTTGTCAATTATAAGATTTTTTTATCAGGAAAATTCAATGTATTTATGAAAGAATATTTCAGATCCTGACTTACTTTTTGGGCATTGGACGCTTCTCAAGCATGATACAATTCCGGTGCTGGAAAGATGTAACGTTAAGGTCAGCATCATAACAGCATAACTTATAATCGAATTTTGATAAACTCGCCAGAGCAATATATATCCAGACAATGCCAATACCCAATTAACTTAAAACCAAAAAGCTTCTATTATGCATTTCAATATGTTATAACTAGATAGTGAATAGAAAACTTACGAGTTATTGCCCTTAGAGAAGCTGGCAAACAAGTTCCTAGAGAATTGCACAAAGTGAAAAGGTTAGTCAGTGTATTGAAGATAGTTTATTGATGGAGGTGCTTAAAAGCTTCAATTAATAGTATTATTACACGCTTCGCTTTTGGCAGCTCGACTCTGCGCTTCCATCAGTGAAATTATTATATGAAAGATCTCTGCAAACAGAGTTTTATGTGACTCATCGTCTTCCAGATTGCAAAAAATTGCACCAAGAGTGCGAAGGGGAAGCTTACATTTTGTCTCCTTTTTCAAGCATCCAAGGAGGTATCGCTCCAGTTAGCAAATTTCCGGTGAAGTATCTATAGCAAATTATAATAACAAAGCAGTAAAAGATGTCAAACAACCCACGCTTAGAAGAGGGAAATTTGCAGTAAGAAAATAAAATGCTTACATGTAATCCACTTCGTATAGATCATCGAAGTTGCTTGGAATATGTCCGCTTAGTTTATTAAAGCTGAGATCCCTGAAAGAAAATTCATAAAAGAATCATAAATTAACTGAAATTTCCCCGTATGTATACCTGCAGATAATAAAGAACGTTTGCACTAACAAGACTTTCAATGTTGTCATTTTCCCAAGATAAGGAGGCAGCTCTCCTGTGATATTACAATTCCTCAATATCCTGCCATGACAGGATCAAACATTAAGAGATCTTTCAACAAGGCAAAAGATGAACAAAATTTCTATGAATTGGATACTTACAAGTTCGTCATCTTCATATTAAGTTGGGGAAAAGTTGCTTCAGGTCCATTCAGGTCACTAATTCTCCTGCATAGCGAAATTCAACAAAAACCAATAAGCCTAGTATCAGTCAAATACACTATGCACATGAGTTACAAAAATAGAAAAACCATACATACAAGTCAGTTAAATTTTTCAGAGAAAAAATGCCAGAAGGAATTGGCCCAACCAAACCGCTTGGCTGAATGAATCTGTTGATACATGTAATATTTATTTCATTAGTCACCATGGGCATAATTTATTGTCAATAAAATAATGAATTAAGGGGGAAAAAAAAAACTAGCTCTTACAGTTTTTCAAGCTTTGTCCAGTTCTGAATAAAACTAGGTATTTGTCCTGTGAATTGGTTATCACCAATTCGACTGCATCATTTGGGATAACAAAAGAAAAAATAAATAAATTAATGACCATTTACTGTTTTAAACACACGCAAGGTGCTAAATTGTTCAAGAAGCAGCATAGCTGAGATCAGCACTGAATCCAAATTCAAGAAAGAAGACTGTGAAAGAGTACGAAAAATCAAAAGCTTACAAATCCTTCATATTGGTCAACTTAGCAAATGTTTTAGACAACTCCCCAGTAAAATTATTTGAACTAAGATGTCTGTAACAAGAGCAATAACGAGCCGAGTTATCAATCTAATAAATGTAAGTTTTTTCTTCAGGATTTTGATTTGGAATAAAAGGGTCATATAAGTTTATATGAATCGCGTATCCCTTACAGTTTTTCAAGATTGAGTAGACTACCAAGCTCCTCAGGCAGTTCTCCTGAAAACTGATTGTATTGGATGGTCCTATTCATTTTACCGAACATAAAAGAATCAATTAAAACAAGATTAATATTTTTCTAAAATCGAAGGGGGAAAAAGAGATACGAAAATAAAAACTCACAGATTGACAAGTGTGGAAAAATTTGCTAAATATTTTGGGATTGGACCCGTTAGCCGGTTTGCTAGGAGGGAACTGAAACAAGAATCCCATATGTGTTAGTTTAAATGTAAATTATCTTCGGTTCATCTAAATTAAAAATGAACATCACGTTTACATTCATGAAGCAAGATAACCAGAAATTGAGCTACGAATTGAAGGAATTTGCAGGTGGGATGAATGAGACATTATATTTTAAAAATTATTGAATTTAAAAGTTTAAGTTGATAAGTGAGGGTTTAAAAAAATATTAAAGGTTGATCTCAAATTCTTCAAAAAAAAATATATATATGTTATCAATCTTCCGTAGTTACTTATATATGATTTAGCAAAAAATAGACAGCTGCTACGTTATATTCTTTGTAACTTACAGTTGACCCAAAATTAGTTTCTCAAGACCCCTAAGAGTTTGACAACAAACTTTACATTTTGAATAATAACTGATTTTGAATTGACGCAAGTTAGAAATGAAATGACTTATTAGTAAGATCAAGAAAAAAAGCCGTCCGCATTAGAGAATTTTCATAAGTACTCTATATAATAAAATAAAGAAAAAGTATGACATACATATTAAGAAGTGGCAGAGAGGCCCATTCTGAAGGGATAGTGCCACTAAGGTAGTTGCGAGGGAGACTACTGTTCATGTCAGACAGTTAATTAATTTCGTTAATTATATATGTAACAAAATGAACATATGTAAATGTCTAATGGGAAAATTTATAGTTAATGAAGGGTAAAATTTGTAACAAGAAATATATGTTTTGATATGAGCAAAAAAATTAATAATAATTTTTTCTTCTTGTACTAATTTAATTTGTGAAAATTTTCTTATAATAAACGTTTTGTAATATTTTAAAATTAAATGTAAAAAGATAGGCAAATTATTTTATTATTTATCTTATAATAAAATTTTATTTGTCATTCAAGTTTTCTAAATAATTTTATTATATTTTATAATAATTTTCTTATATTTATGATAAGAAATTTTTCACAAATTAAATTAGTACAAAAAAAAAAATTATTATTAATTTTTTTGCTCATATCAAAACATATATTTCTTGTTTTTAATGCTTAATTTTTTATTTAGTTTATATTCTTGTGATTTATTTAATTTATAATAAATGTAAATAAAAAAGTAGTTAAAAATAAGGGTAAAAATGTAAACTTATGTTGTTAGGGGGGTTTTTGGCCATTATAAAAACAGTAAGGAAGTAAATGGTATATGTTGATTTCTGTAGGGGAGAAAGTGGCAATCTCCCTATATTTAAATGTAAGTTCACTCTTTTCAGAGAGGTTAACAAAATAAAAATGATATATAATTGCACAGACTTTCTTTCTTTCTCTCTAGCTAGCATACCTTCATTTTCTGGCAAGATGGCTCCAGAAGCAAGAGCGCTTATGAGGGCAAGGGCTGTAAGTGAAAGAAAAATAAGACGATGAAACATCTTTTTTTTTTTTTTTTCCCTCCTCACTTTTGCTGAAGAAATTCAGCAATAGCTGCTTTAATTTGAGAGTGAAAAACGATTAATTCGGAGACTTGGTTGCAAAATTTATGATTTTTATTTTTTTATAAGAGGATGGGAATTGAATTCTGCGCGGAAAAATGAAAGAAGACTTGACTTGACCCTTAGTAAATGATGGCAACAAGGGTGTATTACTTTAAGTAATGATAGAGTCGGAACTGCTTGGTACAATAAGTGTGTATAAATTTGTTTTTGGCTCTATTATTATTAATTACTTTATTCGATTCAGATCCTTTTATGATTGGAGAAATTTCTAAGTACACCAAAAGTGCTACATTTAATTAATGTGATTTTTTAAAAATAAATATACACATAATATACATACATTAATTGAATGTAACTATCACCCTATGATACGTCGAATTATTAAATTCAATGGCAATTCTCTTGTTAGTTTTCCATTTTACAATTATTGATTCATATTGTTTTGTCCGTAACAAAAAGTCAAGAGCATGTGTGGTTGGATGACGGTCATATCTTATCAAAATCAACTTAATTTGAGCCCTAGGAATCACAACTTTAATTGCTATGAACCAAAGAACCATGTCTCTACCGAGAGATTTGTTCCCTACAATTAATTGCTTGAATTGATCTCATGATGATTGATTGCCTGTTTCATATGCAAAAAAGTAAAGCTCAAAGCTTAAGTTAGAGAAAATCAAGGGCTTCATTTCCATGTTATCATTGAGTCTATCTTCAAAGATGATTTAATTTTTTTTTTGGTATATTAAACCATCTGGTATTCAAAGGCCACATTGGTCCTCGACTAATTCAAATTCAAGCCGGATAGGACCACTAGGGCAGCAAAACTCTCCCAACAAATATTTAACGTAGCTGCATTCTCAAGTCCCGAACCGAGAACCTTAGTTAAGTTCGAACAATCACATACCAATTGATCTACGTCCTTGTTGGTAAGATTATCTAAAATTTAACAGCATTCACATATGTGTTGGACTATTGACACCCTTTAGAAGTCGATTTTCATTGGAGAGAATTGCAAGCTTTAATTGGTATTTATAGTACAATAAATTAAGTTGTTCATGAAGAGCGATCATCGAATTAGCTTTCAAACGCCATTAATTATTAGCAAAGCCATCAAAAAGATGAGAGAAGTGTGTTCATGAAATTGAACAATTTAGAATAGTTTTAATTAAGGTTATCTTAACTAATAGTTTATATATTATAAAAAAATAATAATTGATACTTGTTTTTAATTAAAATTTTTATTTCGCTTATTTTCGAGTGAGCAACTTAATGTTATTTTACAAAAGATTTTTCGTTCTCGTCCGGAGTTGAAAATTAGAAATAAATAACAATGATAATGAAATTTGTTTTAATCAAGTATGAGAGAGTAAGAAGAATCAGAAAAATGAGGAGAGAAAATAAAAAAGGAAAGAAAGAAAAGAAAAAGGAATTTGTGAGCAAGAGGAATGAAAACCCAATTGATTTGGGGTTTGAAGAGGGAAATTGTAACACTGCCACACTCGGGTTTGGGGTTTCAATGTTTCATGAAGAATAGTTTAAATTAATATTATTTTTGTCATTAATGGTGGCGCTATAAGATTTTCAAATTATTTTAAGGGCAAGGTTAATTAGAGCCAGCTTACTAATATTGTAACTTTTAAGACCATTGTTGTTCTTATACCAATTAATAGAGCAAGATAAAAAAAACAAAATGATAATATAAATAAACACTAGATATCATTTTAGTACTAAACTAAATCAATGTAATTATATTGTGCTCTAATCAAAGCATGATTAGAACTCGTTCTAATTTAAATGATTCAATGAGATTTAAACAAAACTTTAAGCGAGATTAGATGACTCTAATTCAAATAGTTTTACAAGAGAGATTTTGATAATTAATCCCAAAAGAATTTTTAAAAAAAGTTTTGTTTGATATATTAATCACAAGATTATGAAAACAATAATCTTGATGTGTCAGTACTATTTTATTAGTACGACTATTAATTTTTAATTAAACTAATATAATGTCCTTATCGTATAATACTAATCATGTAAATTATTCGACTGTCAAGTTTGTGTAATTTACATGTAGGGTATTAAAAGTTATTAGATTTTATTTAAAAATATTAGTTATAAGTCAAAAAATTAAATATCTAAACTATTAATATAAACTATGAATATATATTTATTGGGCAATTTGTTTATTGTATGTCATAAGAGTCAAATACAGTCAATTAAAACTTATGTTAACTTAAATGATCAAAGAAATCCTATGTAAGAAAATAGTTATAAGAATGATTTAACAGATTAATTGTAAAACTTTTATTGTTTATTCATATTTCTTAAAGTAATTTAAGCTTATTATAAATATGTTTTCCTAAGTCGAGTGGGTTTACATGGTCAGACGGGACAATAAGGTGAAAATATCCCCACCTATTACGGCCCCAGATTCACCGTGGTTTTCTCAAATTTTTTTTAAAATTATGACAAATATAACATATTTATACTAAAATAAATATCAAGTCAATGTATTATAATTGATCTAATATTAAATCGCGTAATAATTAGGCTGACATATTGGAATAAAACTTTAAATTTTTCTTTTTTTGAATTCAATAAAACTTTGAACTTAAACCCGACAAGATTAGGAAATGAACTTACTGTCTTGTGTTGTGTTTATATTGGATTGTCATATCACCGACCCGTACCCCACACTCATTCGTACAACGTATTGACATTGTTTTTTTCGTAGACTAAGTTAACACCATGTCCCTGAATGGACAATGACGTCTTATCAAAAAGAGGGGAGTGAGGTGCCACTATATTTTTGCGCGTGACTTCAAATTTGAACCGACAAATTTGGTATAATGGTAACAAAAATATTGTTATATTTTTATGGGAAAATATCCACCGTCCACCCGTTTTTTACACATTTTTTAAAAATACACAATTCCTTCATTTTTTAGCTGAAATCCACCTAAAGTTATATTTTTTTTCACTTTTCCACTTCCATTTGGAATCCGTTAAGAAAACTAACGGAAATTTTAAAAAATGACCATTTTACCCCCAAAACGAAAATTACAATTTCACCTTAAAAATTATAAAAAATAATCAGATTAAATCTAATAATTTTTCCCATCGGTCAATAAAGAAATTAATTTCACAACCATCAAATGCAAGTTTTTTTAAAAAATAAGTCGGTAATTAAGATGCTAAATTATAACAGTAGTATTAAAAATAGTCCAATCTCACAAACCATCAATTAAATTTAAAATAAGTAAAGTTTTATTATTTATTGAGTTATAATCTCTAGTAGTTAAGATTTTTTTGTACTTCATTAACGTACCAATAATGATATTCATTATTAAATCTTATTATTTTTGACATTTTTAGGGTGAAATTATAATTTTCGTTTTGGGGGTAAAATGGTCATTTTTTTAAGTTTCCGTTAGTTTTTTTAACGGATTCCAAACGGAAGTGGAAAAGTGAAAAAAAATGTAACTTTAAGTGGATTCCAGCCAAAAAATGAAAGAATTGTATATTTTTGAAAAAGGTATAAAAAATAGGTGGACGGTGGATATTTTCCCTCTTTTTATCTATGTGACATTGTTTTTATCATTAGGATTTGCCTATTTTACGTTTCCTCTTACACAGCTGAACAATGGGTTTTATTAAGACTTACTGTCGCATGGAGAGCTATATTTTACATTAAACATAAGATAGCAGCTCTCTTATTATTATGGCATATACATCTTTTTCTTAAGATTCTTTGTCATTTTTCCTTGAACAGTAATATTCTTCGGAACCATAGAACCATACGTAATTACATACTTGCATCTGTAATTAAGAACACCTATCCAGAGATTTGTTCCCTTCAATTCATTAGTACGACAATTCCTCTAAAGTTAATTATAACCATGATGTGGCTCATAACTCACAATTGATTGAATTGGTCTGATGATTGTTTCATTTGCCAAAAAGTAAAGCTCAAATTAAACTTAACTTGGAGAAAATCAAAGACTCCATCATTTTCATGTTTTTATAGGGTCTCATAGTTTTTCCTCGTTGGAAATTTCGCACGTGAAAAGAAGTTAAAAATTTTTATTAGTTTATATAAGAAACTGATTTCTTTTTTATTTAAATCATTTAACTTATATTTTTTCTAGCTTACTTTTAATTTAATAAATAATATTTGAACTAAAAGATACGTGGATCCAAATATCTAGCTTTCTAAATGTACAACTTTCATGTAAAGATATTTGTATTTGTATCTCGATCCGGATATGTACAAATCTTTAATATTACAATCTAAGTCTGTATTTTTTAATCTACGGTTAAGGATCTTTCTGGATCTGGATCTTCAGGATCATTGCGGTTAAGGGTCAGACCCGAAATTTTTCGTCATCCCTCGTCTTAAGTATATTATTTGAGCCTGATGTGACCGACAATCTAATTTGACCAATTTAACCATTTTATTAGAATTTGCTAATTAAAATTAAAAAAACAAAGAAGTTTGCTTATGTTATAAATTTACATATGGCAACACTAAAGAGTGGCATAAAAAAAGAGAGAAGGCCAGAGTAAATATAAAAAATCTTAGCAGCTGAAAATTCATTATTCTTATTCATTTCGTGGCTTTATATAGAACAAGGGGAAGGGGGTGTTATAGTAATTTTACAAAATGTTGAATCCGCTATATTCACAATACTCCCCCCTTAGATTCATCATTTATTTACATATAATATAAAGGTATTATTAGACACGCTTAATACTACCTCGTTAAAACCTTACTAGTAAAATCTAATAGGACAAAACCTGGTTAAAAAAAAGAGTATTGCATATTTATCTAATACAACTGCAGAAACTCTTATTTGTAAAACATTCTCTCTCTAATAAAATATCTTCTCAAAAGTCATGTATCAATTTGATACTTTGTTGTGTTGATGTATGCCACTCCAATGTCGTCATGCTGGCGCTAAGTTGAAATTCGCCAACAAAATCATAAAGAATGTAATGTAAGGACTAGTTCATTAAGCCAGGTACAATAAAACATTGATGGCATTTAGATATGATATTTTTGGACCAAGTATCTCGTTATCATCCTCTTTAGGTTGTAATGGATTTTTGTTAGGGTCGAGAAACAGAACAATCATAGAAGAGCTTAGCAGATGAGCATTATCCATATTGAAACATTTTAAGATTTTTAAATATAAACATATTGATGGATAAGCACTCCATTTGTTTTATGTTCGATCTACAGGCCAAGACAATCTCTATCCTCGAAGAAATCGAAGACATCAAGATGAGTCAGATCAGTAGGATCTGATTTATCAATTAAATTAGTCTTAATTTTTCTTATCCCTTTCTTGGATGCTTGGTAAAGGTCTACTATATGTTTATCCGTACTGCAAGTATGTACCAATGTCCTTTTCTTTTGCATTGATAACAATTTCTTTATTATCATATCTAACATTTTTCCTTTCTACATCATTATCCTTATTATGTCTCTCATAGACGTTCCACTTCTAGTGGTATCCATTTTTGTCATTCCACTATCCTTAGTGCCTGTGACCACTATGGGGGTAATAACCACACTTTCATTTACTTACTCGATTACGTCCATTATTGATTATTTTATTTACATTCATTTCTAGGAATGATTGAGAACCAGTTGGATGTAGTTCATGATTTTTCATTTCAAATTCTTTTTTTTTTTAAATCTTCAAAGGTTTTTAAGAGCTCTTCAAGAGTTCCAATTAAGTTCATGTCATCAATATAAAATGCTACAATTGCAAATCCTAATTTAGTTTTTTTAATAACTGCATATAGGTAAATAGGATCATTTTTATGTCCTTCTTTAATTAAATATTCCCTCAAATGCATCCAAATTGTTTCAATTTAGATAAAGATCATTGTAGTTTGATTGAACACATATTTCTTTAAATCTTTAGCAGTTTTATGAGCTCTTCAAGAGTTCCAATTAAGTTCATGTTTCAAACATAAAATGCTATAATTGCAAATCTAAATTTAGATTTTCTGATGAAAGCATATGGGTAAATAAGATCATTTTTATCTCCTTCTTTAATTAATATTCCCTCAAATGTGTCCAAATTGTTTCGATTCGGATAAGGATCACTGTAGTCTAATTGAAGACATATTACAATCCTTTAATTTAAATGCTTCAGGCATTTTGAATTTTTTAAAGATTTTTATGTAAATATTAGCATCAGCCATCAAGTGACCTAACAGATATATAATCACTATATCTATGATATGCATGTTAAGTCTTTTTTAGATTACTAAGTTGATTAAAAATCAAAACAAAATGGTACCCATCATAAGAGAATACATATTCTCATAATCAATATCATCTATAGGAGACTTTGTACAACTAGTCATGCTTTGTATCTAATGAGTTTATTATGTTCATTACGTTTCCTCACAAATACTCATTTATATTCAACATGATTGATGTCTTCATGTGTCTGAACTACAGGTCAATAAACTTTACGTTTAGCTAGAGAAGTCAATTCTACTGTAATGGCTTCTGTTCATTGACGCCAATTATGCCTTTGTCTATATTTATCAGTAGTTTCAAGATCATGATCATTTAGAATATCAGTAGCTACTGTAAACGCAAGTACATCATTGATGATAATTTCTTTATGATTCCACACATTTGTGTTTGTAAAATCTATAGATGTTTCTTTATGTCTAGCCACTTCAAGGCCTTACGCCTCATCTCGGGCGTGTACTTTTTCAAGAAGTCTTTTAAGGTGTTTGGTCTTATCAAGGACAAACGCTTTTAAAAATATTACCCTGAGTATAGTCAACAGAAATCTCAATTTTTTTATTCATTTGCCTCTTTAAAAGTTATTGTCACTTTAGGGACTTATGTCTCTTTAGGGACCATCAATTTATCTAGAACTATGATGTAGATAATAAGGAATATTCATAGCTTGAGCTTCATTTTCAATAGGATTTGATTTTTCATTCTCCTGTTCTGGGGAGTATTGCCTTCGCAACCAAGTGATCTACCACATTTCTAATCTATAACAGATAATTCATTAGCTACTCATACACTTAATTGTTCAACAAAAACAATCACTCGAGTTAATGTATTAGCAGCTGGAATAAATGACTTGTTTACTTTTACCAAAATCTGATTCGGTAATTGGTTTGCAATTTGCTGTAAAAATATTATCCTCCGTACTTCATTTTCACATTAACTAGTATAGGGATTTAATTGAGACAATATGAATAAAAAAAATTTCTAAGACAATTCATGCCTTACTTTAGGAGGTTTTCTATTTCCTGGTGATGGAAAAATTGTCTCATTAAAGTGAAAATCTACAAAACATACGGTGAAAAGTTTATCCGATAGGGGTTCAAGATATCAGCATTGTAAAATGATGCAATTTTGCAAATGCAATATTGCATCGCATAATACAAACCAACATATGACCATCACACAAGAGAATCATTCAAAACCATAAAATAGCAAACTAGTCCACTATTTAGATAGATTTTGGTCCACATATATCTCCTTAAATTCTTTATAGAAATGATGGAGACTCATGATCAACCTTAGAAGGGGAATGTGTAACCACAAATTTTTCTTGTGAGCAAGTAATACAAACAATCTCATTGGACAATTGAATCTTCTAGTTCTTTAATGGATCTCAATGATGATTTCATCAATAATTCTATGCATCGTCGTAGATCCTGGGTGCCTGTTGGTTGCTTATTACTTTAGGTGTCAATATGCAAATGTACAAAATAAGTAGTATAATGATGAATATTCAAATTGTCTTCACACGGATTGATGTTATATGACTTGCTATAACAATCTTAATAATGCAAATTCAACCTAATTAAACTAAAATACTGAATGAAATTATTAACCTAACTAAATTGAAAATGTAATAAATAGAATGCAATAAAGAAAAATTCTCAAGTCAAACACAAAAATATAATCAAAGGGAAATGAGTAGTTGAGTGCTTAAACTCACTTAATGGTATTGACTGTTTTTCCAATTAAGATTTTATTGCAACAACATTTACTACAACACTGGGTAGGATCCCTCATGCATCCTCAGCTGTCGCATATCGGATATCTTATATCTAAATACAACCTATCAGTGACCAGTTGTTTTGCTAATATTAGATACAACAATTTACGTTCTATGTTCCAATTGTCCTACAAGTTGAATATTTATGTCTAGTTCTTCACTCATCTTAGATTAAGCATCACCCCATTCAAATCGAGATTAACTCAACTTGGGAAACTCAACATAAAACCATGTATTGTCTTGATTTATTCCACTAAGTCAAACTTTTTTTAGGCTCCTTCTTAACTAGTTTCCACTAAATGAGTGGTCAGCCGAAATAAGGATTTATAATAAATAAAATCAAGACAAAATGCTACAACATATTCTGAGCAACACACATGTATAAGTCAAATAACCATTAAGCTTGTTTAATACCCAACTACATCAAAGTTTAGTTCATGATATGCGATAAAACAGTAACAATACTCGTTTATGCCATCAAATACATTCCCATAGAGTGAAGAAAACAAGAAAATAAAGATGAGGAATTGAGTTCCGCTAGGCCTTTGCAATCTCTCATTCTTTTTCTTCTGGAATCCCTTGCTGCAGCCCTCAATTATCCCTTATTCTTTTTTTTTCTCTATTATTTTTCTTGAGTGAAGGCTTTCCATTTTCTTCTTTCACGTGTGCTCTTTTTATATCTTGAAATTAGGGCAACTAAAAGTATGTGGCCACATGTTTCTTTTTTGAAAACCACGGATCGCATATCTTTCTGTGCCACCCGTCATTGCTTTGTTAGTTAACACACACATAATCTTGTCTGCAGTTGCTCCCGAATTGCTGTAGCAATGGCTATAACATATTTTCTAATTTAAACTTATTTTAGTTCATCTGCAGATAAATTCTTTGTCATCTCTGTAAGTTTGCTGCTGCTGCATGCCATCCATAAAACTTGAGCTTTTTAACACCTACAATCACACACATAATCAGAGCATAAAGTTATCTAAACAAAACCAATTTATTAAAAATAAATATAAACAAATGCTCATGTAAGATGTAATTAACAATGCAATAAAAACACATAAGTAATATTAGTTTAAGTCTAAAAATGCCATGTTAACTCTCACTTCATAGAGTTGTCACACCCCCAAACTTAAACCATTACTTGTCCTCAAGTAATGACAATAATACTAACACTTTACTCACACAATCATGCAACAAACAACTTAACTCTATCATCTAACTTGGTCGGATTCATCAGCCCTGAAATTTCATTCTTAAATATGCAAAATCACCATCAGTAGTTCCAGTTCTAGCTTAGGTCTTATTCTATCTAGAGTGTGTGTGTGGAACTTTGATTAAGTTCCAGAGTTGCTGCAACATCACACAAGATTAAATATAACTCAAAGATAAAATAAAAGACAATTATATTTATGGGGGGACAAGAGTAAAAAATAGCTCCAAACTGTGCTACAACAATTATAATTTTCTTTCCATTTTATTTCTCAAGTCATACCCTTATGTGTAACATTGATTTTTCATATGAGTGCCTATCACTTGTAATGATGACACCCAATTACTTAACCAATGTACAAATCAGAGTTGCTGCAGTATAAACATTTAAGATGCTATAACATAGTCTTATCTTTAGACACTTTTGACTCAAGGCTAAACATGAGGCTCATGAACAAACCTGAATACTCAATATCCTAAACAGAGGACCTATCTTGTTTTTTGTGTTGCTACAACAATGCCCATAACTCTTGTTGCGTTTTTACTCAGGTCTGCATTTGAGGTACATATTCAATCGTGGTTATTCAACAACTAAGTCATTGGAGCATAATTTCATTTCATATCTAGCACAGTTTGTGACAATTCTAAAACATTTTTTTTAGGTTCCCCTAAACTTGAGATATTGTTAAACCTTAGCTCTACCTGGTTTTGTTGCAGCATACTCACAAAACTCAACCAAAACCTAAGTGTTAAAACATAATTCCAACGCCCATCTATAAACTGTCTCTACTTGGAAGTCATTTGTCTTACATTTCATCACTTAATTCATCCTCATTGGGTTTTCTAATCAAATACAAATGCTAGACAAACAGAGCTGCACACATAATACAAACACATACATTCATAGACACATTACACCATAACACAGCCCCTTTTATTTGGGGTACATATTCAGCCGTGGTTACTCAACAACTGAGTCATTGGAGTAGAATTTTATTCATATCTAGCACAGTTTGTGACAATTCAAAAACATTTATTCAGGTTCTCCTAAACTTGAGATATTGTTAAACTTTAGCTCTACCTGGTTTTGTTACAACATACTCACAAAACTCAACCAAAGCCTAATTGTTAAGACATAATTCCAATGCCCATTTATAAACTGTCTCTACTTGGAAGTCATTCATCTTACATTTCATCACTCAATTCATCCTCATTGGGTTTTCTAATCAAATACAAATGCTAGACAAACAGAGCTGCACACATAATACAAACACATACATTCATAGACATATTACACCATAACACAGCCGCTTAAACTTAAGAGGTGTTGTGTCCTTACATGCATTCAACATAAATAAAAACAAACATGCATATACTTAAAATTTAAAAAAAATGTAAAATAAACATGATAAAATAAACAAAAGAAAAGAAAAGATTTAGAAATTGCAAAGCTAAAGTGGGCTGACAAGGGATACTCCTCTGTTGTTGGAAAATATGCTAAGCATATGTTGTAAAGGGTCACTACTTCTTTGATCCATTTCTCAAATGCTCCTTTGGTGAACCCAGTAGTGCAGCAATTAGTTGTTTCTTCTTCTGGCTTTTGGTTGGACTGGTTGGAGGGGTTACAGCAGCTTCTGTAACATTGGGTAGAGTTGGCTTTGTTTTCTTGGGTTTTAGTTCTTCTGGTGCTCGCAATACTGCAGCACCTCCAGAAGGCGTGCCCATTTTCTCTTACTAGGTGCCTTTGGAGTTGAGACAGGAGATTTTGTGGGAGTTTTCTTTACAGCGGCTGGTGAAGGAGTTGTTGTTGCTGGTTGATCAGTAGTAATGGGTTCCCTTAAAATTCACATTCTTTCTTTTGTCTTTGTAGCTCTGCTGATAACTTTCTTTAAGGCTGCATTAACATTCTATTTTTCCTCTGTCTTGGACTCCTTATAGATCATCATTTGTTTCCCTCCAGTCATAATTAGAGGTTTATATTCCTTTTCCTCTTATTCTTCTCCATCCTCACTTTCTGCTCCATTTTCTTCTTCCTCATCTTTAGCTTCTTCTTTTTCTTGCTGCAGCTCTTCTACTGACTATTCTTTGGTCAATACTTATTTACTTTCTTCTGCTGGAGTAGTCTCTTCAGCTTTTTGGAAGTTGAAGTGTGGCAGTAGTGACTTAGGGAAATCTGTATGTTTGCTCTTTATATATATTACAAATTGATGTTTTTGTGCTTTAAGATGTAGTAAAAAGTCTAAAACCTTTTATTCTCCTCCTTTTGTGCTTGGACACATGCATTTAAGCTTTCACGGAGTTCTTACAGTATCTTCTCAATCCCTATAGCTTGCCTTGATTTAACAGCAGCATGTTATTCTGAGGTTGCTGTAGTAAATTTCTCAGCAAACCTTTTGACTATCTTAGCTATGATAGCCCCTTCATTATTCACTTTCTCATTACTTACTAAAAATTTTTACCCCCGAGGCCTCACAAATGCTTGTGATAAGTGAAGGAAATAGCAATGCAGTAGACTATTGCTTATTTGTTGCACGCTCTCTAATTGCTTGTTCAATGATCTTTCCAACATCAATGGCTAGACCCTTTACTATAGCACAGAGACGTATGAGTCTATCTTGGGATACTGTGGTTGTGTGTATGGTTGGTGTTGTATAAATTTTATTGAACTCGCAAGTGTACAAATCTATTATAGAATATATCAATGGTGACGAGTGTCGATCCCACGAGAAGGTGAATTTTAATTGCGTGTAGAGTTAATTTTCTAAGTGGGTGGTTGGATTTATAGTGAAGGCCATTTAGACTTATCCTAAAATTTAAATTAGAATTGAGGGAATAAATGAAAGTAAAATCTATTGAAATTGAAGCGCTTAGGTATCTAGATACTATGGACTTAATATTCCTTATTAGTGCCAATTAAATCATGAAGAGGTTTCCACTCCTCATGAACCTCACTCTAATCAATATGGTACTAAGGGCTTATCGTGCCAAATAGTAATAATCTTACTCTAGGGAGCCGGTTATACCAGTGCAGTATCTAGACAATATTATTATTATATGTCGATGAAAAGTTAAAACATCTACAAAAATGATAGGGAAAGAGAAAGTAAGTTTACTAAATCAAGCCCATGGAACATGTTGAGACTTCACATTCAACTCAAGCTTGAAAGAAAATTAGCTACTCATAATTGAATTAAGGGTAAAATAGAAATTTATTAAAATACGTAGAAAATACAAGATAGAGAAGGAACTACAGAAAATGGAGTTAAAAAATGAATTCAGGGATGTCGAATTAGGGAGGAGCCCTATTTTTTATAGATACAATGAGTAAATCATAGCCATCAAATTGAAACAATTTGGACGCTCAGGATTGCACCATGTGACAAGTTCTGATTGGATAGAACATATCATTAAGGCTGTCAATCCGTGTAATGCATGTATCGTACGCATATTTTTTGGTCCACTGACATACTGCCACGTCACTAGTCAACTTTACATAATCATTTTAGTCTAATAGGATCGCGACACATCATCAGTCAACGCCACATAAACAGTCAGTGCCACACCATTAGCCCAATCGAATGTTGCCACATCATCGGTCGGTGCCATATGATCATACCATATATGTAAATAGTGCTGTGAACAGTATCATGAACCATACCATAAATGTAAACAATGTTGTATATGTGAACAGTGTCGTATGCGCCTCCTAAGGTTTTCGACTATCCTAAGTTCAAAATTGATGTCCGTTTTGCTATCTAATCTCTTATTCATTGTGAAATAACCATGATGCCCTGTGAAATACATAAAATACGTAATTATAATAAAACACATATAATTAAATTACAAGGGACTTAACTACATAAAAGTAGGGATGTTAGTGAGGTTTGAAGTGTAAAATGACGATTTTCTCCTTTATAAATATACATTTTTTAACACTTAATAGTTGGCATCAGTCTAGATTTCAAGAATTTCACCCAAACCTTAGCAATAGGATTCAAGTCTATTCTATTAACCACTCTATCCTCCTCATTCATCCATTTACTGCCTTGTATGGTTAAGGCTTTAAAAACCTCCCCTCACTTCTTTACAATCATGTTCTCAATAAATTTGGTATACTCACAATTAATAACAACAGGCAAGTCATAAAAAACATTGATAACTTGAGAATCTAAAGGTACTTGAACTTGCCTTGCAAAAATATTGTCTTGGTCTTGATGTAACATGTTTGAATAGAACTCTTTAACGATTGGGAGGACTAGGTCTTGGGGGGTGAGCACATAACTTGATCCATCCTCTCTGTGCTACAGCAAAATAGATATTGTTCATCATCCCAGTTGGTTGTTTTGGAAATTAGAAGCCCTTTTCTTCCAAAATTTTCCTCAGCTCGATAATTTCTTTATATTTTTCCTCAGCTTTAAAGTTGTAGAAATGCTCAGGATCCTTCAATCTACCAGCACGTCCTTTAACTTTTGGCATTGTTGCAGCAATTTAAATTGAGTTTTGTTGTGCTGAAAAGATAAAAACTTGAAAAAAAATATAAAGATGCTGGGAGTTACAGATGGGGAAAGAAAAAGTAGTAGTGAATTTGAAATGTTGAAAGTGAAACCCTGATTTATAGCAAAAGGAAAGTAGAGAGAGAGAGGTAATTAAAATAATAAATGTAGAAAAATTTTGAATTTAAAAAAAATAAATGGAAAAAAAGATATATGTGCCATGGCAAATCAGGGATTGCATAATCTTTCTTATTAAAAATTCTGATCTACTGACATAAGTGTCTCATCCACCAACTGTAAAAATTCAAGGCTAATAGTGCAACTGTAAAAATCATTGTTGTAACAATCAATCCATTGTTGTAGCAATAAGGGTAATGCCTTTGTTATTTGCAAACCATTTTCTATCTACCATGCTATATGTGATACTGCCGCAAGTTCTTTCTGCTTCTCTGCCCACTTTTTTTTTAGTCAACTTCTACTTGCTCCAATTTAACACAAGAAAATAAAAGAGAATAAATAAATTAGATGCACATTTTAAAATAACAAAAAGACAAATTAAAAAATTTTCAAAACTAAGTTAAGTGCTTTAAAATTTTGAAACAACTTCCCTCATTAGGTTAGGTTGCCTCCTAATAGTGCTTGATTTTAGGTCCTTTAGCTTGACCATCCTTGATTGCTCAAGCTGGATCCTTTAAGAACAATTCCTCCCTTGGATTGTTCACAATAGCTCCAATGTATTGTTTGACTTATTGTCCATTCACCTTAAATTCATGACATGTCCTTTTATTTTGAAGTTTAACAGCTCCATAAGGTTAAACTTTAATGAGTTTGAAGGGTCTTGATCATTTAGACTTTAATTTTATAGGGAAGAGTTTTAATCACGAGTTCTAAAGCAAGACTTGGTGGCCTGGAATAAACTCTCTATGTTGGATTTGCTTGTTATGCCATTGTTTTGTATTTTTCTTGTAGAGTCTTGCATTTTCATATGAGAACAACCGTAACTCTTGTAGCTCACAAAGCTGTAACTTCCTCTGCTCTATTACAAGATATGATCAATTGTTTTATTGCCCTATATGCTTTGTACTCCAGCTCTAATAACAAATGGCAAACTTTCCCGTAAACAATTATGTATGGAGGCATGCCAAGTAGTGGGGTTTTGCAAGTTGTTCGGTAAGCCCATAAGGAGTCATTTAGTTTAATGGACCAGTCATTCTTTTAGAATTCACCACTTTCTCTAGAATCTTTTTTATCTCCTTATTGGACACTTCTGGCTAATCACTTATTTGTGGATAATATGTTGCAGCAACTTTATACTTGATCCCATACTTAGCCAATGTTGTAGTAAATATTCGATTGCAAAATTGGGTTCTTTTATCACAGACAATTGCTTTAAGAGTGCCAAATCTTGAGAAAATATTCTTCTGAAGAAACTTCACCACTACCTTAGCATAATTTGTTCGCAATGTTGTAGCTTTTACCCACTTGGATATATAGTTGGATACATAGTCCACAACAACTAAGATTTATAAATTGCCAAAAGAAGGTGGAAATGATCCTATAAAGTCTATTCCCTATACATTAAAAAGTTCAACTTTTAAGATGTTGGTTAGTGGCATTTCATGCTTTTGAGAGATGTTTCTTGTCTTTCAGCAACTTGTCACAACATTTAACAAACTCATAATCATCTTTAAAAATAAAGGGCATGTAATAACCAATTGAAGAACTTTTGATATTGTTCAATGTCCTCCAAAGTGTCCACTAAATATTGTAGCATGACAAGACTGCATAATATTTGAAATTTCTTCATTATGAATACATCTTCTGATCACATGGTCTGAACAAATCTTGTACAAGTAAGGGTCATCCCACTGATAGCTTTTGACATCATGGAGAAATCTCTTCTTTTGCTGGCAGCTCAAATCAGGTGGTAGTAATCCACTCACTAAGTAATTAGAGAAATCTGCATACTATGGAAATCTAGATTGCTACAGCATTTGTGCATGCTGTATCATTAGAATTGCTCATTAGGAAAAGTTTTTATGATGTCCTACTTGGTCAAAGTGCTTGCATCTGCTTCAAGTCTTGAGAGATGAATTGCTACTTGATTATTAGTGCCTTTTCTATTTATGATCTCTATGTCAAACTCTTATAGTAAAAGAATCCACCTAATCAACTTTAGTTTGACATCTTTGTTTGAAATCAAATACTTTATTGCTGAGTGATCAGTATAAACAGTCACTTTGGTGTTAACCAAATAAGCTCTAAATTTACCAAATACAAAATGACCAGCAACTCATTTTCAGTGGTATTATAGTTGAGTTGTGCATCAGCTAAGGTCCTGTTGGCATAATAAATAGAGTGAAAAATCTTGCCTTTCCTCTACCCTAATACTGCTCCAACAAAGTGGTCACTAGCATCGCATATCAACTCAAAAGGCATACTCTAATCGGGTGCTACAATAACTGGTACTGTAACAAGTGCTCTCTTCATCTCAACAAAGGGTTTTAAGCAATTTTATCAAAACTGAAGGGTTTTTCATGCTCCAACAACATGCATAAAGGGTTGGATATTTGGGAAAAATCCTTAATAAATCTTCTATAGAACTTAGCGTGTCGTAAAAAATGCCTAATGCCCTTGACTGAAGTAAGTGGTAAAAGTTTATCAATCACCTCTAGTTTTATCTTATCCACCTCTATTCCCTTTCTAAAGACCTTATGACCTAATATTATCCTTTCTTATACCATGAAATGACACTTTTCCAAATTCAACACTAAATTGTCTCTTCACATCTCTTAAGCACATTTTCTTGATTATGCAAATAGTCATCATATGATTCTCTAAAAGCTGAAAAATCATCCATGAATACCTCAAGTGCTATAGTCATCATGTTGTCTTCTCCTATCTTCTAGTGCTATAGCAATCTAGTTGTAGCTTGAATATCTGTCCAAGAAACAGTAATACTCTTTTCTACCAAGTCTGTTCAATATCTGATCTATGAAAAGTAATATAAATTGATCATTCCTTGTGGCTTTGTTTAATATTCTATAATCCATGCAGACTCTCCATTTAGTTACTGTTCTATTAGGAATAAGCTCATTATTTTCATTTGCTATAATTGTTACTCCACCTTTCTTTGGAACACATTGTACTGGGCTTACCCATGAGCTATATGATATTGGATAAATGATTCTAGCATCAAGCCATTTGATGATCTCTTTCTTCACAACTTCCTTTACAATGAGGTTTAATCTTCTATGTTGCTCTATAGAGTTGTTGTAGTAATCCTCCAGCAAAATCTTATGCATTCATATGGAGGGGCTAATTCCTATGATATCTGTCATAGTCCATCTAATGACCTTTTTGTATCTCTCCAATACATCTATAAGCTTTTTTCTTGTTCTGTATTCAAACAAAATGAAATGATTACAGGAAATGTGTCATTGTCACCAAGATAAACATACTTTAAATGTGAAGGTAAAAGTTTTAATTCTAAAACAGAAGGTGACTCAATAGATCAAATAAAACTTTCCTATTTGAAAAATCTAGAGATTTAAAGTGCTTGTCAGTTCTTATGGGTTGCTTCTCTCCTAACCATGCTTGCCAATTGTTTCAAGATCTTTATTTTCCATTTCTTCAAATGTTATAGCCTTGATTTTTTTATTGTTACAGTGACTGTTTAATCATCTGCAAAAGCAAAATCCACAACACTGATAAAATTACATGTTTCAACATCATCAGGACTCTTCATGGCATCTAGCATATTGAAAGTAACTTGCTGGTCATTAACTCGCATAATTAATTCTCTTTCATCCACATCAATTAAAGTATTTCTTGTGGCTAAGAAATGTCTGCCTAAAATGATTGGTGTTTCTTTATCTACCTTAACGATTTCAAAATGATTTTGAAGTAATTAAGAGAAAAAATATAATTAGTTTTATCAAATATTCATTTAAAAAAATCAACGTTATCAAGCCTATTGAACTTTTTTTCACCAGGTGGGCAATTATTTTATTTATAGAAATATATAATAAGAAATTAAAGGCAAAATGACAAAAATCCCAATAAAATAATTGACTGGGTGTGAAGAATTGGTAACAAAAAGAAATTATGTTTTATTTTAATTAAATTTATTTTAATCATTTCTTTTTTGTAGTTTTAATTAAGAATATAGCTATAAAAATGGAAATGGGTTCAAGTGAGTTATCGGGAAGTACCAACAGCACCACTCCTTTGTCAATCTCCCTAGTTTTTCAAATAGTCCATTAAGGCCCACAAAAGGCCTAACAATGTTCAGTTTCTTTTGATCCTGGGTTGGCCGTTTATTAGCATCCCTTAAAAACCCTAAGAGACATTTTTATAATTTTAAGTGGATTCCAACTATAAAAAAAAAAAATTGTGTATTTTTTAAAAAGATAGAAATAATAGGTGGACGGTGGATATTTTCCCTTACAAAATACCTTCGGATAATTTTTTTTTTTTTGTGCTTTTGGAGTGTTGTGGGGGGTGGGGGGGAGAAAGGGATGAGGGGATGAACATCAAAAGCAGTTAAGAGTAAGTTTCTAGTTTAAGCCATGAAAGAATAATTTTACAAAATTTTCGAGCAATTAAAGATGAACCAAAAATAATAATAATAATAATAATAATAATAATAATAATTGGTGAGTTATCTTAACTTTCCATGTGAACTTGCAGCACAATCAGGCAAATGATGGCCAGAGACCAGCTCTTTAGTACTTGTGTGGATTGTGATGGATTCAAGTGCAAGCCGTTAATTTAAACTGGTTACATGTGATGCGAGAGCATCAAATTTAAGAAGCAGAATATATATATTTACACTGATTTAAAAATTTTAGGTTGGTAATTGGGAGCTTGTTAAAGCCCATACCGTGCTGCCATAGTAATTGGGCTTGGACTGCACAGCATCCTAGTTAATATATGATTCTCATCATCATGATTTGTGTAAAAAATCTTCATTTAGTTTGTTATCTTTGTAACTTTTATCTGTGCACAACATTGATTATATTCTATATTCACCCCCAATCTAATGAGTAATGGATATGCTTGATCAAAGGTCACTACCCACTAGGAGTCTAAACATATACTACAATTAATCCAAGAACGTGCAAACTATACTCATTTTATTGAAAGAGGAGAAGAAAAGTAGTAAAATTATCATTTTTGTTCTTGGAAAACTTTATTGAAAATCTAGATACATAATCCATTTGTATTTGGATCAATTCACCACTGGCCCGACAATCTCAATAGTAAACTATCAAAATCTATACTTGGACAAGATAAGATGGCTTATGACCCTCTCATGTCATTTCAGTTCAAATTAACTCGCATAATCAATTTTCTTTTATCCACATCAATTAGAGTATTTCTTGTGGCTAAGAAATGTCTGCCTAAAATGATTGGTGTTTCTTTATCTACCTTAAAGTCCAACACTATGAAATCCACTGGGAAAATAAATTTATCTACATTTACCAAAAGTTCTTCAATCTTATCTTCTAGATAGGCATGAGATCTGTCAGTAAATTGTAAAGTCACTATTGTTGGTCTAACTTCTCAAACTCCCAATTGCTTTAACATTGACAGGGGCATGAGATTGATGCTAACCCCCAAATCACAAAGTGCCTTACGATTATATTTTAGTTCCCATAGAGCATGGAATTGTAAAGCTTTCTGGATCCTTCAACTTTTGAGGTATCTTGTTATGAAGTAGATAACTGCATTCTTGCGTTAGAGCAATTGTTTCAAACTCTCTGAGCTTTCTTTTCCTTGCCAAAATATCCTTCAAGAACTTCACATAATTTGGAATTTGTTCTAAAGTTTCTACAAAAGGAATGTTGATATAGTAGCTGCTTCTACACTTCCAAGAATTTATTGAATTGCTTGTCTTGTTTTCGTTTATGGAATCTTTGAGGAAATAGTGGTGATGCCTAAACTGCTACGTTGTAGCAAACTGTACAAATTGCTTCTCTTTTGCCATGTTCTGGACTAATGTGGTTGGCGTTGCAACAACTTCACCAACAGTTGCTGGACCATCATTTTCTGCAGATGTTGTAGCTTGGCTGCTCACACCAGTGTGCTAGAAACTGGGAGGTTGTGGCTCCTTTTCAACTTGAGGTTTTTTTTATGTTACAATAATATTTTCATTCTCTTCTTGGATCCTATATGTCACTGGGCAAACTGCCCTGAGGTCTGTTGCTTAATGATGTAGCAAGCTGTCCAATCTGATTTTCTAAATTTTTTAATGATACAACTTGACTTTGGACAATCGTTTCATTCTTTACAATATAACCTTTAATCAATGTTTCAAGACAACTGAGTTTATCATTGTTGGTGCTTCTTTGCCCTTGATTTTACTGGTGAAATCCAGGTGGTTAAACAAGCCTATTTTGTCCACTGGGTACCACAACATGTTGATTCTGATAGCTCCATGAGAAGTTTAGGCGTTGTCTCCATCTAGGATTGTAAGTGTTTGAGTAAGGATTATTCTGGTTATATATGTTGAAGTTGACCACATAGTTCACTGAGGTAAGATTTCTAGGACAATTATCAAACAAATGCCCTTCTCCGCAATAAACACAAGATACCTTAGTAATTTGGTTGACAGTTACAGGACCAGTAGTCATAACCTTCACCATAATTGTTAACGAGGTTACTTAGGCTGATAATGTTGTCAAGGCATCTACATTATGAATTCATGTTGTTCTTCTTGTTATAGCTTGTTTGGTCGATGGCCAATCATAATTGTTATTAGTTATCATTTCCAAAATTTCATAAGCCTCATTGTAAGACATAGATAACAAGCCTCATTGTTAACGAGGCACTTGACGAAAGGGGGGCACACTGAGCAATATACAACAAGGAATACAATGATGAGGACACCTCCTAAATAACTCCTTGAATATTTCCCATGCAACATAGAAGCTTTTATCTTTAAGTTGATGGAAATATGTGATCTTATTTATCAATTTTGTATTCTTGGTAAGTGAGAAGTACTTCATTAAAAATTTGCCAACCAAGTCATTCCATGTAGTAATGATGTCAGCCAGTAGAGAGTTCAACTATGCTCTTACTCAATTCCTTAGAGAAAATGGAAAAAGTCAGAGTCTCAATGCTTTTTGTGATGCTCCAACAATCTTGAAAGGATCACTTACTTTCAAAAAAAAGTTTAAGGTAAAGATAAGGATCTTCTTATGGCAATCCATTGAATTGCCTCATTGTTTAAAACATATGAAATATCATTGATTTAACCTCGAAATTAGTAGCTTGCACTTCATTCTAACTATTCCAGGATTTGTGGCTTGAGGGGTCAACACTGTATAATCTATAATGCCTCTATCTTTATCATTTGTCATGTAAATAATATTGTTGTTCCCTGGTTGCCCATGCATATTTTGCCCGTTCTGAACATCTTGACCTCCTTGTGCAGTTACTGATTCTATTTCTCCTTGAGGGTTCAAGTTCCTTATATCCTGTAGATCATTCATGTTAGCAGCAGATCTTAAATTCTTATACTCTCTTCTCAATCTCCTTGTAGTTTTTTCAATTTCTGGATCAAACTGGAATTCAACAAGTTTGTACTTACACATGCAAGGGTTACTAGAGTAATTATGTCAACACAGTAAATAAATTAAAAGAAAACTAAAAATTGGCATCGACTAAAATTGATTTCACAAATCAAAATAAACATTCAATCCCCAGCAACTGCACTAAAATTTTGTTAGTTGCTTATTCTTTAGGTGTCAATGTGTAAGTATGCAAACAAGTAATATAATGATGACTATTCATATCGTCTTTACAGGGATTGATGTTATATGACTTATTATAGTAATCTTAACAGTGCAAATTCAATCTAATTAAATAAAATAATGAATGGAATTATTAACCTAACTAAATTGAAAATGCAATAAGCTTGTTTAACACCCAACTACATCAAAGTTTATTTTATGATATGCGATAAAACTGTAATAATACTTGTTCTTGCCATCAAATACATTCTCATAGAGTGAAAAAAACAAGAAAATAAAGATGAAGAATTGAGTTCAGCTAGGCTTTTGCAATCACTCCTTTTTTTTTCTTCTGGAATCTCCTGCTGCAGCCCTCATATCCTTTATTCTCTTTTTTCTTTTTTTCTCTATTATTTTTTTTAAGTAACAGTTCTCCCTTTTCTTTTTCACATGTGCTCTTCTTATATCTTGAAATTAGAGCAACCAAAAGTACATGGCCACGTGTTTCTTTTTTAAAAACCTCGGATCGCGTATCTTTTTATGCGGGCTGTCGCTGCTTTGACAATTAACATGCACGTAATCTTGCCTGCAGAAGAAGCGTTTAACGTCGGCTGCATTAATCGATTGTGATTACAGAAACGACAGATCGACGCAACTTCACAATTTCTCCTCTCTCCTTGCTTTTTACGTCTGAAAAAACCGGAAGACTCCATGAAACTCCGTGTCTCATATAACAAACCAACCTCGATTTTATTATTCATTTTAATATCCTTAAATACTGCGGACCAAAAAAATATGAACAACAATCATTCCGGGGCATTCTTGTCATTTCAATCACCGAGGATATTTTTATTTTTTATTAATTATTATTTTTCATGTAGATGTAGCCATGTAGGTCGGCCTCTTCCCAAACCTAACCCTGTCCCTCGATGGACGCAGCTCATTTGAAGCGTTTGATCCGGTGTCATTTTAGCATGGTTCGTAATGCCTTCCGCTTTACAATTTATTCGCAACTTAAAACATAATTATCCTTATTAACATTATTAGAGTCTAGAATCATAATTTTAAGACAAAACTAGCGGTTGGTGGTGTGTCGGTTACTTTTGATCCCGGGTTGGCCGTTTATTAGCGTCCCTTAAAAACCCTAAGCAATTTTTTTTATAATTTTAAGTGGATTTCAGCTATAAAAAAAATTATGTATTTTTTAAAAAATTAGAAAAAATAGGTGGACGGTAGATATTTTCCCTTACAAAATATCTTCGGATAATTTTTTTTTTGTGCTTTTGGAGTGTTGTGGGGGGTGGGGGGAGAAGGGGATGAGGGGATGAACATCAAAAGCAGTTAAGAGTAAGTTTCTAGTTTAAGCCATGAAAGAATAATTTTACAAAATTTTCGAGCAATTAAAGATGAACCAATAATAATAATAATAATAATAATAATAATTGGTGAGTTATCTTAACTTTCCATGTGAACTTGTAGCACAATCAGGCAAATGATGGCCAGAGACCAGCTCTTCAGTACTTGTGTGGATTGTGATGGATTCAAGTGCAAGCCGCTAATTTAAACTGGTTACATGTGATGTGAGAGCATCAAATTTAAGAAGCAGAATATATATATTTACACTGATTTAAAAATTTTAGGTTGGTAATTGGGAGCTTGTTAAAGCCCATGCCGTGCTGCCATAGTAATTGGGCTTGGACTGCACAGTATCCTAGTTAATATATGCTTCTCATCATCATGATTTGTGTAAAAAATCTTCATTTAGTTTGTTATCTTTGTAACTTTTATCCATGCACAACATTGATTATATTCTATATTCACCCCCAATCTAATGAGTAATGGATATGCTTGATCAAAGGCCACTACCCACTAGGAGTCTAAACATATACTACAATCAATCCAAGAACGTGCAAACTATACTCATTTTATTGAAAGAGGAGAAGAAAAGTAGTAAAATCACTTTCAATCTTCATCATCTTCATTCCTTTTATCTTTTTCAACTCCAAATCAATCAAATCCAAATGTCAAGCTCACGGCTGGTTCGAAGAATAGGCAAAGAGCCGGTTCAACAAACCGACCGGCCACGGGAAGCTAGGGGCACCTCCAATCAATCCACTTTTGAGTCCATTCATTTTCAGAACAAGCAACACTTGATCAAACGGTTTCAACAAAACTTTTAGACTCGTGAGGTACTCAACACTTTCTTTGTTTTACCGGGTGTTATGCATACTCTCAAGATTAGTTATAGAAATATATTTTAATTGTTGGGAGATGTTGGTTGGATTGATGCACTCTTGATTGAGAAGAATGTATATCCCGACTTGGTGAAAGTATTTTACTCGAATATGGAAGTTTTCGAGGAGAATAAGACTCAAGTAATCACCAATGTTGGAGGAGTTAAGATTGATTTTGATGTTTCTTTGTTGAATTTTTATCCTAGGTTCATCCGATTTTGGCCTAGAAATCTTTTCACTTAGGAAATCTCCTAAACTTAACAGTTATGTTCATGTTGATGATATTCGTAATATTTGTTGGCGTAATGATCTTTCTGTTGAAGACTGTACCATTCATTTCCGTACTCAGTATCTTTGTCTTCAAACTCGCATTTTGCTTCGTGTCATTCAGACCATTGTACTTCCTACATCAGGTCATTTAGATGAGGTTTTCACATAGATGTCGCCATAATTGACTGTATTCTTAGATGTCGTCCGGTTAACTTGGGCTATACCATCACCCGCACCATATTGACCATACATGCCTTGATTACTCGCTCCCTTCCATATGGTCATTTTATTACTCGAATTCTTAAATTTTTTTATGTGCCGATTGTAGAACCATCGTGTAGGCCGTCTAAGGGTATTGGGGATGATGTTATTATTGGGTTAGGCTTTGAGTGGAAGGATGGCACTTGGGTCAAATACAGTGAGAACAAGTTTACCTTTGTTATTCCAAGTGATGATCGGCCACTTAATGCTGTGATTCCAACCGATCAGCTACAAGTTTTCTCACTCTCATTTCGAGGGCAGCGTAGACGTCGAGATACTCACACGGTTGCTTCAGCTCCTGGTGCATCTGCATCCACTTCATTACCTCCACATCCTCCTACCTCTGAAGAGGTCACTCTTCAGCAGCTTATGGATGAAGTATGGACACTCTCTGTGCGGCAGACTGAGTTTCAACAGCAGCAACAGCAGCTTATTCATGGACAGTGCCTCATCTTCGAGCACTTCGACATGCCATATCCGTTTCCACCTCCATCCTCACCACCTGAGTAGTTTTTTGTGCTTGTATTTGGACACACCTACATTTCATTTACTGCATTGTGTGTTCTTTTATTTTTGACTCTATGGATGGTTATTATGCTTTTCGGTTTATATATTTGTTTTGGATGATATGGATTTGTTGTGACTATTTATGTTGGATGTTATGAATTTGTTTTGGTTGATCATTATGGATTATATGAATTTTATTATGCTTATGGATATTTTTTTACTAATGTGCTTGTGTTGCTATTTTGATGATTGATAGAGAGAGTCTTTATTCTTTTTTATGATGAAGGGGGAGAATAATTTAATATGTGTTATGAAAATATGCATGTATCTAGGGGGAGTATGCATGTATGCAGGGGGAGTTTTGTTAAATAATTTTCAAATCATTTTTTTAACTTGCATTGATTAAGGGGGAGCTTTTCATAACTAGATTAAATTTTTAATGTGTTTTGTCATCAACAAAAAGGGGGAGATTGTTAGCCTATATGGCTATAAATATTGATTTTAATAATAACAAACCACATGTATTTATTAAGTAAAGATTTATGAATTGTGCTTTTATAATAAGAAAATGATGTTATGAAATTAAAGTATTTTGGACTAAAATGAAAGTATTTTCAATTTTGGATTTGGACCTATTTGAAACTATTTAAATGTTTTTGGGTCATTCTATAATTTCACATAGTTTGGGACAAATCATAATTTCAGAAAGTTTTGGGATTGACAAACCATTATTTAAAATTCTGAAATTGAACCTATTTGCAAACTTTCATAACGTTTTGGGTCATACAATAATTTTATAAAATTTTAGGGTCAAAATATAAATTTAGGAAATTTTTCATTGTAGCAGTTACTGTAGGAAGCGGCTTACCAGATACTGCTAAACGAAAAACTAGATATTGGACAGAATGTATCCGAATTGAAAACGGCTTATCGGATTTCACAACCGGCAAGCCGGTTAGTCAAAATTCAAATTTTTTCCTTAACGGTAACATAAAAGCGGCTTATTAGATTCAATAAACGGCAAGCCTAATACGCCCAGAATGTGCATAACGACTAGTTTTTGAGCTCAAAGTATAAGAACTCAAATCCAACTCAATTTGAAGCTCTCCAATAAGCAAAAACAAAAAGCACACGAGATATCTTGAGCCTTTAACTTGCAAAACACAAAACATTGAATCATTCCTTATTCTTCATTTTTGAATATTGACTCATTGAGTGAGTTTCATTGTAACTTTCATTTCTTCATTTCAATTGTAAGAGTTTGAGTGTGTGAGACACTTGAGTGAAGAGATTGGGAGATAATCTCTTTGTTGTAAAGGTTTATTGACACCTTGAAGTCAATTGTAATCGGTTGAAGCCTTGAAAAGACTTGGATAGTGAAATCCTCAAGCTTGGATCGCTTGGAGGCGTGGACGTAGGCGGGGATTGCCGAACCACGTAAAGATTCGTGTATTTGTTTCTCTTCTCCCTTACTCTTTAATTATTGTGCTTTTATTGAACTTATTGCTTTCAATTTTTATTAAGACATTAGATTGCTTGTTGTGTGGATTTGCTAGGATAATTTTTAAAATTTCAATTCACCCCCCCTCTTGGGTTGCACACTTATATTTCAGAAGTCACAGCACTATTTGTTGATTGATAGATTAATTCATCTAGTCTTGACTCTTCCTGTTTCCACGGCCACAACAGAGGGTGCATTTTCAGCCACGAAACTTATCAAGACATCACTCGTAGTAAGATGGAAAATGAGTTTTTTTTTCAGATTGTATGGTTATTTATGTTCAAAGAGAAATTACTGATTCTATTGACTCAGATTCTGTAATTGATGATTCTTATAATTCGAAACCTCGAAAAGTACAACTTCGGTAGCAAATTTGTATTGGGATTGTATTTTTATTTTATACTACTTTTTTAAATTTATTTTTATTTACAATATGGATTTTATGCGTAAGGTTCCTAATGTCCCGTGTTATTAGGTGTATTTTGTCATCTATATATATGGAATTTCATGTTCACTTGGTACAATTTTTTTTATTTTTTTAATTTAGCCCAGGGTACTACAGGTTTCTAAGTCCGCCCCTACTGACTACCAATACCAATTTGGATTTTGATATTGTGTTAGTGTCATGATGTATCAAATTTATAATCCATACGCATAACTCATTAGTTGAAGTAAGGTCGAGCTTCATTGGTAAGAAATGATTTTCCTAAACTTTAAGTTATTATGCTCCCACATCACTTGAGACTCAAGTTGGGATTCAGATGTTGGAATCATTAGCATTATTCTTAACTAGTATATATAGTAAAAACTCAATAAATAAATATTCAATAAATGAATAACATTGATTAAATAATAAAATTTTTCAGTCCCGACCTGGGCTGTTGTAATAAATTAATATATTTGCTAAATACGTATGATAAAAAAAAATTTAGATCCTTAAGGGTCCAATGAAAATATAAATTAATAATTAATCGAATACAAAACTTAGTAATGAAAAAAATATAAAATTAGTAATATTAAATAGTTTTTTTCTTACAACTTCAATTATCTGAATTCAACTCTTTACAAAATATGTATCTAAAGTTATTTTTTTTTCCTAATGATTTCAAACTAAATATTAAAAAATAATTGAATATAACTTGAGTTACTTTTGTATTTTTATTTTTCTAATATCAAAGGCTCACACAATAGTGACAAATATGTAAATGATTATACAAATTGAACAAAGAAAAAAAGATATTGTGCAATACAAGTTTCCTAACTAAACTATACTATTATGCATAGCACTCGAGGTTTTTTTTCCCCCCTTTAAAGCAACTAGGGGAGCCGTTATTTCTATTTTATTAGAAGAGATATTGTTGACTTGAAAAAGCACAATTATTGGAATGTACCAACAAACTCTTCTAAAACAAGGGAAAAAAACTCTCTCTAAATTAATAAATATTTAATAAATTATTCATTCATTGATAAATAAATAAATTTACTAAAATTTTTTTTTTTAGTCTCAACAATATTATTTTATAGAGGTTTTACTATACATGTACTACTATTGCTTAATAAATATTTTGTTTTCCAAAGGCTAATAAATTTTAATTCAAGCAAGCCAACTTTTTAATTAAGTTGATCATAGATTTTTTTGTCTCATTCTTGAGGTCGAGATTTTGAATCTTCTTATTGGTATCAAAAATTATTTATTTATCAATTTTTTGATTTTATATTTCAAAACTGGACTAATATTCAAGAAGTGTTAGTTGTATGTGGTAAAAAATGGAGTGAACAAAAGAGCACATTATCCCATCTAAACCCAAATCAGTTTAGATAGTTTTTAACTGATTTGGATGGGGTTAAAAATATGAGTGAATCTATTTAAAATACTTTTATCTCTTCAAACCCCTTTTACTTTTTATTTCTAATAACTATTTACCACTTAATAAAAATATTATAACAATTATTCACACTCCACTTTCTACTTCCCCTATGTTGTGTTTATTTACTAAAGTGGAAATGAGTGTGATTTCTTCTTGCTCTAACGTTTACTTACTCATTTAAAAAATAGAGTGGGAGTTCCATTCCGTGGGTTCTATTTATTTTTGAAATAATGAGTGAGATTCCCATGAGGGAAGGTGAGAATGGAAATTTGCTATTCTAAAATGATATAATTATATTTATTAAAATAAAATAATGTGATATATTTATCTAAATATTATTATTATTGTTAAAGATGAAGCTCAAATTTGAATTTAAGAACACATGCAATAAGTCAGATATATTCTGAGATTGCACATGTCATATCGGTTGATAACTGACTACATGTTAGTTGTAGAAATTCAAGGAGCTATATGACATTCTTGTAACATCGGTTAAATAAGTAAGTGATACACGTGATACAATTGTTATTCACGAGGGGAAATTCTAGGCTTCTTCACAACAAACCCAGAAGACAGCAGCCGATTGGTGAAAGGTCTTTCTAGATCCTCTATTGGTTATATATATGCCTTTATGGTTAGATCTAAACATAGAGTGATTCAGTAACACCTTCTGAGAAACCTTGTATCTTGAAAAAGCTCTAATAGCGAAACTTTTCTTCTCTTTCGCAGTGGATGTAGGCTCATTTTGTGGTCGAATCACTATAAATCTTAGTGTCAAGTGTGTGTTTGTTTGATTCTGATTTCTTGAATTTCTTGTTCAGGTTGCAATTGGCTCTTTAATCATACTAAAGCTTGCATTCGTTAAGTCAATTTTGAGATTACAGAACACAAGCAGTGGATCTTGGGGAATCTAAATCGGTGTCTTATCTTGTTTAGTTTGAACAATTATATTATTCAATAAATATTACATTTGTTAAAAATAATAACATTTAACTTATTTAAATATAATATTATTATATTGGGTTAAATATAATAATTTACATTGATTCTTCGTTAAAATTACTTAAAAATAATATTACAATATTTATAGAGAATTAATAATGTTACTATATACTATTTTTATTTGAAAATATAATATTATTATATTTATTTATTTTTAATAGTGTTATATTTATTTAATATTAATAATTAACAATAATAAATAGTTTATTCTAAGAAAATATTAATTTTATACTATATTGTTAATAATAATGTTTCATTTGTGTTGCTCTTATTAGTATCTTTTAATTTACACAGTTAAAATTAAAATTAATAAAAACTTGTGATTTACATAATTAAGAATATTAATAATTACTATTAATTTATATAATTAAAATTATTATAAAATAAATATTTTTATTTTACAAATATATTTTTTATTCACTTTGTAATTACAATTCTTCTAATAAGCGTAAAAATAATTTGAAATAATTTATTTTCAATCTAAAAAAAAGTAAATACATAAATAAAATTTTTATTTTTATTCTATACTTCAATTTTAATGTAAATAAACAATGTACTTCTACTCCCACCCTATATTTTTAATAACAAGATTGTTACTCCCATTTGAGAAATAAACGCTACCTAAATAGATTTTAAATTTTAAAATAAATTTAATTAAACCTGTAATCAGGTACGTGATTGTACACAATCCATTACGTATCATAATTTTATTGATTGACATCCCATAATTAGATTAATAAAATCATGGTACATAACTTATTACGCAAAATAACATGTGCAACGATACTCAATCACACTTCAAATCCCGTTTAATTTTAATTTTTAAAAAATCCTGTTTAATACTCTTAACGATTTTTTTATTTTGTTTTAATAATTAATACATACCATATCTAATTACTGTATGTCTCTGCATCTAACAGAGGGGCATTTGATTTGATCTCACAAAATCAACGGACTGCAATGCTTCACAGAATTTCATTCCGTTGGTCTTATTCTTCAAAAACAGCTTTAAACTGTAAGCTAACAACTTCTCTCACTCACTTTCGGAGCCTCTCATCTTCTGATTCCAGAAATAATCTCTCTTCTTTGTTCGAAAAACGGCAAAACCAAGCTACACTTTCTAAATTCCTCAATGAGAATTGCAAATCAGGTAACTTCACTTTGAACGGATCACTTGATTTCTTTGATTACATGATTTGTCTGAAACTCCCACCTCCTTTGTCATCTTTCACTATTCTATTTACTGCACTTGTTTAAGAAAAATCAGTATTATACTGTTTTTTTGCTTTCCTGGAGGTTTAACTCAGCTGGGTTGATGCCTGATTTGACTTTACTAAACATTTTGAATAGTTGCTTTTTGCAATATGGGTAGTATTTCCGACGGTTTTTTGGTTTTTGGGAGCATCCTTAGGAGGGTTTTTGCCCCAGATGCTATGACTTTTACTACTTTGATTAAGGGATTTTGTACAGAGAGAAGGATTTTAGAAGCCACTAAACTGTTTAAGAAAATGGTTGCTTTTGGCCGTAGTCCTGATATCATTACATATGGCGCTTTGATTAAAGGATTGTGTCAGACAGGCAATACAATTCTTGCACTTAACTTGCATGAAGAGATGATCAACAGGAATGATAAATCAGGTGTTATTTGTAAGCCTGATGTTGTTACTTATGGTAGTATCATTGATGGTCTTCGTAAAGACAGTTTAGTAGATAAGGCAAATGAAGAGTAACATGATTTATCAAAATGTGATTGTTACAGCTGTTTAATTCATGGTTTTGTTGTGTTGGTAATTGGGATGTGGCTAAACATTTGTTTGTTGAGTTGACTGATCAAGGTGTACAGCCCATGTGGTAGCATTTGGTGTGAGGATCAATGTATTAGGCAAGAACAGAAAGGTAGAATAAGCAAGTGAAATGTCAGAATTGATGATACAAAGAAATGTGCATCCTGATATAGTCACTTACAGCAGGTTGTTGGATGGGTTTCACTTGATAGGTAAAATTGATGATGCAAGGAACCTCTTTATTTCAATGATGATTTAAGGTGTATAGACCTAGTGTTGTTAGCTACAGTATCTCGATTAATGAGCATTGCAATAGGTAGAAAGTAGAGGAAGCAATAAGTTTGTACACGGAAATGGTTTCAAAAGGGATTAGACCTGGTGTTGTTACTTATAACACCTTGGTAACTGGCGTCTTTCAGGTAGGTAGGGTTGGAGATGCCCATAAACTGTTTGATTGGATGAAATCTAACAAGGTTGTCATGATTCAAGGACATATATTGCACAAATTGATGGTCTTTGTAAGAATGGTTATCTTTGACAGGCATTGGAACTTTTCAATAATTTTTTTAAAACTGCAAGTTTAAATTCTTCATTGAAATCTTTAATTGCATTCTTGGTGGATTTTGTGAAGCAATGAGATTGGAAAAGGCGTGGTAGTTATTTCACAAATTGCCTCATCGTAGGTTGGTTCCAAATGTTGTAACACATACCATCATGATCATGGGCTTGGTAGAGAAGGACAACTAGAAATGGCGAATGATATGTTACTGTTTATGGATAGAAATGATCGTGCTCCAAATGCAGTCACATCTGATACAGGTATGCGTGGTTTCTTGTAAAATAACAGGATGCAAAAAGCGGCTGAGCTTATTCACAAAATGAAAGAGGGAAATGTGATGCTGGATGCACATCTATATTCCATAGTCGTGGAAACTTGCAACGGATTGAAAATATCGTGAATGTCTGGACTTGCTACCTTCATTTCCTGTTCATGAGCCATTAACATGATGAAAGAAACTTCTTATGAGGCCAATGGAGAACTTGTTTTGAGGTTGGCTTTAAACTGTCAAGCTGATGGGATGGATTGAATTTAGATTGGTTATCTGCAGAAATTTGCATATGACTTCTTGAATTGATAAGCTTGCTAAAAGAGCATGAGTAATTGTCAGTTTTACAAAGGCATATATATGCATTCTTTCAACCTTCTTCTGCATCTCGTAAACTGTGAGTTGGTGAAATATTCTATTCCGTTTATAAAATTAAATCTCTAGAACCAGTGTTTTTCTTGAAATGTGTATTTATTGTAGTAGTTACTTTATGAAATGAGTTTTACTTGTTTTGTGGTTCAATATTTGGAATTTAGCTTTGTTATCATGTGAAATGGTTGGTAGAATTGTTATACTGCTTTCAACTGGATGAAACACTTGGGCTTCTGAATTACAGTTGTGGAGAAAACTCTTATTACAAATACAGAAAATTGAATAGAATGCAGTGATTATGATGAGTGGCGTGTGTGTATCTTATGTGACCTCGTGGTATTGCTTATGTGAAATGTGTTTTTCTTGAGATTGTTTCCCAATGATTTTTTGCTTCCTTGATGTCCTTTTTTTCTTTCTTTTACGGGCATGAATATCTGCCTTAGGAGATTCTGATAGGTTAATTAGTGGTAATTACATTGTGTTTATGGTATTAGAGCTCTACATGTTATTACATTTCAGAATCTTGTTAAGAGTCATGAACTGGATTGACTGAAAACTTCATGCTTATAATACTCGGAGTCAAAAGTTGTGTTAGGTTTTGATCGGTAAAATGGGGTTGACAGGAAAATGCTTTTGGTACCCAGGGCTGTGAAAATTTGATAATTATGCTCTTTAAAATGGAATGGTGCAATTCTTCTGGTGTGCAATGTTTCTTCTTCAAGTCATAATCTTTGAGTTGGTGTGTTGTACTATTCTGGGCAGTAGCTCATGAGGTAATTTCCAAGACTGATGCAAAAACTTATTTAAAAAGGTAAATAATAAAAATAGATCAATTGTAGTAATCAATTTGTGAAATGAGATTTGCTAGTTTTGAGGTTCAAGGATTGAGATGAACTTGTTAGCGACTAGAATTGTTATGCTGCTTTCATGAGATGAAATGAGTTATAGTTATTCTACACACTTAAAATTGTTAAAAAATCGAAGTGCGTTGCATCAATTTCTCTTCACAATAAATTGAACCAATTTGCTATCTCAGTCTTTGACAAATTTGAATCCATGTACACTGTATTGATCTCCAAAGGTAAGAATAAGAATGAACAAAACCAAGAAAAATGCTTGTTGAGAATATTTGCTTATTGTATAGATGAAGAAAATTAATCCAGAAAATTGCTTCTAAATCAAAGCTGTATAGAGTAGCTGGTTCCAAGTATCTGGAACACCAGCGAGACACCAATGGCTGCAGTCATCAAAAGCGCTGCCTCTGCCAGTGTAAACAGAAGGGTGGCCGTCTTTTCTCAGTTGAGTTAGCAGTGTAATGTCAAGCAAATAAGCAGGTTTGGCCATTGAACTTATTACACTCTTTACAACAGCTTCTCCAGGATGAGCGGGGCCTGGATATTTTGGTCCCTTCACGGGTTCAGTTTGTCCATCACAACCCTTTGCTGTTGGATCTCCCCATTCCCTGCCACTGAATTGGAGAAGAACAGAGATCGATTAATTGGTAACCTGTCTAAACTTACAAAATTGCGCTGGAGTCTTTGATATATAGTCTTTGGTGGGTGTGTGTATATATATATATCGGTCTTACTCGACATGAACTGCTGCAACTCCTTGGAAGAAGACCTTAGTTTTCGAAAAATCAATGTTAGAATCCACCCATTTAGCCCAAGTTGTTAATGCTATCTTCAGAGCTCCCATACGATCCATCTCTCTACCAATCTTCCTTCCCACTTGAAAGTAATCCCATCTGCCATCAAAAACCAAAAATAGGTTAACTCTCTGCTTATCAGACTTGTAACCTGTAACGTAAAACTTTTCACGTATGCTTTAGGTTTTTGATACAGTGCATGTGTATATATATGTGTACATATACACACACAACGATAGTTGTATAGTTTAATATATGACGCACGTTCGAGATTTTCCACTGTGGATCCACCAATGATAAGTGTTGAAGATCAACATATCCACTCCTAGCCACTGATGGCCAGTGCTGATTGAATCAAGCTTCAGAATTTTGCCAATTTTATCATGAACAAGATCCACCAAGAATCCATTTTTTAACCACATAACGGAGGTCTCATACTCCTGCAAATACAAAAACTTAGTTTGTAAATAAGATCTATTTAATATGAAAACAACTTGTATTTATTATGTATATGGTAAGCCTACCTGGAGAAAAAATGTAGAAAGCAGGCCTTTCTGAGAAATTGTGTAATTGGAATCAGGGACAGCAAAGTGAAGCATGCATGCTAATGATAGCCACATATTGTTACTGAGAGAGTCCCCAACAAACATAATCTTTTTCCTTCTGTATCTCTCCAAGAAATCTCGACCATCGAACCTACTTTATCATACAACCAAAAAGATCAACAATCGTGTGTTTGCTTGTGCTCAGGCACTTGATCATCAAGTGATTTTTAAGCAGTTTTATTTAATTGACAATGTGAATTTAAATCTTAACAAGATAGAGACTAAAAAATTAATCTAGATTTTATTCTCTTTTTTACCTTTTAAAAAAATGTAATCGTATATCTGTGTTTTCGATTAAAGCCATATAAAAAAAATGAAACCAACAAACAAACAGACAACAGGAATAGTTTTCGTCACCTTGGAAGGTTGCAAGCAGAAGGCTGCCATCTGTATTTAAGATACTTCTTATCAGGCCTACCATTTCTTTGGCAATCAAATCCTCCTCTTAAGAATGGACAATTCCATGAACTGTAAAGTGGGTATGAATCATCATAAACCCAACGCCCTTCGAAATAACTGCAGCCATTTTTGTGCCGCTGCTTCTGCTCCGTCCTTGTAATAATACCATAACTCTGAGTCAAATTTGCATGCACTTTGGCTTTAAGGGTAGCTAGTAGAAACACAAAGAAAAGATGATAAAAGATATCAGGCCAAGCATTAGCCATCTGAAAATTTTACAGAATTTGAGTTGATTAATGGTAATATATCTCTCTCACACACATATACAAGTGTATATCTATGCATCAGAATTAACTGTTTGGTAGATTTTGCATTAAGGTTCATTTATGGTAACATGATTTTATGTTTTTATTGCTGAATCCAGAGAGATTGGACATGTGGGGGACCAAGTACATGTGTGAGGAGATTACAGTTTTGGACCCGTGACTTACATGTTTTAATTTTAAAATAAAGGCTATGAGTTATGACTAAAGTTGTATCTAGATTTTAAATATATATAATCAGATTTGAGCCATGTTTTGAAGATTAATTAACATTATTGTTTGTTAGATTATATTATAATTACACTTATGGAAAGATAATTATATATAGGACGGTTGACAGCTGAGGATTGGTATGAACAAGAGTGTTTAATTTAGCAGACAAAATAAAATTTTACCGTGCTGGACAAATAATTAATGTGATAGGGTCTGTAGAATAAACCAATATAATATAATATAGTAGGCTATATAAATTCCGAAAATATATAAAGAAATTATTGTGTGATCTTTTTCTTTCTTGCCTATTTGCAGTGATAATCATGTTTAATGTAGATATTCTTATGAGTAATTAACATAGCTTTTTGTTTCTTACCTTTTTGAATTCTTTCGTAAGTAAAGAATTCAATAAATATGTAATTGAAAAAGAGAGAGAAGGAGATCAATAAAAATGTTCACAAAAAATCAGCAAACTGTTAAGTTTTTTTTAAATAATAAAATTGTAAAATTTATCTAATTTAATTTGGAAAATTAACTAATTAAGTAATGACAGCAATAAGCCTAATAAAAAACCTATTTGCCGTTAGTCTTCAAATTGCTTCTCTTATAAAAAAAAATGTTTTACATGATTAAAAATTATATTATTAATTTAAATAATAATATTGATTTTTTTTGTTATTACTCACTCCTAATTTAAATAACTAAAAATATATTTCATATCTCAAGGATTTGTAAACCTCATCTGTTTTGTTATCTTTGAGATCTTTTCTAAGAAATAAATGAGGATTTTATTTTTAAAAACTACATAATTCACAGTTATTTTATTTAAAAAATGCTTTTTTCATATCAATTATTCAAATTCACCAGGGAAAAACTATTAAATTGAGTAAATTAACAATAAAAAAATAAGGATGTGTTGGGATATTTTACAAACGATAACCGTTAGGGAAGTGAGGCAGAGCTAAACTAGGGATGTAAAGAGAATTTTTCTGATTCATTTATTATTGATTCTAAAATAAAAGTATAGAATTAATTTATATTTGACTTGTTAGAGCATCTCCAAAAGACTATAAATTTTACTCTTCAAATATTCATTTGCTCACTTATGTGGCAAATAGATGAGTGAAAAAATATATTGTTCTCCAAAAGACTCTTCGAATATAAATGAATTATATTATTTTAATTAATAACTATTTTTTAAAAGAAAAGTCAACATAATTAAAGCACATTTTTTTTTCTTCAACAAAAAGTAATAAATATAAATTGAAGAGGGAGAAAGTAACTCTTCAAATTTGAAGAGAGATGTTTATTTCTTATTTAAAGAATCTTAATTGGGGCAGAGCTTATCTTACATCAGCTGTAAGTTACAGTAATAAATTTTTGAATCCTCAGAAAAGTTAATAATTATGAAAATGTCAATAAATTTTAAAGTTTTATTTTAAACCCCAAACTACACTACAATAGTACTTCAATTTATTTAAGTTTTTTATTTATATTTATATCAAATTCAGTACTAAGTTTTTATTTTATCTAATTGAATCTCTAACTTGTTTAATCTTATATTTATTATTTTTTTATTTATTATATTAACAATTTCTTACTTTAATATATCATTATCTTCAATGTGAAGTTTTTATTAATTGTTTAACCTTATTAAATTTTTTACTCATTTGGTCTCCTAACTTTTTAATTTGTTTGATGTTTTCTTCATTAAAATTATTAATTTCTAACATTTTGTTTACTTTTTCTATATCATTTATAAATAAATTTGGGTTTCCTAATTTATTTAATAAATATAGTGAAATTCAATTTAATTGATTATTTTCTTGCATGTACAAATCATTGATCAGATTAGAGGATTAAAATCTTTCGTAAGAAAATCCTCTTTGTGTGTAGCTACAATGTGGTATCGTTTGCTTTTTCTAAATCATTTATAAATAAATTTGAGTTTCCTAATTTATTTAATAAATATAGTGAAAATCAATTGAATTGATTATTTCCCCACATATTTGAATCATTGATCGAATCAAAAAATTAAAATCTTTCATAAGAAAATCCTCTTTGTATGTAATTAGAATGTGGTAACTCAATAATTTATATATTTTGTAAAATTATTAGAGATTCTAATGATTTATTCATTGTAACATCTTTCTAGTAATTTATTAGAGTCATAACATATTTATGACATATAATATCTTTTATAATCCAAGATGCTAAATATAAATTTTATATACATACATACATATAATCTACTTTATTCTTAGGATAGACAAGAAATTATAAATGCAGATATAAATATATATTCAAAATTTATAAATATTTATGAATATGATAATTATTTAGATCTTTATAAAAGTATAGTAAAAACTTTAAAAAATTTTAAGAATAAATATAGAAGAGATAGTTAACAAAGTCATTTAGTTATACAAAATTAATGAGGACTTATTTGAAAAAATAAACAAATATGTGATTCAAAATAAAAATTTTTGTAAAAAGTTATTACACCCCATACCTCGTTTTGGTTAAAGTTATTTTCATTCGTTGGATTGAAAAATATTAAAATCCAACCACCCAAATATACTAACTGTTTGTTACAGCAAATGCAACATAAGCTTTGCCCTTAATTGGAATGTCTTTTGGAGCCTTAAGTGTTGATATAACTCTTCAAATAAGTAATAAAATCTTATTTGAAAAGTCTTTTGGTGATTCTCTTATGATATCATACATCAAATCCAAAAGTTGTTTTATAAACTCAAATATAATTTTATTGATTCAACTTTTCAATTGTTGGACACGACTATTGAGATAATGTATGATACATCATAATGTATCATGGCACTACCCTTGATTTTGAATCAATACCTGCATAATGTATCATTGAAAATCTTTTGAAATAGTTATGACTAAAAAAGTCTGTGATAATGACGAGTAATAGTTAATAAAATGTATAAAGTTTTTGAATAATGATGAGTAATAAACCTATTTATAAGTACTTATTTTTGTCCTATTTAAAGTATAAGAAACCAAAAATGAATTTCTTTACCTTTAAGATAAAAAAATAAATTAGTGCCTCAAAATGAATTAAATTAAGAAACTTATTTAGTAAATTATGTGACTTTAATTTATTATTTTCTTAAGGCAGCCGTGTGCAATTAAAATCTAGATAATTTATAAGATAAATTTTGGATTACTCCTCATGAATTGACTATTTTCAAATAACTCTCTTACTTTTGAAATCTTAAGTTACTCTCATTTTTGTTCAAAGGATAAGGGAAAAATAGGGGTGGATTGATGATTGATTTTTTTTTTTTTGGCCTTTTTAACAAAAATTAGGAGGTAAATTGAGATTTTTAAAAGTAAGAAGGCGATTTGAAGATGGTCAATTCAAAAAAGATACTTCAAAATTAACCATAATATATACATACATGTGAATTTTTTATTTTTCCAGTAAACTAAAGTCTAACTCCAATAATAAGGAGAGTCCTTAGCATTTAGCTAAGTTTGAGCTTCAATAAGTACTTGAGTTAATAAAATAAAAATGTTTTTAGTTAGCCGAGCTAGGTGGTGTAAGTGAAAGTTTAAATAATATATGTATCTTTTATATAATTTTTACCTTTTTTCAAAGTTGAATACTTATGTTTATATAGGGTTGGCAAAATATAGGCTTGGGCCAAGCTTTTCCAAACTCAGACTCAAGTCATATTATTGATAACAAGCGCAAGTTCTTTAAAAGCCCATCCAAGTATGGATGGATCGGGCTTAGGTCGGGCCTAGACGGACTTGGGGTGGGCTAATACACAAAATATTAGTAACACAACATAATAAATCGCAAATATTAATATAAAAATATTAATTTAATATTTTGGATTTTTCTTTTTATTTAAATTTAAATTATTATTTTTTTATAAATTAAAAAGTCTGGGCTTGTTCCTAGGCTTTTAACTAGTCCCAACCCAAATATTTCTAATGTTTTCTTCATTTGTCCCAAGTTAATTTACAATTTTCGTTACAACCCCATTGAAATAATATCCAATTTTAGGGACGATAAAATGCGGGCTTATATCGGGTTTTTTCAAGCCTAGGCCCAAGGCCATTAGAGTGGAAGCGTAAGGGTCGAACCCATGGGCCAGACCGAGCTTGGGCTTTTAATTATTTTTTCAAAATTTTTTAATGGGTGTAAACTTGAAATGAGTTAATAATAATCAAGTTATTATAAGTAACAATGAATTAAAGAAAATAAATATTTCAAAATAAAATAATAAATAAAGAAAGTGAAGCAAATAAAAGTATAAAGATCTAATTTTTTAGTACAGAATTCTCTAATTCAATCACTTGCTTAATTAATTAACACTTGAAAGAGAGTATAATATTATAATTTTAAGTTTTTTTATTCATTATTAATATATGAATTAGGAATTTAAGCTTTCTTTTTTTTATTTTTCTATTATTTTTAAAATTTTAATATATTATTCTATTTATAATTTTTTTTAAAAAAATAAAGGGATTAGGCTTAACTGGGGTTTTTTCCTTAAACCTTGTCTAGGCTCTCATGTGGGAGGCTTAACTTGACCCGGACTTTTTGCCATTTCTATTCAGTTTAGTCAATGTTTAAATTTAGTATGTTGTTACAAAACTCTAATCAATTTCAGAATGTAATAACGAAGTACATTGTCACACGGCCACTGGGATTCACTTAATGAAGAAACTGGGGGCATGAATGATATCCTGTACATGTTATTCACCATAGCGGTAGGTAATTTTAATTTTCTTAGTTGTTACATATATACTTGAGAAGCTCTGAAACTTTTCAATCTGAAACATATTTTTACTGTTATCATTCCCAGCAAGATCCAAAGCATCTGGTGTTGGTTCACCTCTTTGACAAACCATGCTTACTGGGATTGCTTAAAGTTCGAACTTGAAAGAATAGAGAGGGTTACAAAACTCTAATCAATTTTTAATTTTCTACATTTCTTAAAGTTCGAACTTGAAAGAACAACTAAATAAACTGTTTAGAAATTATTCGATTAGAATATTGGAACATCCATTAGAGAAAGTTTGAGAATAATTTTCACTTTCAAATATAATTGATCAGAATAATATCTTTATCATCATCAATTTCTAGCATTTCTTCCGCTAACAAGAATTGCGTACAAAATCTCATTCCAAGTATCAGGAACGCCAGCAAGACACCAATGGCTACAATCACTTCCCTTTTGGCCGTCGAGTCCATATATTGATGGATGGCCATCTTTTCTCATCTGAGACAGTGTTGTTATGTCCAGCAAAGTAACTTGCGTTGACATACTGCTCAAGACTTCCTTCACAATCGCCACCGCCGGCGGTGAACCTCCGGGATATGTTGAACCATTTATTGGTTGGGTTTGTCCGACGCACGTTGATTTCGACTCATTCCATTCCTGGCCACTGTCCCATATAAAAAAGGGGAAAAAAAAATCAATTTATCGACTGATGGCCTGTCGAGCACAAATTGATTTTTTTTTTGTTTTTTAAAAGATTTGAATAGGGATGAAAAGTTTCACCTATTAAATACAACTCTTTATTTTTACTACCGTTTAATCTTAGTAACTGTGCGAGAAGTACATTCACGACTAGCCAAGCTACGGCAGAGGGCAATGGACAGATTGAATTATTATGTATGTATATGAGCTGATGAAAGTGCTTACTTGTAATGTGTAGGAGAAATGCCTTGAAAGAAAACTTTGGTGGTGGTAGGATCAACGGAAGAGTCAACCCACTTCCCCCAAGTAGTGAGTCCTTTGTTAAACGCAACCAAACGATCCATATCTTTTTGTATATTATTTCCTTCTCGAATGTAGTCCCATCTGAATCAAGCTCAAAAAACAAATTAATTTTATCAATTATTCTTGAACATTATATTTCGTTCAATTAAATTAATAAGAAAATTATCAAAATCTCCCTCTTTATTTGTTAAAATTATCGTTTCTCACGTTTTGTTTCAAAACCCACCAAACTCTTTAAAATTCTTTAAAATGATTCTGTTTTTCAATCGATCAATTCATTTAATTGTCGACAATGATTTAGGCAGGGAGTAAGCCTATTTGAATCTAAGAATTTTCTCGATACACCTTTTTTTAATTAATGTTTTATTATTAAGAAAATATGGGATAATAGTTACCTAATTAACCCTATTTTCAATTTCTCTAACCTACCACTTTGTCTTTCTTTAGTTTCTTACCATTCTCTCTCTCTCCCTCTCTCTCTCTCTCGGTTGTGATAGATTGCATATGAATATGAGTAATGATGAGAAGATTGTTCAAATAGAAATTGTCGTAACCTATTATCTATCAAGAATAAAAATAAACAATTTAAACCCAACATGTAAATACAACTTTTTATTTATCTTATTGAGTTACATAATAACGTAACTTACATCAACCCAAGAGTTGTTCCAAACAAGCAAGTGTAGTTTAATTGTTAAATAATCTTAGGTCATTAGCCACAACTCTTGGGTGAATGTCCTTTGTCATCCAAATTTTCATAAACAAAAATCTAACATCACCTAATTTCTATCTAAAGTTAAGGATGTAAACTAACAAATATCTCCATTTTAATCACCAAAAAGATATTTTAGATTTGGACAAGATACTTCTACAATTTATAAGTTATTCAATTAAAACAATAATTTAGGTTAAATAAACTGTGTTTAAATAAGTTGTTATTATAACATCTAGATCGAGAAGAAACAATATTCGATGATTTACTTATAGAAAAAAGAACTAATGGCTACAAGAAATAAGATAAGAGAGTTCAATTTACAAATAGCCATGGTAGAGAAAGACTTTTATTAGAGTGAAATTGAAGAAGAAAGAGATTAGTGAGGGTTAATTTTAGAATTTTAAAAAATTAAAATTTTTAGTAATAAATATTTCTTTTTAAATAGATTTAAAGGAAAAATATTAATGGTTCAAATAGTCCCACTCCTTGGGCATAGGGTCAGCAATTTGATTTAAAAAAATAATTAATTAATCGTAAGTCTGATTCTTAGGGATACTATAGTAGAAGACACGTAATAATTAATTAATTGTGTTAATCAATGTTGTCTTACGGTTGTTTGCTTCCTTTATGGAGCCACCAATGCCAGGTATTGAAGATAAGCATGTCATATCCTTTCCATGCATCGCCGTGTTTAATGGAGTCGAGCTTTAGAACTCTGCCAATCTTTTCTTTTACTATGTCGACAAGAAAGGCATTACGATCTAACTTCACAGAAATGTCATACTCCTGCAAATTAAAATGTAAAAAATTTGATTGATAAAGCTCGGCTTAATTAATTAATTGAAGCATGTATATGTTAATGTTTAGCAATTAATAAAGGTTATTTAATAAACCTACAGGTATATTGAAGGTTGAGACGCCATTTGTTCTGCTGATTGTGAAGTTTGTTTGGGGCACCGAAGCATGTAACATGCACGCAAGTGACTGCCATTGATTTAGGCTTAAAGAGTCCCCCACAAACAATATTTTCTTCCCCTTGTACCTCCTCAAGAAATCCCGGCCATCGAATCTGCATCATATATATATATATATATATATATATAGATACATACATACATAGATACATAGATAGAAAGCTAGAGTTCTTAGTAATTGCAGTTGCACCGCCATATTCATATTTGCAAATTCTCTCAACTAAAAGAAAAGTAAATGCTTTTATGTTTTGTTATTTGCTTAACTAGATAGACTTTCGTGAACATTGCATGTATATATACCTGATCAAGTTCAAATGCTTCTTGTATCTATAAAATACAAAAGTGGCATAAAATTATTTTACGTCATCTAGTGTTCAACATAAAGTGAACACTGAATACGTGATACAAGTTTATGACTTATTATGAATATTGTTGAGATTATAAATTAACCAAATATCGTCATGTGACGATGACACCACTATAAGATTAGCACCATCGCTTATTAAATTATTAATCTGTGTGTATATATATAATTATTCTTGATGACTGAAACACAAAACAGTTTATGTAGAAAAAAATTGTGATGGTAAGAAGTCTAGGGTGCCATGGGAGGGAAGAAAATTGAATTACCATCCTACTACTTAATAAATAAATAAATAAGTCCCTGCACGAAATTAAATTTTGAGTTGTTAGAAGCAAGGAACGCAAAACAAGAAACAGAAAATAAATATTGGTACCTTGGCAATTCACAAGCAGTAGGCTTCCATTTGTATTTGAGATACAGTTTATCAGGGCGACCATTTTTGAGGCAGTCAAATTCTCTTTCGATAAATGGACAAATTGAGGTGTCATAAAGAGGGTAAGTGTCATCACGAACCCAACTCCCTTGGAAGAAATCACAGCCGCCCACTTTTGAATTACCTAATGATACATCACTAAGTTGTTGGTCATCACCATCAAGAACCTTAGCAGCGTCTGAATATTGATGAAGACAAGAGACGAAAACAACAGCTGCAAAAGCAATACTGTAGAGAAAGTCATGAAACCCATATCCCATTTTTGCTGAAAGAGAAACGAGAAACAAAAGGATAAGGACTTTGATAATGAGTTGTCCCTGCGCTTGTGGTGAGAATATATCATATAACACAAAGTCTCAACTTAAGGAATTATATAATTTTAGAGAAAAGTATATTGAATGGTTTAGAAATGCTCTTAAGAGAAGGAATACAATTGGGTTTGCTTTAAGACAAAGACATGATTCCTTTTTTTGTTTTTTATTTTTCCCTCTTTCTTCTTCCTTTTTAAGTGGGAATTTTGCTTTTTTTTTTTTTTTTTTTGCCCCCACTACATTTTATTTTATTTTTTTGATAGGACCAAATTCTTCCAGAGACTTAAAGTCTACATCTCATAATGTCTCTACTCAACTTTGCTCAATATGTAATTTTTATCCTTCAAAGGAAAGATTCACTTCTAGTCATACATATTCTGCTTTACAGCCAAAAATGTAAAGAGCTTCGTTCCCTTTGAATTATTAATAATGTTATGCATGTGCATATAATTGAGATATAAAATCTATAATTCAAGTGATGCGGCAGAAAATTTGAGAAGAGAAGAGAGGGTTTCAAATTTGACGTGCAAACACATATTTATGGAATCTAAACTGTGTTTGCCAAACAAAGATCTACGTAGATGTGAAAACAATAATTATGTGGTGAATGCAATGAGTGAACATAATTGGAACACAACTTTGTTTCTTGTCATTTTCCAATAATTGGATAATTCATATCTCTCCATCACAAGATTTAATAGGATATATAAAAAAGCTATAATAGTTAAAATATATGTGTTTGATTTAAAGTAGTTGGCAAGTATATTAATCTGGAATTTTTTTTTTTAAGGGTAGGGTGATTATACAAATTTTGGTGGAACCATCTCCACTCCTTTTTTGGCATTCCTTACTTTTTCAAAATCAACTGAAATTAAATGTATATTTTAAGAAAGAACAAAATATCACCAAGACCCCTTATCTGTAGTTGCCTTCAAAAATTAAAACTTAATTATTCAATAAACCATTATTTGTATTTGTGGTCTGAGTGATAGTTTGCACCTGAAACATTCTGTTATAAAAAAACTATTTTTGACCTCAAGATTGCTTCACTTGATATGCCCAGGCCCGGCCTGGGAAGTCCAGATTTTATTAAAAATAAATAAAAATATTTAAGATATACTTTTTAATTAAAAAATCAAGTGATAAATTAAATTTAAATTTATGTTTTAGTCCCTCACTTCTCCCACCAAAAACAAAAAATTGCTTGAGAATTTCGCAGGTAGAATCTAAAAAAAAAAAAAAAAATTAACTTATTTAGCCACATGTTACAGATAGTTAAACCTTTAAGCCCACCTTACCGAACCCCGTCTCATTTAAAAAAAAAAAATAACAACTACAAATTTGTCAAATAAATTAAAAAAAATAAGAAAAATGTTACCAAACATGAAATTCGGGCTTTTAAAACCCAAAAAAAAGATTAGGCCCATTCACGTGCTAAGCCAAGCCCAAGTGTTCAAAATACAAACTCGGCTTGGGCCCAAATATTGCCAACCCTAGGGATTTTGTCATCCCTAATCTTAATTTGGAGGTATTGTCATCCTCGAGCTTCATCCTCCTAAAAGGGTTGACCTGTACTCTTGAAAAACCTTGATTTTTATAATAGATCTTTTTGACTTTCCATATTGGAGGATTGATACTAATAAAAGGATAATTCGCATGAACCTTATGTAAATAAAGTCCTCCACAATTTTGAAATGTGGCAATCCAAACCAACTCAAACTCCATCGGCAAGCTATTTTAGATTCTTAATGGGGCAATATTAGAGGAGTCAAATAAAGTGAAAGAGGTCCCATATGCTAGTGTCGTATATTATTTAGATCTTGTTTGAGATTGAAATGTTATAACCTTTAAATTAGTTGCTGTAGGAAAAAAAAAACTATAATTATAAAACAAAAGTTAATAGTATGTAATAAATATAAATTTTAAATAATAATTTTTACAAAATTATTAAATGTATAATAAATTTTTCGTTATACAAGTAAAAAATTATATCAATATAGTTTACGAGTTGCAACATTTAGCGTTTACCAAATACTTTAATGATATACTTTTTAAACTACATCTCAAACGAACCGTTAATATTTACAATGGTGCTTGCAAGGTTTGACATAAATTTCTCAAGCTGCTACTGTTGTAAGCAGATACACTGCAAGACCTGGAAAGAGCACTAGAAAATAATTAAATGGATTCTGAGATACTTAAAGAGCATATCCAACTATAATTAGATCTACCGAGGTGATAGGTATCAAGATTGGAGTTTACAACAAAATGACCTTCTATATTACTAGCTGCACCGCAATGATAGTCATTCAATCGTCTATTAAAAAATAATAAAAATTGTTTTATTACAGAGTTAATATTTTGGTATAAAAAATCAGGAGGATGTAGCTCAAACAAGTTTTATTCTTGAGCAAATGACCCCAGATTTAATCTTTAATAATGTCACTAAATTAACCAAAATAATAGTAATAATAAAATGAATAATGATCAAAGAATCATATTGTAAAGAATCTCGTTCCAGGTATCTGGAACACCAGCAAGGCACCAATGGCTACAGTCCATTCCTGTGGGTCCGCCAAGGCCGTACATCGAAGGATGCCCATCTTTACGCAGCAGTGAGAGGTTTGTTATGTCTAGTAACTTCACTGGTTTTTTAATCTTTCTTAGCGCTTTCTTCAGCACCCCCACCGCCGGCGGCAGGCCTCCCGGATATGTTGATCCGAACACCGGTTCTCTCTGCCGGATACAGCTCTTTGCACTCGGTTCATGCCACCCGGTGCCACTAGTATTTATCAAAATTCAATGACCCAAATTAGGCGTGTGTTAATATACGTATTTAAGGATTTATGAGATAGAAACTTTTTTTTAAATAATTGTAATTCATTCACCTCCTAATAGCTTTTACTAATTTATTAATATATGTTAATACTAATATCAATTAGGAGTAATGCTAGACTTATAAAATTTGTATCTGAAATAACATGTCACTGATAAATAACTGTCACACATTTGATAATAATTGATTTTATCTAGCATATATCTAGTCAATGTTTTTCTATTTGGGCAAGCTATTTTATTGGGTATTCAAATGCCAACACCAAACAACTATTATCTTATTTACATCCACAATCAAATCTGAATATTATTCTAATCATATGATTGTGTGCCAAGTGAAATACAAAATATTTAAAACCTAATGCGACTTAAATTAGCATGGAATCCAAAATCAACAAAAATGATATTAATTAGAAGCCATAAAAGTAATAATGGGAAAGTAGCAACTATATATTTGGAAACTTACTTGTAATGAGAAGGAGAAATCCCTTGGAAAAAGACCATGGATTTTGAAGTATTGATATTTGCATCCACCCATTGTCCCCATGTTGTTAGTGCCTTCTCGAAAGCAATCATGCGATCCATGTCTTTCAGAGTTTTGTTTCCAATTTTTATAAAATCCCATCTGAAATTATATCACCACATGCAAATAAATAATGCCGCAATAATTCTCATATTAAGTAAAATAATTATAAAAAAAATCCTCATTTTAGTTATAAGAAAATATTATTTTAATTGAACATACGGCTGAGTGGGTCCTCTGCGGTTCCACCAATGCCAAGTGTTGAAGATGAGCATATCGATTCCTTTCCAGAGCTTACCACCTTGAATTGAGTCTAATTTCAAAACCCTACCAATTCTTTCCCTCACAGTATCTACCAAGTAAACATTGCGATCAAGCATCACCTTCACTCTATAATCCTGCAATTAATATATACATTTTGATTCTTGAGCTTGGAAAATGATACGAGTAAGGGAATTTGACATTTCCCCTAATGTTTTGGCTTTTTTTCATTAGCATTTTGATTTAACATTAGAAATAAGGTAACGAAATATTATGAAAATTGAAAACTATATGAATTTATATATTGAAAAAAGAAAATTGGGTATTTTGAGAAGACTTACTGTGAATGTGAATATGGAGACATCATCAACTCTCGTAAGATTGTACTTGGCGTAGGGGACTGAAGAGTGAAGCATGCAAGTCAATGACTGCCATTGATTTCTGCTTAAAGAATCTCCCACAAACATTATGCTCTTCCCTCTGAATTTTTCCAAGAATCTCACCCCATTAAATCTGCATGCAAAAGCTTAATTAGGATACTAGCTTAATTCTCAAATATTCTTTCTCTTGCACACTATTAACAAGGAAGAACAAAAGTTAGGAAATATAGATAAAACTCAAATCAAGAATAGCTAAATTAATATTAAGTATTTCATATTCTCATTTTTTAAAAAATACATTCATAAAAATAAAAAAAAAATAACAATTTCTCTTCACGTGCTTTGAGAAATTTAAGAAAGTCCGACTAAATAAATAAAAATGATAGAAGAATTGCATTTTACAGTGGGGACAAGGTAGGGAGAATAAAGTTAATAAATCCAAAATGGGGTGGAACTTGAGTGGTATTATGATAGGGACTAGGATTACATTTTAAGCATGTCATAGATTCTCAATTTAATCAAACCCCTTAAGCCACCTGTTAAATTAATACAATTTTATTAGTTTAATTATATTATGGAGTAATTGGATTCATAATTTCAAAAAAAAAAAAAGTATTTTCATTCTAATTGACTCTCCCTAGAACACTAAAAACACATTTATTTATTTTAAAATGCCAAAAAAAATTCATTGCAAGTACGGGGGCAATAATGGAAAAACATTAATTTAAATAAGTAAACGAAAGCATCCCCATTGCAAGACCCGTGAACATGACGGCACTGAATTACTGTTTTAATTCCCCTATGACAGGCTACAACCTAGAAGAGAATCTCTGTCAAATGTTGAAGAAATAAAAATATAAAATTCAAAGCAACCAAAATGATAAAAGCAAAAAGCAAAAAAAAAAAAAATGTTTTACATGATTTCTCACGCGGTTTTAGAGAGCGTGGAGTACACGCCACCACGGTCGAGTGGTGTGGCGAAATTGTTGTTTCTACAGTGGATAATATCGGATTATCCTCTTGAATTAATTATTTTTTTAAATTATAATTTACTTTTTATTTTTATTAAAATATTTATCAGTCTATCTTATCTTTTAAATAAAAATAAAAACAACCGAACATCTTACAAAAGTGAGAGAAATAATATAAAAATTATTAATTCATAAAAAGAATAATTTAAAATTTGTCCTTCTAAAGTCAAAACATTCTTTATTATTCAGCCAATCACGAGTTGAGAATCTTTTTGTTTGCCTCTAATTGGCCACGCGCTAGATTTGAAAATTTAGAAACAATTCCAACCTCACATGGTGCCTCGATGTCTCGTGCACAATGTGTATTTCTAGAAATGTGACAATTTTCTAAACACCAATAAAAAAAAATGAAAAAAGAAAAAGAAAAAGAAAAGAAAGGCTATCTTCAGTTGATCTATTGATCTAGCCACTAAAGTACTGGTAGCGTGTGCGTCAGTGGGGAGGGCCGTAAAAATCAAAATAAAAAGCAATTTAGAAAAAAAAAATGGACCTAAACATTTTTTTTTTTTTGGACTTGTATTATAATTATTTAGATTTTCAGTAGACTTTCTTTTATAATATCAATATGTAACCAATTAACAAAATAAATCTCGTAAAGTAACCGACAATTTTCATAAGGTGTGTTTTTTTTTTAATTATCCTTCAAAAATCACAATTACCCATCAATTCATTAAAGAAGCCAATCTTAACATAGTACAAGATTAATTACAAATTATGAAAGAAAAAATATTTATAAAATTAAATAAATTCCAAGTTTATCACAAAAATTTAAACTCAACTGAAATAAATAATTTATAAATGGTATTTCCTTTTTCGTATATTATCACTTTTTTAAATTTTAACACACTCTTTTCCCTATGGTAAAAACGATAATTAAAAAGCCCCTCTTTTCCTTTTATGGTGATAAGATAGATGATTATAAAACACCAACACCACCTTTTTGTTAAAAGGAAAAACGAAAACAAAAAAAAAAAAAAAGTTACACAAAATAATAATGAAAAGGTTAATTAGAAAAAGAAACTTACTTTTTTAAATTACAATCCCGCGGCTGCCATCGATATTTGGTGTAAACAAGATCCGGCCGGCCGTTCTTCTTGCAGTTGAATTCATGTTCAATGAAGGGACACTTGGCAGAATCATAGAGGGGATACGACTGATCAGGAACCCACCTGCCGGTGAACATATTACAGTAACTTGCAGCATTTGTTTGGTGAGAATAAAGAATAAGCTGAAGAAGCAAAACGGCAATAAGAGAAGCAGAAGCAGATAATGAGAAGCTGGTGCTTGTAGCCCGGAGAGACATTTTGCCCGGCCCCGAACAACAAAAAATGATTATAATCTCGTGTGTCTGGTTCTGCTTTTCTTATATAGGAGAAGAAGTGCTTTTGCGTGTTGAAAGTGCTTTTTCTCTGCTCCTGCTCCTACTGCGAATAGAGACAGAAGAGGTGGTGCCAGTTCAGTGGTCATGTGGATGCTCTTTTGTTTTTTTGTTTAAAATTTCTCTATTCTGGGTTGTGAAAATTTAATGCATGGATTTGGTTTTTTTCTCCCATTTTCAGGAGAGCAATGATCGTGCACATGCAGGTGCATAATTAGTCTAATGCATGCCAGTTTAGGATTTTGCCACCTGTAATATTAGGGTCCATAATTCACAACTATTTATAGTTAACAGTATGTAAACGTATTCGAATTTTAATTATGTAAAATTAATTTCATGCTTATTAAGGCAATTTAAGCACTTAATTTTCACAAAAAAAAAAAGTGTTGTTGATAGTTATGGTTGTTGACTTGTTGGAATGGCTGGTGGCTTGTTGTAATAGAGTCTAAATTCATATATATATATATAACATAATATAATTTAGATCTAGAGATTTTTATTTTTACTAACATTTTGAGGAATATGTTTGCCTCTAACCATATTTGTAAGAGGAAATTAAACATTAAATTTATGAGGATCGACTCCAATAAGTGCCCTCGAAGTCTCGACTATTGTTTAAGGTCATGTTTGAAATTGAGGTGCTGTACTTTTTAAGTTACAACTATTTTGGAAAAAAAATTGTAATTTATGAAAAAAAAATTAATTATATGTAGTAAATATAAAATTTAAATCATAATTTTGACAAAATTATTAAAAATATAATAAATTTTTTATTATACAAGTGAGAAATAATATTAACATAACTTACAAGCTGAAGCAACTAGTGTTCACCAAACGCTTTAATATTGTAACTTAAAAGATATAGTTGTCCAACCTTATTTCTAAACGGATGCCAACAAGCCTAAGTGGCTGGTGTAATGTTGTGATTAAGGTCTACTTACATTTCAATTATTCAATGATTAATTTAGAAATTAAAGGTTAATGCGTATGTTATGGACTACTTTTATATAGTGGGTCTCATTGACTTTCTTAGGATCATGCGTTTATTGGAAGCCAGATTTGAACGATACCATTTTGCAAAGTTATTTTCGAAAAATCTTTATTGTAGTGTACAATGGGTTAGAGATTAAATTTTGGATGTTTTAATTAAAAAAAAAAAGAAGATTTTGATAATCTTAGAAATTATTCTACTTTCAACATCCATCAGATTATTTTTTCTTTGAAAAATAATTCAATAGCGTTTATATTTCAAAGACAAAAAGGGAACCGGATTAGACTATTTACAACTGGTTTCCTATAAAGTCCAATGCATGGAATCAAAAATAACGGCGGCCGAAATCAAAATTAGCAAATTGCAATCAAATCATTTTCTTTTTGAACCAATGTTGTGGTAGGACTCACCCTATATATAATTATTTAGATTTTATTATTTTTAGTCCATGTGAGATTTAGGGTCCTAACAAAATATTTTGGAACAAGGTTGCCTTTCAAGTTGTGTTTTTAGACTTCCTTGGCTTTGTCTAATGCTATTTGTATGGAGATGATCAAATTGGACGTTTGGGGTTTGCATTATTTGTGTGTGTTTTGGGTTAAAAAGATAAAAAAGACAAATATTTTGAAATTTTATCTGATAAAAAATAAATTAATATATTTAAAATGGTATTTTTAGTGTTTACTATATGGGAAAAATGAAAAGAATTCATTTTTAAAAGGATAAATTTAATCCCACTCCCATCAATATTGACATTCATCAATGCTTCCCAATGTTATAGTAAATCATTTATAATGTTATGAAAATTTTTACAACATTGTAGATGGGTGAGAAAATATACTTAGAATGTTATAAAAAGTTAAATAATTGAACTTCTTACGACGTTGTGAAAATCTAACCGCATTTTATAAAGTGCGAAATTTCGTTACTAGAAAATTTTTAATCAGAAAAATAATTTAGTGAAAAGGGGAAATAATTGATTCCTAATAATTTTTTTCTGAAAGAGCAATTATGAATATCTTATGGGTCCGCTAGTAGTTCAGCTTTCCAAGACAAAAGCTTGCAGAAACTTGTAATCCATCAGCCTAGTCGGTTACAAGTTGGTAAGGAGGAGCCTTCAGAAAGTTAAAATCTGTTAGCATAACAAATTGTTGTTGTTGTTGTTGATGATTTATAACCATCTCTTTGCAATTTGCAACCAAAAGCACTTTTTTTTCATTTTCCTGTTTTCTTTGATTTCTTTAATTCCTTCCTCATCAAGTCATTTTTACTCTTCATTCCAACAAACAGGCTGTTGCTTGCTAGTTGTTACAATCCCATTTTGAAATTTGAACAATTTTCAACAACTTTCTTATATAGTGATAATCAAGGTCATACAAATGGGTTTTAAGGAAACAGAGTTAAAAAGAAAATATACAAACAACATTGTAGCGTATGATATGCCCCTTAAACTCTGCTATTCAAATAATCAGAATCCAAGTTAATTGGATAGAGATCAGCTGCAGATGTAGAAGAACCTGAATACGGTCTGTCTATCGACATACTTTGTGTCTGACATCCATTCATGGACTGTTCTTCGCTGAATTCGTAATAGTTCCTTATCGCTTCGGATTTGGTCTTATCAATGTTTGAGACTACACTTGAATCTGGTACAAAATCTTGAACATCGGCCCTGCCTTCGAGCATGCTTACGACTGAAGACATTGATGGCCTAGATGTTGAAGAAACATCAGTGCATAGCAGAGCTACATTGATCATCACCATCACTTGTTCTTTGTCAAAATTTGAACCCAATCTTTTATCAACCAGTTCCATCAAGTTTCCTTGCGCTTTTAATATGAGAGCCTAATGAAAAATGAGGTGAAAAAACAAGAAGTTGGTTGGTGAAAGATTTAACGACTGAAAACCAAGCAACACACACACACACACACACACACACACACACGTGTATACACATCAGAGCATATAATTTACCCAATCTAGGAGGTAAAATATATCCTCCTTTGGCTTGCAACTAGAATTGCTTCTTCCGCTGACAATTTCAAGGGCAACGATTCCAAAACTATAAACATCTGCTTTGTCAGTTAAATAACCCCGCATTGCATATTCTGGTGCCATGTATCCACTGTAAAATCAAGAATTGGAATGATTAAATTGATGTTATATGAAATGAAAAAATGGAAAAACATTGATGGGAATTTGGCATGCAGTAACTCACATAGTTCCGGCAACTCTAGTGCTTATGTGTGTGTTATCTTCTTCATCAAGCTTGGCCAAACCAAAATCGGATATTTTAGGGTTTAAGTCCTTATCAAGAAGCACATTGGTTGCTTTAATGTCTCTGTGTACAATCTTTAACCTTGACTCTTCGTGGAGATAAGCTAATCCTCTAGCTATACCAACGCAAATCCTGTGCCTTGTTGGCCAATCCAACTTCAACCGATGCTCTTCAGGACCTTCAAATCATTCAAGAAAGAACATGAATTATTAGAATCTAATACCACATGTACATATGTTTGATTTATGTGGAATCAATAATGTACAGTTGAAATTTACCAAACAAAGCTCGAGCAAGGCTGTTGTTTTCCATGTACTCGTATATTAGTAATAATTGATTTCCTTCTATGCAACATCCATGAAGCTTCACTAGATTGGGGTGTTGCAAAGCAGAAATCATGCCAATCTCGTTGACGAATTCTCGATTCCCTTGCTTAGATTTGGAAGAAAGCTGCTTAACTGCAACTACAGTGCCATCTGCCATATGGCCCTGCATATTTGAGAAATGCCTTCAGACTACCTTATTGAAGAGATGTAAAACCAGTAACCACATGCTACTAAACAGAAGAAATTATTTATCATGAATTACTCTATACCTTGTAAACAGGGCCAAAACCGCCTTCCCCAATCTTGTTATCAGGAGCAAAGTTGTTTGTGGCAGCTTTAATTTGCCTTAGGGTAAAGGAACCAGTATATAGGTCTACGCCCTTCAGTTCTATGGAAGAAGTTACTGGATTAGATGCAAATTGCGCAAAATAAAATGATCTGAGAAAACAAGACTTCTTCACTTGCACATTCCATCAAAATATTTGTACAAAAAGATTGTAAGCAAATGTCAATATCATTGTAAGCACCTTGTTCCAATGTATGCTCTGGCCTAAAACAGCCCTTCCACCAAAGGATACCCACAAGCAGGATTATGACAAATGTTGTTGCTGCCACGATTCCGACCACTGTGCCAGCTGATATAGAACTACTGCTTCCATTTTCGGATGGGGGTATGAAATCTGCTTGAAGATAGATATAGACATTACACTCATCTCCAATGTGAGTACTACTGAATTGAAAATCATATAATACAAGAAACTCTTTTAGACGTAACCTTAGATGTTTTTGTAAAAGCTATGCTACTAGCAGAATAGAAAAGTATCAAAGACGGAAAGGTATTGAACCTACCAGGATTAAGAGAAATAGCTGATATGAGAGGACCATAAACTCCTCTAACAGGGACACCTGTTGTCCCTTTGCCAGCCCAATAGAGACAAATCTCTATGGTACTGTTGGTCACGACAACAGGAAATTGTTTCACAATTGCTTTACCAATGCCACCAGCTTCATCCTCAATATTGAAATCCTTCAGCACCAGCTTCCCCTGCGATGATTGCATCCTATGAACAAAACTTTTCGTGCAAGCAATGTAATATGGTAAAAAGCTTGTTGGACTAAAGCTGTTATGTAAAAGCTAACTTCCTAAACAGAAATTGAAATTCTACATTGGCAAATCTAGAAACAATTCACTAGGTCCACACTTAAAGTAAAGATGCAAAATCAACTGTTGCTGATAGTGAGGGAGTATTGTGAAATAATTACCTGAATGTAAACATCAAATATTCGCCTTCCGAAACTGCTATAAGTTTTGTCATTAGTGAACATAATCTCTGCAAAGTGAAGGTTGACTGTATAGTTTCCATTTCCCAGGCAGAATCCATAGTATGTTAGAGAAATGGGAGAAATGCGAGCTCTTGTGTATAACTGGGAATCATTCATTAATAGTATAGATGTATTTGTTTGAATATAAGTGTCTGCAGGGCGATCATCATCTAAGAAGTGACCAGTGTTGCTAAATGCCCAATTGTTTGATCCCCTGAAGGCAAACCTTGAAGGTCCAGCTTCATCTGTGTCATCTTCGAATGTTGTGTTTCCATTGACAGTCACTTGTTTCCCACCGCAATTTATGTGAACAGAGTAGTAAGCTGGGAGAGTAACATTTGTGTAACTAGTGACAAATATGAAGAGAATAAAAACTTTTCAAATAAATGAAAAGCCAATCAATTGTAACAGAGTAAACATAGCATATTTTTTCAAATTATGAAATTGCAGTTTGGTCCAGTATTTTGTTCAGAAATTGGTGCCCAGAATTGTGAAAAAATGTTTCACATTTCTGACTTACTTTGTGGACACCTGAAGCTTCTCAAACATGAAGCAATTCCAGTCCTACAAAGATTTAGTGGCAAAGATTAGCATCATAAAAACAAAATACATACAGTTAAATTTTGATAAAATAAAAGGAAAATGAATCAAGGCAATGCACAATAAACTTAAAACCACAAAGTGTTCAATGTGCGTTCTTAAAGTGAATTATAAACTTACGAATTATTGCCTTTAGACGAGCTTGCAAACAAGTTTCTGCAGAGAACAGGATAAAGTTCAGTTAGTTGTCAAAATTGTCGTAAGAGTAGATAGTCCACTGATGAGGGTTTTTATAAGTTTCAAGTTGATATTATTCTTACACACTTCGGTATTGGCAGCTTGTCTCTGAGCTTCCAGCCATGAAGCTGTTATATGAAAGATCACTGCACAATGAAATTTCAAAGGGGTTCATCATATCTCAAAATACAACCCAAAATGAATTATGCAATGATTGTCACATGTTTAATAATTACTTCTGAAATGGAAAACATATTTGTTAGTGTTCCAGTTAGCAAGTTTCCAGAAATGAAATTTTTCTTCACTTGAAAATGCCTTGCAAACACTTGAAAGTTTTTTTTTAACAAATGATTAAAATCAGATTCTTTAGCTTAATTATTAAGCAAAATTCATAAAACATGTGGAAAAGTAGCTTACACTCTATCTCCTTTTTGCAGCATCCAAGGAGGTATTGTTCCAGTTAGCAAATTTCCAGTTAAATATCTAAACAAAAAATGACAGTAAAATCAGTACAATAGATATGTTTTTCTCTTGATGAAGAATATGAAGTAAATTAATGAAAATAGCAAATGAAATTATAAAAGAAAATTGCCAATTGCCACACAACCTGCAGCTCAATGAAGAAAATTGAGAATTAAGATAAAATACTTACATGTAATCCACATCTAATAGACCCATAAAGGTGCTTGGAATTGCTCCATTTAGTTTATTAAAGCTGACATCTCTGCAACAAAATCCATAAGTAAATAAAAATAAAACCGATATTCCCCCAAATTTATGTAAATAAATGATATACTAACAAGACTTTCAAGGACGTCATTAGCCCAAGATAGTCAGGCAGCTTCCCAGAGATGTTGCAGCTCCTCAATATCCTGAAAACACAACCAAACATTTTCATTTTTCAGCTTTCCTAAAGATGCATACGAGTTCTATGAATTGGGTATTGCTGAATAATTTGTTTACAATGTTTTCATCTTCTTCATTTTATCAAGCGGTGGGAAAGGTGCTTCTGTTCCATTCAGGTCACTAATTCTCCTGCATGTTGAAAATCAACCAACAAGCCTTACATGAATCAAATACATTATTCCACATGATTTACCAATAAAAACAAATCATTCGAAATGAAAAATCATACATACAGATCAGTTAGTTTTGATAGAGAAGCAATGCCAGAAGGAATTGGCCCGACCAAACCACTTGCCTGAATGACTCTGTTGGTCCACAATTTATATTTTAATTAGTCACTATAATAATACATAAAACTTGCATTAATCAATATCACAAACATTAAAGCTCTCTCACATTTTTTCAAGCAACGTCCAGTTTTGAATAAAATTGGGTATTTTCCCATTGAAATGGTTGTCACTAATACGACTGCATCAAGAAATTAAAAAAAAAAAAGAAATAAAAAGTTAAAAAAATGATGCCATGAATAATTAACTTGAATTTATTACGTAGGAGCTTAAAAGAGTGAGAAAAATCAGAAGCATACAAGTCCTTGAGAGTGACCAACTTAGCAAATGTTTCAGGCAACTCCCCAGTGAAATTGTTTGAGCCAAGAAGTCTATAATAAGAATTAACAGCAAATAATTAAAATTATTTGAGTAATTGGGTTATATAAGATGCAAATATTTATAAATTCATACGAAGTGTCTTACATTCTTTCGAGTCTGGGTAGATTCCCCAGCTCCGGAGGCAAGACTCCTGAGAAGTGATTGTATTCGATGGCTCTACACATTGATCATATAAAAATAAGATCACTTAAAACAAGAATTTTCTACAATTGAAGAAGAGTAAGAAAAGATTGGGATAATAAAAACTCACAAACTGGTCAGAGTTGAAATGTTTGCAAAAGCTCTTGGGATTGGACCTGTTAGCCGGTTTACAAGAAGGGAGCTGAAACAATAACCAATAACCATATATATGTTAGTTTCATTTGAAAAAAAAAAAAAAGAGGTAACTTGAGGATGGATTCAATTGAAAATGAACATGAAGTTAACATTCATCCTCTACAACAACCTCTCAATTTTCATACAGACATTAGCATGCGTATTTGTACATGATTTTTCTTTTTCTTTTACTTTTTGTTTTTAGTTACATTATAATTTATCATTAGAAGTTAATGATAACGTCCATTTTTGGCATTCAACCGGTCACCATTTTGTAATTAGACTTTATAACTTAAAATGAGTCTACTTAATTAAAAGAGCTTGTGACTTATAAATTAGTTTAAAATTTTTTTCGCTGATGATATTGGATGTTACATACACTTACCTAAAAGAACATGTGACTTATAAATTAGTTTAAAAACTTTTTCACTGACGATATTGGATGTTACATACACTTATCGTCCTCGTGAGAGTCATTGAAAATGAAATGGGACCAAATTATATTAATAATATATCCATGCTTATAAATTAGCTTAAGAACTCTCTTACTAACGATATTGGATGTTACATAGTTAATGGAAATCAAATGGAACCAAATTAACATATCCATCTACCTATTGAGTAGTGAGTAACAACCAAGTAGACATTTTCTGTTTTTGGTACATAACTCGTCACAGTTTTGTTGCTAGACTTTACAATCCATAATGTCTCTATTTAGTTAGAAAAACCGATGACTCATAAACTAATCAAGAAACCTACTTACTAGCCATGTAGGATATTACATTTACCATTAGAAGTCTATTGAAACTTCTTAAATCGGCTCCATGATGAAATCAAACACTTTGATATTTGGGCCCAGAAAGTCAAATTTACAACTAAATATTTGGCAAAATAAAAGATTCAATCCCCCAACTTTTAGAATGAAGTTAGAAGATATCCACCACTACTCCACTAATGAGTTATTTTCTACTTGTATATAACATTAAAAAAGCTGCTTTAAATATAATTCAGCGATGTTTGCTAGCAATCATGTGCAAATCCGCATTTTCTGAAATAAAAATGAGAATTTTCATATATGAATGACGGATTAAAGGGGGTGAAAAGAGAGCATACATGTTGACAAGTGGCAGGGAGGCCCATTCAAGAGGGAGAGTGCCATTAAGATAGTTGCGAGTGAGATCACTGTTCACACTCATACAGTTAAGTTCGTTATAATTAATAAAATCAATTGTAGGTTGTCCAATGGGTAATTTAGGAGATGGTGAGGGGCAAAATTGGAATATGGGAAAGTACTTACATTTCTTGGAGGAACGGGAGCCTGGCCATTTCTGGTGGGAGAACTCCTGGGAGATTCTGGGCCTTGAGAACTCTGTGCTTTGGGAGAGAATTTGTGATTTTATTATTGTATTTTCAAAAGCGAATAAATAAACAAAGAAAGTAACAAACAAATAAAATTGAAATCATCTTATTTTGGGTGGTAATAAACTAATAATAAAAAAACTTGCCAAATATATTAGGCCCAGAAAATGTCCTAAAGCTAAGCCTATATGTCAGCGTCAACTTGCTTACATGCATCGTTAACTGGATTAATGTAGTTCTAATATTTAAAAGATTATGATATATGCCCATATTAGTGTCGTGTTGCAAATTGAATTCTAGTTGTCCATTTACAAATGTTTTTATGTGAATGTAAAAAAATTATATGAAATATATATATATATTAGCTGAGTTTTTCAGATTTTTTAAAGGTGTTATGACGCATGTTCATTAATAATAGTGTATAGTTGTCTATTAGTATACTTAATTGAATTCTAGTTGTCCATTTGCAAAAATTTTAATTGTGAATGTAAATAAATTGTTATGAAATAGAATTTTCTTATTATCTGAACATTTTAAAGTTTGATGCACGTTCATTAATAATAACATATGATTGAAATTTAACTATTTTTATGTTCTTCATCAACTCACCATTAATCAAACACATAAATTTTACTTGAGACAAGTTCAGATCAAGAGAGAATCTAATCATTTATAGTACGAAGTAATTGATTTAATAGCCTAGAATAGCCTGCAAAATTTCTTTAAACCCCTAAATTTTTAGTTTATGAAAATATAGTGATATAAATTATAAATAATTATTAGTGCTTTAGTGTCTCTATATTCGCTATAATTCTTCTTTAATATCTAGAAAACATTAAAATGGTTTTTTAGTTACTCATAATGAGTAAGAAACTTCTTGTCAATGAAGAGTAGATAATAAATATTCTTTACTTCTAAAATTTAGTAAATTTTATTTTATTTAGAATTTAATAACAAAATTACCAAATACTTACTATTGTATTTTTTTTCAAAAATTTTAACTAAACATTTTTTAAGGTTTAGCCCTTTCAATTATTTCAAACCCTAGCTATCTATTTTATGGTTCCTTGAGTCAAACTCAAGATTTTAAAAGGTAAGTTGGCAACTAGGCCAGCATGAAGTCTCGCTTCTTCATTTTACTACAAACACTTGCAGTTTAATACTTCAATTTGCATTGCTCTCTTAAATACTAAAATTACTTTATTATCTTATAACTGTGCTGTTGAGGATAGAAATTAAGTTTTTTTGAGAGACATGTTTAGTTATATATGGAGAGAACTATAAAACTTTCAGAGAAGCTTCAACAAGAAAATGATTCAAAAAAATTGAGATACATTAATCCCATGATATTTTAGTGAACCGGCAATTATCCAGGGCAGATGTCTGGATTTAATAAAATATGAAAAATATATATATACACACACTCCAATACAATGTTTGTATCTTTTAGCGCATCAAATCAAGAGTTCATATTTTCTTATCTTTTTTATTTTTCAGTTCAGATGATAAAAGATGCGGATGCTTGTGTATATTAAAGAAAGAGAGAAGCATACATGCTGACAACATGGCAAATAGTGCCATTTGAGAAGGAGCAGTTGCAGGTGACAGCATTTTCAAATCCTTTGACAGGATTTTGATCGGCCCATCCTTCTTTTCCACTGCATGGATCCACACTGAAGTTCCAGTTCCTCTTGCCTAGGGTTTTGGCTATGTCTTTTAGAGCTTCCACTGCGCCACAACCAAAAATAGGTAACATATATATATAAAGTATTTATCTTTCAATTTAGTTAATCTCTGCTGGACCCAAAAGCTTAAACCGATAGCTAGATTTAAATAAAGCTTAAACAGAATACGTACGTACCTTCACTTTGAGGCAAGGTGGCTCCAAAAGCAAGACTTATTATCAGACCAAAGGCAGCAATAAGTGAAAGAAAAACAAGACGATTATGAAGAAACATGTTTTGATTTTTGCTGGAGAAATTTTATCAATCAGCTTCTCATCATTTAGGTGAAAACATGTATGCAATTTGAGTTGCAATATTATGAGAGCTTGTAAGTAAAGATGATAACAATTATGGGAGTTGAATTTTGCGTGTGAAAAGATTTGAGAGGAAACAATATAAGGAAACAAGAATTGTGTTGACCTTTCAAGGGTGACAAGAGAGTAGACCTCCAAGTTGACACATCTAGCCAAATCATTTTGTAATTATTAGCATTTTATACTCTTTTTTTTTTTTAATAAAATACTGATTGCAACTTGTACGTATATATAAATTTTTTAAAGCCAACGAGATGGAATGAGACCAAATATAGAAATAATGTGTAACAGGCAGATTAATTAATTGGAATCATTTTGGTTGGTAGAAATTTGAACCAAAATTCCTGGTAAATATAGCTATATACCTATATAACTACAAAATGATACGTGTTTGAGGCTAAAATGTTTGAATCGCACTCACATAGTAGGGAAGAGATTGTGTTTTTTTTTTTAGACTAAATTATAAAATAAAATAAAAAAAAGCACAAAATGATATGGGACCAAATTAATCATTATTTTATGATGATTTTTTGGTTAGAACCAATTCGAAAACAAATTTGAATTAAACATGATGATCTCAAGAAAATAATGATGATGGTGATTGATTGTTTAAAACAATTTCTTAATTTAAATTGATTCGTATGATTATATGAATAAGAATAAAATTCATTTAGTAAATCTAACAGTGGTTTAAGGTAGCTTAGATATACGTTTGCTGTTTCATTCAAGAAATAGAGAAGTTTAATTATTTATACGAGGCCATTCATAGACCACAGAAAAATAGCATTAGAATTAATTTATTTATCACTGTTGGCCTACGCATTGGAATTGGATTATCTACCAATTGCACAGTTTGCAATGCAAGTCAAGAGTTGAAGCATGGTATTGTGTGGTTAAGGATTTAATTAAGGTCAACGTGCCCTGTTAATTAAAGTATATTAATTTGCTGGTATTACGATCTAATTTGCTTCATAGTCAACTTGAATTAGTACTTAATTTTCTATCAACGCACACGGTGTTCCACATATCTTAATCAAGACTGTGACAGTTAAGAATAATGCATTAAATAAATGTTAGATGTTTCTTCTTCTCTACTTTACTTTCTCTAGCCACAGGGAGGGGCCTCACTCACATTAGAGGGTTGCTTTGGTAGCCGCAGATTTTTATAGATACAATGAACTTTTAAATAAAATATGATAATATCGCGAGTTTTATGTGTAAATCTTCATTTACATTTTTGCGCCTGCAAGATTGGACATCAACTCACCATTTTTAATTTAAAAAAAAATGTCACTTAAGTTATATGATTCCACAAACATTAATTTAATAACAAGTTGTACCTATACAATTATTAATTTATTTTTGACATATTCTTTTCTCTTTCTTTTATTGAGCCTACTTTTTTTGGTTGATGTTTTTAGTCTTTGTTTTATTCAAATTTTTTTATATTTTTTTAATGGGAAAAAACTTTTACTCTATGAAAATAAAATTTTTATATGCTACAGCCTATAAAATTGAAAAAAAGAAAAAAAAACCATACGGTCAATTTTAAAATGTTTTAATTTGGCCCTCATATAATTGAACTCCGAGCTCCACCCCTACTAATCACCACTATTATTCTTTTTACTTGTATTTTAAAAAAATATAGGGGTTGCATAAAGCTCAAATCAAACACTAAATTGTTATTATATATCTAAAAAGTTATTTAAAATTCACTCGATCAAATCCTTAAAAATAGAAGTCATTCTTAACTACCCTATTAGTTAATAACTTGGGTGTGTATGTGTGTGTACACTAAGAAGACTCTTATGCAAGCGTCCTATTTTTCTAATACGAATATGTTATTAAACCGTATGATTTAATAGAGTTAGTGTAAACATATTATTAAGCCACACGATTTTATAATACATAGAAAATTGATTCTATTAAATTATACAATTTAACAACATGTCCGTATTAAGAAAAATGAGTGCACCCGCACTTGAGAATACACACACCCCCTTTCTTTAAAAAAATCATAAAAATAAAAATAGAATTTCTTAAATATTTATGAAGAGTTTGTGACGACCAATCAACCATTGCATATGTACAGTAACCCACAAAATGTTTTAGTTTTCTCAACTTATGCTGTACGTGCTTTAATTAATTTTTAAAATGAAGAAATTCAAAAACTTGTGGTACGGAATTGGATTAAATGTGTACAAAATCAATGATTTATAACTTATTTCTTAATAATGAGGGACAAAACTACGTTACAGATTCTGTAAGGTACAGACTGCAGCATCAGCCGTTGGATGTGGTTGGATGTGGAGTGAGAAACTAAACAAAAGAAAATCGGATGGTGGGATCCTAATATGAGACTTTTCGAGTTGACTTTGCCTATGCCGTATCCGAAGAGCTGACTTCAAACACGGATTCAAACAAAGCGGTTCGAAATTTCAAATTCAAACAAGTGGATAAAAACTTGCAATTCTGCCATTGAGTTTTCATATTTTTTTGAATTGACCCATACTAGTTAGGGGTGGTTTGATTTGGTTTTGAATGAAACTGAACTGAACGACTTTTAGTTAATACATGAATCGAATTGAACCAAATCGAATTAGTTTGATTTCCGGTTCTGTTTGGTTGTTTTTTTAATTAATTTCTTTGTATTTGGTGAATTTTTCAGTTTTTGAGTTTTTTATTTTTTATGAATCAACTGGTTTTTATTAATTTCTGAACTAATCACTAGTTCAATTCAGTTTTTTTGTTGAGCACCAATTTTTTTTGCCCACTCCTAATAGTAGTTTTGCTTGTATGTATGTTCACATAATGTTATATCGAGCATATCATGTACGTGTGTTTGTTTAGCCCATTTGATTAGATATTCAAATCCTTAATGTAACTCAAATTAAAACATTATTAATTTTTTACTGAAGTAATATATAATAGTATTCCATAAAAAAAATAAAACTTAATTTCAAATACAACTTTGTCAAAACTCTCCTAATAATTATATTCCACTCTATGTTCAAATAACCACCAATGCCAATTTGTAGTTTTTGACTTTCTGCTTATTGAGAATTTTTTTTTTTGTAATCTTTTAAAAGATTCATATTGTAAAATTTCATATTGAAACTAGCAACTCAAAATTTAAAAGTAACTAGATTTACCCCCCCCCCCTCCCCCCAAAAAAAAGAAAACAAAAGTCTGCAGAAACATAAACAAACATTGTATTTCTTGAAGTGTGGAAGTTTGTATATGAGCATTTCTAGGGGTTCAGCTATGGTATCACGGTGGTAACATACCACAACTGGATTCAGTCATTAGATCCAGCTATAATGACCACTGTGAACTGGATCTAATAGCTGGATCCAGCTGTGGTATAGTACCACTGTAATACCATAATTTTGCCCAATTTCTAGTTATATAAAAGTAATCTTTCACATTCTTAATTTTATGATCCAAAATATAAAATTGTTCACGCCTTACGTGCGAACATCTATGTTGATGTTCTACTTATGTCAGTATTCGGGAGAAATTGATGCTTAAGTCCCAATGTCCCAGTAATCGGTAACCATTATAGAATTTAAATAATTAAATAGAAAGAGAAGGAAAGAGGCGAAAAAAAAGAAAAAAAAAGAAAAAGATAGGCATGTTCTTGGAGGATTTTTCCTCTTCCTCCACTTTTAATTAATTGGCTCAAAGGAGATGTATTTTAAGTTGAAGTGTGCTTAAGAATTTAGTCAGTGATTTTTAGTAATTTATCATTTTTATTTGATCGTATTCGAATTTTGAGAAAATTTGCTTCTTTTATTAGGTTTGGAATTGGTCCTTCTTTAAAAAAAAAAAGGCTTGGAAATAATGTTGTTATATTAATTAAGTGTGAGCCCTTTGGGGCCTGGGCTTGAAAAAGAAGAGGGATGACCAACACGCTTTCTTGAAAATTTTTAATTTAATATTTCTTTTCTAGAAGAAACTTGAATTTCACATGGAAAGTTCCAAGATTAATGAAACTTAATTACTAATATAACACAATGTTTAAGGCAACGTTTTCCGCTAAACCGAGTTGGATTTTTTTCCAATTTGTAAAGCTTTGTTTGAATCCCTCTTTCTTTTTGTATAACTTTTGCAGTCATGAAATTACGTTGGAAGCATTTGACTGTAATTTTCACGCGGGCATTGGTGAAGGCTGAAGCTTTTGCGATGTCACATTTTTTTCTTTTTGCACTTCAAGTGTTCATAAGATAAAATTGACGTGGATCAGTTACATATATTTGCCGGGTCTTATTAAGTTACATCATACATAATTTACAATAAACTCAAAAGTAATTATTCATAACCTCCGTCTTATTTTATATGCTACCAATTTTTTAATATTCAGTAATCATTTTTGGGTTGATGCAAATTACGTTATATGTAACTTAACAGTTGCTATATTTACTGTAACAGTTTCTCGAATAAAATAGTAATAATACTATTCCTTTCAATATAATCATCACTATTTTTAATCAAGTGAAATTGCATACTCAATAATTCCAAGTTATCTATACTAATCAAAACACAAGGCCAAATACCTAAGTATATTTTTTTTAGAGACCCAAGCTGCTATACGAGGAAAAGAATAAAAAGAAAAAACTATAAGTGGGTCTTTGTCTGGAATGCACAAAATTACGGAAAGTGAAAATTTAAATTAATATTTAAACTCGGTTATCTGGTTAAAGAAAATTGTTTGAAAATCACTTGAAAAAATTCTTAAGAACAAAAACAAAATTGTCTCAGCAATGTTTAAGCTATTAAAAAAATATAAAAGAATCAAGAATCTATTATTTCCAAATCTGGTCTGATCCCCACACATTGCAGCCGCTCAAATTTTTGCTTTAGAACTTTCAATATTCAACGTTTGAGGTTTCGTAGAAAAATTAATATTCAAAGATATCACCGAAAGCGTAAGCTTTTGATTACGTAAAGTGTTTATTAATACTTACTTTTTTTCAAGTTTAGGACGTAAACCAAACCAAATTAAAACATTGGTTGTTACAATCTGCATGGAGTTTTCTCTAACAGCTGATAAACTTCCCTGGTAATTAGAATGGCGATTTTCAGTTGTTTTTTTTAAACATATTCTAATATTTATTTAACTAGGCCTAAGTTAACGTGATCGAGCTAGATTGATCCTTAATATTAATTATTTTGGCCCAGATTAATCACTCAACTTTATGAATTGATTATCCAACGTAATCTTCCATATTTATTTAAGTGTCACCCAGCTTCGAGCTTTATTTATATGTTTATTTATTTTGTTCATATTTTGATTTTACCGATATCTAGGGAGATTCATAACTCATTAATCTTTGGCAGGAAGGGAACACTTTTTATGCATTTTAGAATTATCATTATTATTATTTAATTACAGCTGTGATCTCCAATAAAATTTCCTCTAATTTCTGATATTAAAACATTGATCAAATAAATACATTCTCGAAAAGCAAATATCATATTTTAACAGATAAATTAACTAGATTTAATTTGAGAGATTTTGAATAAAAAATTATTATTCTTTTTTGTTATTAATTGTGTTTAATATCGCATCCGGTATTAAAAATTTACAAGGAACCTAAGTAATATTTATTTAAAAGGTATAGGAATGAACAGAGTCAAAATTTAATTTTTAGGTTCTGTTCAAGATAACTTTTCAAATATAACTTATTTAAGTAGAGCTTTTGTTAATAAATTTTTTACAATTAGAGCCTTTATCCAAAAAATATTAGTTGTTCGGTTGTCATTGAGAGTTTTTATTAAAAATTACAAAATTACTTTAATAGGAAATTTTTTTAAAGTTTTGTTATGAAAAGAATGAAAAAAGATTAAAAATAAAAAATAAAAGATGCTTTAGATATTTTAACATTTAAAAAAAAATTCCACCTTTACTTTTAAAAATCCAAAATTTGAGATTGTATTAGTAGGGGTAAAACAATTAACTTATTTAATCTTTTAAAGTTCTATTTAAAAAAAAATAATGCTAAAAAGTTTGATAAGAGTTTACGGAATTAAAAAAACACTTATGATCATTAAATAAGTTACACCAAACAAGTATTTTGATGTATGACGTTATTTTATGAATTTTAAGATTTTAGAATTTTATTATTTTAGGGCTTTCTATTTTAATTATAATCAATTATGATATTTTATTATTTTAAGATTTTCTGTAGAATCAATTAAGATATGAGATTTAGTTAACTTAAGAAAGTATATTTTATTTCCAGTATAATTGTGATTTAGTTTTTATTTTTAAGTTAACTTAGGGAAGTATGTTTCCTCTATTAGAAATAGAGAGATCTTGTAATTATTTTCACAACTCAGATTCAATTATTTAAAAAAACCCCTAGCTTAGAATTTTCTCTGGGATTATTTATCAAATCTCTCTTGTAAAATCATTTGGATTAGAGTGTCATCTAATCTCATATTACGCGTTATTAAATCCAGTTGACTCGTTTGGATTAGAATAAGATCTAATCACGCTTTGATTAAAGTATAAGTTAATCGTATTGGCTTGATTTAATAATACAACAATATCTAGTTTTCCTATCCTATCCGATCCTACTTTCTATATTCGGTCCATCACATTTAATTCTTTATCTCTCTTATAATTTAAACTCTTTCATCTTTTTTAATATTGAACTGAGTGATCAGTCAAATAAAAATATTTAAAAATCACTCGGACAACCTTATTGAGTAGAGTAAAATATCCAAATTAATTTTTTAACTTCAAACTTCTCTACGGTAGTATAGTTCCAACTCAAGTGATCAATTACACAAAATTACTTGAAGATCAACTGAGCAAATACATCAACAAAAACAACTCCTACGGTCAAAGATTTGACTCTGACAGCCAAAAAAATAAACAATTATTAAGTTACAGCTATATTATATAAAAGGTGACAAAATCGGGCAGCTGATTTGCCTCCGATAGTTTTTTATTCCAAGATAAATTCATTTTTTTTTTCACACGGCATCAATCCCAACTCCCAAGGAATTCATGAGCTGCAGCAATCGAAGGAGGAACAACCCAACTTGGTCCTGGTCCTGGACATTGGATTCTTCAACACCTTATGGGATTTTATTCTCTCTCTCTCTTTTTTTTTTTTTTACTGAAATTATTAAACTTATTAAGAGATGGATTGAATAAGAAATCTTTACAAGCTTTACGACTCAGTGATAATATCTGTAAGATTTATATTCAATATTTTTTTTTTTGAAAAATATTCAATATTCATTTTAAATGTTTCTCGATAATATAAGAATTCTATTACACACGTATAAAATTAACTGGATTCCAATTTTACACATCTAAATTTCGGTTGGAGATGGGGGCCGCTCTCTTCAATGTCTCAAAGAGCTAAAGTTATTTTCTTTTATCTTTATCATTTCAAGAGATAAAAAAAAAAAAACATAGGTTTCAGAGATGGACAGCTGACAAAGTCTATTTTATTTTTGCTAACAATTTTACAAAGTTTTTTTTTTAAATCATAGATGGAATAGAACCATCTCTTGCCTATTTTACCATTTTCTAATTAATTAAAAAATGTAGTTGGAAGTTGAGAAGTTCCATATAAACTCGGATGAGTAACACAAACTTGACCAATTTTTTTTTTTAAAGACAAATTAAAAAAATAAAAATTCTTATAAAAAAAGGAAAAAAAATTCAATCTATAGAGGTGTACCGACATGGTCAAATCGTGGGCCCACAGAGCCCATAATGCCGTGTGCTTTTGTCGTTAACCAAAGTCTGCTGACTTGGCAAATCCATCTTGGCGGCTCAACTCCAGATATGCAGATACGGTCTCCACACACATTCTCTCTCTCTCTGTTTCAGTTTCCTCATCACACCTTTTCACTGTTTTCTACTGATCGCATGTGACGTAAGTCCGTGTTTTAGCAAAATGGTTTTAAAAAATATCGCTACTTTTAAAAAATAAATTATTCATATAAAACTAATACTTTTAAATAATATCGCTATTTTTAAAATAATATTTATTTCGAAAAAATTTACCATATAAATGGTTGAAAAACTACAACACTTAGATGACATCTTAAATACGTAACGATAGAACTATAAATAATTTTTTATATATGTTAATATGTTCAAATTGATGTGACGTAAAAGATTAGTAAAAAAGTGGTAACAAAATTTTTTTAGTTATATAAATTTATAATTAATTTATATAATTAATTTATTAATTCGTATATATTTATTGATATAAAGTGATTGTAGCTCAACCATTATTCTTTTTCCCAATATGAAATGAAGTTTGCGACACCATTATTTTTCAAATAATAGGTGTCATTGTCAATTTTGTAAACGCTTTCATTATTGCTACTTCTCTTGACGCTGACCCTTTCATATTTCGTCCCCGTTCAAAAAAAATTAACTTTAAACACAACAATTAATTGAACCAATCAATTATTTGGGCTTAGTCTAAGTGGTCAGAGTCATTTTCTCATAAATGTATGAGAAATAATTCGAGCCTCTACATACGTATTATAGGGGTTTAATTTAAATTTCTTTTTTTGGAGCCCCAAAGCTTGAGTGAAGACAGTCTTTTTCTCAGGATGAGAGTTGACGTCCCTCAAATATTTAAGAGAGTTAAAATTTAATTGTAAATATTATATGATTGTAAATATTATCAAGAACAATAATTCTCATTAAAAAAATGAACCAATTAAATTTTACTGTTTCAGTTTCTGTCTTTGTTTTTGTTTTAAATATTGTCGGGACTTCGACCACGTGCATTAAAGGACAATAGAAAACTTGCAAAAGCCTTCGGATAACTTTCATTTCATTAAACGAAAAGCAAATAAATCAAATCTTTTGCTTTACTCTGTTAATTAATGTCTACTAACAACTCCATGCATTCTTTCTCTAAGTGATCACACGGAACTCTCTCTCTCTCTCTCTCTCTCTGTGTCGCTAAACGACCCGTTTTTTTGTTGTCAAATTTGAGCATTACTTAATTTGTCTGAAACTCAAACTACTCCTTTACTCATCAGGAAGTGTGGGGGAGTGGAAATGGGCAAGATCGTTTCTGTTTTTGTTGTTTTGGGGTTTTTGGTTCTGAATTGCTTTGCGAACTTCGGATCTCATGCTCAACTTTTGCCTGACGATGAAGGTACGTTCACAATTTGCCTACAGCATATTTAAAGTTTTCATCTTTTTTTATCTTTTCTTCATGTCTCAACTCTCAAGTTTGGTTCTCGAGAATTTGAAGGAAAAGAGAGCAGAATTTTAGTAGGAGTCGACATAATTGAATGTTGCTCTCTGGGTTTGCTTCTTTTAGATGTTTGTGTTCTGTTTGTCAAGAATTTATTGTGAGTGTTTCCTCTGTTTGGATGCTGAGAATGTGAAGGAAAATGTTAAAAGATCGAAGATTTGAATTTTCAGTTTGTTCTCTTTAATTAGATGGGGACCACTCCAGTAAGAAAATCAGATGCTCTCTCTTAATAAATAAATATTTATTTATTTCTCTTCAATTATTTGTTTAGAGATTAGTCTCTCTCGGAGACTCTATATTTAGCATAATTTGTTTGGTTGACGAAAATAATAAATTCTTCTAGGAAAGCAAAAAGCAAGTTGTAAACGAACCGAGACCCTTTTGTATATTTCTGCTTAAATATTTCCTTAAAACAATAATTAGCACTTCATTAATCTAATTAGTTGCCATACTTTTGGAATCTTTTTTATCATTTTAAATGATGTGGGATCATCACATGGGTCCAGTGACCGTACTGGATATGAGATAATTGTGTCAATGTGCGTGCATTAATCATGCAAAATTTTATATGCATGTAGCATTATCATTCTTTGACTATTTGCATAAACAACAAAATTTGGCTTGGATTTTTCTTCTTGCAGGTTGGCCTAGGATACTTTTCGGTGATAGTGTAACATATATTTTTTTAGCTAGAGCCTTATAGATCACTCGTCAATTACAATCAATGTTCATAGTAATCATCGTAGTGACGTGGGTTTTGATTCTTTTGGTTGTCTTGTTGATGAGTTCTGCTTTTCCTACCTCTAAAAGTGCTTTTTGAAATAGTCAGAAGCGTTTCTTTTATCTACTTTGTAGTATTTGTTTGATTTACACACATAAACAACTTTGAGGACGTGGGTTTTGATTCTTTTGGTTGTCTTGTTGATGAGTTCTGCTTTTCCTACCTCTAAAAGTGCTTTTTGAAATAGTCAGAAGCGTTTCTTTTATCTACTTTGTAGTAATTGTTTGATTTACACACATAAACAACTTTGAGGAACAAACAATTTACTAGAAATGCTTTCTTCTAGACGGAACAAAGTGTCGTTAGGGCGAATCCTCTTATTTGCAACTGCAAGGCCAATTCGGAATGAAACAATGATGTTGTCATTTAGCAATTATTGCTTGATATTTCTGCTGAACATGACTGAAATTTATGGAGGAATCTTGTCCTCCACCAGCTGTCAATTTTTTGACAATATCATTTAGTTGGCATCATGTTGTCATAAGCTGTGGTAGGTTATGAACTTGTGCTCATAACTGATTACCAACCTTTTTTTTTATTTTTAGGGTTTGATGAAATCTGTTATTGTTCTTACTTTTCACTACATTTTAATGGGTGCATACAAATTATTAACATAATACGTTGTGATCTGTCTATACAATAGAGGGCTAATCTGGTGGGCACCATCGGAGAGCGACAGCCCACGCGGCCATCTCTCATTGAGAGAGCTGTGGGGTCAATAGCACAGTTCTCTCAATGAGAGCTGGCCATGTGGGCAGTCATTCTCCATAAGGAGAGCGACTGTGCCCACCTGATCAAAACTCCTTTAGAGTAATTAAATCTAGTAAAAGTTCTAACACTTGATTGAGGGACTCAGGCCCGAGAACACTTTGTAATTTGGGAACTTCACCTGTCACATGTTAACTTGTTTGACATTACCGAATGGAATGAGAATTCACTTATTGATAGCATCCATTACCTGTAACGTGGTTTGATATCTCAAGTTTTAATTCATGACTTAATTATTCCTTTAATTTTCAATTCATTTAATAGTCTTTGAAAATTTGTGATTGGGACAATTTAGTTCTTAAAATGCCAATGGCTCTCAATTCTCACATAGTTGGATCCTAACTGATTTCTTATTCTAGCCAATTTAGTTTAAGAGGGATTATATTTAATGATGATGTGTCATTTTCTTTTGCCGATATAGTAGCTCTTTTGTTTTAAGCTGAAGTTATTAAACACACTAGTTGTTGTTTCATTTGTTGGTTTTAGACTGAAGATCATTCAGAAAGGATTATACCTGTTTTAGTAATTGACTCACAACTCATTTCTGTTTAACAGTGCAAACACTGCAATCAATTTTCAGAAAACTGAACTTCAGAAATGGTCAAGTCAACCAAACTTCTTGCACTGAGGGTTCCTGGAATGTTACAATCGATGATTCTAATGGAAGCAATTTCACTTGTGATTGTACATATAGCAACAACACCGTTTGTCATGTCACTGTCATGTATGACCGTTTTTTCTTTACCCTCCATCTAATCGTATATGCAGATCCCACGTACAATTTGATTTGCGATAGATTTTGGACTTTATTTGGTTGCTCTTTCTACCTCTGATGTTTTTCTTCTATGTTCTTCATTTGGTATCACAGCCTGTTGAAAGGTTTTAATCTTGCTGGAGTTATACCTGAAGAGTTTGGGAATCTTACTTTTCTGCAAGAAGTGTAAGTGCATATTCCAAGCTCTCAAATTCTAATGTATGTCGAACGGGTTTCTAATCTTGTATGCATGCAGCAGAAAAGAAATATTGTTACTCTATTAATACAGATAAGAAGCTATTTTACAGAATTGACAGCTTTGCTTTGTTATCCAGATAACATTTGACTTTCCTTGTCGAATATTGACACTTTCTTAAAGATTGATAGCTAAATGAATTTGGTTTCGTTAAACAGAGATCTTAGTCGCAACTATTTCAATGGATCATTACCTAAGAGTTTTGCTCGGCTCCAAAATCTCACCAAGCTGTAAGTTACTCTCTGAGTTGTATGAATTCCTTGCATTTTTTGCAGAGACTTTGAGGGCCATTTTTTTTTGTTGCCATTTACTCATCTAGCTATTGATGAAGTAGAAAAATAGGTAACTGGTTAGCCAATTTATAACTCTTTGTTAAATTACAGGCTTATTCTGGGAAACCGTCTTAGTGGTTCGATTCCTCTGGAAATTGGTGACATTTCTACACTTGAGGAGTTGTAAGTTATTTAACAAAGTGTATTCTTAGATGAAGAAAAGGATGATTTGAAACATCATAACAATTTAAATTAAAATTTTCAGGGTCTTGGAAGATAATCAACTTGTAGGACCTCTTCCTGAAAACCTTGGAAATTTGAAGAGCTTAAGAAGAATGTAATGCCTCTGTCATTTTATTTTTTTGAAGAATCAGGCAAGCCTTTTTCATTTTTGTAAAAATTGTAATCTTTTCTTTTTTTGATGTTAAAACTCTTGCAGTCTGCTTTCTTCAAATAATTTTACGGGATCAATACCAGAATCATATGGCAATCTGAAAAACTTAACTGAGTTGTAAGTTGCTTAACATGACAAAATTACAGAAGTTTATTCTTCTGAATGCTGAAGTTGCTAATTTATATTCACCACTTGCAGTCGGATAGATGGGAGTAACTTGACAGGGAGGATACCCAATTTCATTGGGAACTGGACTAAACTTGATAGACTGTGAGTTCTGTACTGTATTCCAATTGCACACTCGTATAACATACACTCTATTTATGTTATTGTTACCTGAGAGATCTCGAATCTATTTCAGGGATTTGCAGGGCACATCGTTGGAGGGCCCTATACCTTCCACTATATCCCAGTTGAAAAACTTAACCGAACTGTAAGCACTTAGCCTTGCTTGTAGTAACTGCTATATTCAGTTTAACATTTTAACGCTTGGTACCAGAAATAGAAAATATTTTTGATGTGTATCTACTTTTTTAGGAGGATATCTGATTTGAAAGGATCAAGTTCGTCTTTCCCCAATCTGCAGGATATGAAAAAAATGGAAAGATTGTGAGTTGTCATTACTCAACTTCACCGCAATACAGCATCTTGTCATTTTTAAGCACATTAACTTATCATGAAATTTGATTTTTGTGACTCAGGATACTAAGAAATTGCTTGATAACTGGTAGAATCCCAGAATACATTGAGGATATGACAGATCTAAAAATTTTGTGAGTTGCTTTGATGAGAGCTATTTAGAGATGTGCTTATTTTTTTATTATCATTTTCCATGATGGATCAATTTACAAAAGACTGTTTTTATTGATTCATGATTTTTATATACCAATTGCATTATTGTAGAGATTTGAGCTTCAACCAGTTGGCTGGTCCAGTTCCGGGGATACTTCAGAATTTGAAAAAGATAGATTACATGTAAGTTAATAAATACATTTAGGCTTTAGCAAGCTCATGCATATATGCACATGATACTTTTTAATTTCTCAAATTGACCTGTATTTACATATGTCATTGATTGCTTATTTGCTAAGTATTCTCATCTGATGCTTTTTCAATGTAGTTTTCTGACTAACAACTCACTGTCTGGAACGTTACCTGATTGGATATTGACCAGTGAGAAGAACTTGTAAGTCTATCTTTAATCCATTGCTCTTCATTTTATTTGGACATAAATTACTCATTTGTTAGTTATGATATATAAGTTTGTCATTTATGATTCTTGTTCAATTTCATAACTTTTATCTTCCATAACCATCAGATATTCCATGGGAAAATTTCTTGCAGGGATTTATCCTACAACAACTTTACAGAGTCATCTCCCGCTACTTGCCGAGAGTCTCGAGTGTAAGCATTCTGTTTTTCAGTTAATTATATGTCCATGCCTCAATTATTTATACTTTCCCTTCCATGATGTAATGTAAAATATTTCATTTTATACTTCCATTATCTATAGATTCTCTTTTATTGACTAGAAACTCAAATCCTTCTTTCATCACTTCACAGGAACATACTTTCCAGTTTTTCATCTATGGGAAGCAATTCGTGAGTTATTTCTTTTATTTTTCATTATTCTTTTGTCCAATAGAATCTGCTTTAGGAAGGTTGTTATCTACGTTCTTGTCCAAATTTAAAGTAAAACATAAATAATTAACTAAAGATTAATTTTCAACTGGTAGAGTTTCTTGGTGTTTGAAGAAGGATCTTCCTTGCCCGAAAGAAGCCAAACGTAAGCATAACTACATGTCGTATTGTGCTTTTATGTGTTGCAATAATCATATGATTTAACCTATAATTCTCATGGCAGATGTATTTTATTACACATTCTTCTTTGCAAATGTAGACTATTCGTTGTTTATTAACTGTGGTGGAAGCCCGATGGAGTTTGAGGAAAATGATTATGAAGAGGATCTTAACACACAGGGTCCGTCAAACTTTGGTATAGTTTCAGACAGGTGGGCTTATAGCAGTACAGGAGTTTATGTGGGCAATGAAAGTTCTAAGTACTTGGCTGCAAACCAATATGGTTTGAATGTGAGTGGTGCAGAATATTACAAAACTGCACGCCTTGCACCGCAATCACTCAAGTATTATGGCCTTTGCATGCTGAAGGGCAGTTACACTGTGAAGCTGCATTTTGCTGAAATTATGTTTACTAATGATCAGACCTATAAAAGCCTTGGAAAACGGATGTTTGATGTTTCAATTCAGGTGAGCTAAAAGGAAATAGTTAACTATTAACATCAAGTTACTGACTTTTTTTTAATTGGGTCTAGTATGTTGTTTTATTCTTAAGATTTTGTTTAGTTTTGAAAGAGGAGGAATGCTAGTTTTTTGTCAAGCTTGTAAACCTCTAACTTTAATTTGCACAGGGGAAACAAGTTCTCAAGGATTTTGATATTATGGAGGAAGCTGGAGGTGTCGGTATAGGCATCACTAGGGAATTTAAAGATGTCTCTGTCAATGGGAGCACTATGGAGATCCACTTATACTGGGCAGGCAAAGGAACCAATGCTATTCCTTACAGAGGCGTTTATGGGCCTCTTATTTCTGCCATTACAGTGACACCAAGTAAGCTTACCTCCTATATAAGAATTTCAATCCCCCCCCGCCCTCCTACCAGCTTGTCCTGTAACTGCTTTCTGTTCCTGTAGATTTTGAAGTTGATACTGGTGGGGGACTGTCAGCTGGAGCCATTGTTGGCATTGTAGCTGGTTCATGTGCAGTTGTCATAATATTGTTGTTTATACTCTGGAGGCTGGGTTACTTAGGGGGAAAAAATGTTGAAGATAAAGGTGATTTTGATAAATATGTACACTTCTTGTTCTATCATTGCTGACTTTGCTTTGAAATTGATACACCTGATGCAGCATGTTCACTGAAAAATCTAATTTTGTTCTTTTCAATTTCTTTTCTCTTTACAGAACTTCGTGGACTAGATCTCCAGACTGGTTATTTCACTCTAAGACAAATTAAAGCTGCTACCAATAATTTTGACGCTGCAAATAAGATTGGAGAAGGTGGATTTGGGCCTGTTTACAAGGTAAACATGATTTAATTTTATACCTTGGAAAAAGACTTGATAATGCCAAGTGTTTAAACAAATATGTGGTGTGTCCAGTCTATTCTCCTGATGCAAAATAGTAGTAAGTACAAAAAGACAAACTATCTTTACAGTATTCTGAAGCTTTAGACTATCTTTACAGTATTCTGAAGCTTTAGTCTTTGCGATTGTAGGGTACTCTGTCAGATGGTGCGGTGATAGCTGTTAAGCAGCTCTCCTCAAAATCAAAGCAAGGGAACCGAGAATTTGTGAATGAAATAGGCATGATATCTGCTTTACAGCATCAAAATCTTGTGAAGCTTTACGGTTGTTGTATTGAAGGAAACCAGTTGTTGCTAGTATATGAATACCTAGAAAATAATAGTCTTGCTCGCGCACTGTTTGGTAATGCCATCACTAAAATCACTTATAACTTCTCTTTACATCTCTGGAATTAACTATGACATGACTGAACTGTCTATTTTTTTTTTTTTTCTCTCTCTCTCTCTTTTAGGTAAAGAGGGGCAATGTCTTAACTTGGATTGGGCAACAAGAAAAAGGATATGCTCAGATATAGCAAGAGGATTAGCTTACCTTCATGAAGAATCAAGGTTGAAAATTGTTCATAGAGACATAAAGGCAACCAATGTGCTGCTTGACAAGGACCTAAATGCTAAGATATCCGACTTTGGTTTAGCTAAGCTTGATGAAGATGAGAACACCCATATCAGCACGCGTATAGCTGGAACAGTGTGAGTTCTCTCTTTTCAGCTCAGAAAAATTTCATGGCTGCTGAAAAAAGTAGTAATTTTTTTCTTTGAGACAAGTACAGATTAGGCAATTGATCATATGCATATATTTAATATCTCACCGCCTGCATGAATATTTGGTTAATGCTTAAAGCAGAATAAGAGTAACATTTATTTTATGTACAGAACAATCTAGACTCTCCTCATCTTTACTAGCTGATGCATGTCCTAGTTTATAATTTGATATCTGCTTACTTCTCCAGAGGCTATATGGCTCCTGAATATGCAATGAGAGGTTACTTGACCGACAAAGCAGATGTCTACAGCTTTGGAATTGTTGCTCTGGAGATAGTTAGTGGGAAGAGCAACACTAATTACAGGCCAAAGGAGGAGTTTGTTTATCTTCTGGACTGGGTAATATATTTTAATTGCATTCTGTTCTTAATAGTATAATGTTTGAAAGACATTATGCCTTGACATGCTCATACACGCACACACACGTACGTAATATTTTGAATATGAAAAATGATGTAGTCACGTTAACAATTCTTGTGTCATGATTGTGAATGACATTCCTTTTCTTTGTACATGGAACTGCAGGCATATGTCTTGCAAGAGCAAGGAAACCTCCTGGAACTTGTCGATCCAAGTCTTGGTTCAAACTTCTCCAAAAAAGAGGCTATGACAATGCTTAATATAGCTCTTTTATGCACCAACCCATCTCCCACTCTTAGACCAACTATGTCTTCTGTAGTAAGTATGCTTGAAGGCAAAACTGCAGTCCAAGCACCAATTATTAGGCGCAATTCAGATAGACAGGATGCAAGGTTCAGAGCCTTTGAGATTCTATCACAAGACAGCCAAACCCACGTCTCAACATTGTCTCAGGAAAGTGAGATGCAAAGAACCATGTCAATAGATGCACCATGGACAGATTCCTCAGTTTCCGTCCAAATTACCGATCAGACCGGAGAGCATTCTTCATCAAGCATGCTTCTTCAAAATGACAATAATGTATAATTATCATTGGATAATTGAGCAATCATGCTTTGAAGTCGCTTTATTTAGGAAAAATTTTCAATGATAGGATGAAGAACAAATAGTTTATATATATTTTTTGAATCCGACCGGAAATATGTAAAGAAGAATTAGATGTTTCTATGTAAATTTCAGCGCTCGATCACCTGATCATGGATAAATTTGATCATATTGCTGTTAATTATTCTTGAAGCAAGCTCAAGTGAAACTAATCTTTAGGACAATTAGGTTCAGCAAGTGGCTAAGAAAAATAATTAATGTGCACCAAAAATATAATATAATTTAATCCCTATAAAATTTCAATGTTAATAGTGCTGCTATTGCTGCTGCTGCACCTAGGTTTGAGTGCCATGAGTAATCGGACTAGACTCTGTAAAATTACAGGCTCACTTTCTTCAGCTCTGTGGCTTGAAATTGAGGCAAAACAATCACAGCAAGAGATGTTGAACTGTGTGTCATACTGCAACTTATCCTGAAAAGCTGAACAAAGATTAGCCAATTACAAGTCATATCTGTATGATTAGCCAACAAAATTTCTCCAATCATTTAGCATTCCAAGAAAACATCAAGCATTTTACCTCCTATAAACATCTGAATTTCAGTTACTAAAGTCCCCAGGCAGGCCTCTTTCGCTGTTCTCACCAAGTGCACCCATTAGCCCAAGTCATATTCTTGCCATGGAAGAAGCCAGCATTTCAGAAATAGATCATGTTACCATTGGTGAACATGAATTTTTCACCAATTGCAGGAACAATGTGAAGTCAAAGGGGCTCTGTGATGTGCTCAAATTTTGTCTCGTAAAATTTGCCATAAATGGAGCTGACAAAGTTTTCAAGGATCAGAACTTCAGGAGAAGCAATTATTTTGCTATAGGACTTAATGGGGAGGCAATGTTGCATGACAATCTCCAGGCTCATCAGTATAGTAAAAAATATTAATTTGGAACTAACACTGTGCTTGAATCAGGCAGAGATCGATGGAATAATGAGTACATGAATGTGTCAAAAGTGGTAAATTCTTGTTCTGGTGGAATCATTGAATTTCCTCTGAATCTTCTTGCTTTCTTTGCAATGTCAATGATGAAATTTGTTGGCTTTCAGTTCAACTTATTTCTTGATTTCGTTACATTTCCAATTTGGTTGTCATATTCTTCTACCATGCTCTTTTTATTTCCATTTCAAACTCTGAGGCAAGTCAGGGGGTATCTAGTGAGAAAATTTCTGACAATGCCGGGTGTTTCTGGGAATATTATTACTATGAAATCTATCAGATTAGGGTGGGGTTTCTTTTGGTCAATTTTTGTCTGTTTCATGCTTCTAGGAGTGTTTTCAGGGTTTCTATTTGGTGGCTTTTTGATGGGATACCTGTTAGAGAAGCCTATTCAGGCAACAGAAACCCTGAATTTCGATTATACGAAAACTAGTCCGGTTGCTTTTGTGCCAATCATGAATCATCCTGGAATGGGAAACCCTTCAAGCCTAATTGTTAAAGACAACGTAAAAGCTGGGAAAGATGCCAGTCCTCGCGCTATTCCTTACAATCACAAACTGCAACTCACTGTTTCACTGACAGTTCCCGAATCTGATTACAACAGAAACCTTGGTGTTTTCCAGGTATGAACCATGATCCCTTTCACAATTTTTCAATCCTGGAGGCTTTGTCAGTTCTCTGATATATAAACTGATACTTTTAATTCTTAAAGGTGAGAGTTGAGTTCCTATCAGCAAATGGCAAGGCAACAGGGAGCTCAAGTTACCCCTGCATGCTGAAGTTCAAAAGCCAACCAATTCAATTTGTTGAAACGATCATTAAAAGTGCTCCTCTTATTGCCGGTTTCCAATCTGAGTCACAGATCCTGAACATAAAAATGAGTGAATTCACAGAAGGACTTGAGCCTACAGCATGCTTGAAAGTGATCCTAGAACAGCGAGCAGAATACCTAGCGGGTGCTGGCATACCTGAAATATATGCAGCATCATTGTCACTTGAATCCGAGCTTCCACAATTCAAAAAGATAATTTGGAATTGGAGGAGAACAATTTTTGTATGGATTAGCTTCATGTGTTTCGCGACAGAATTGCTGATCATCCTAGCTGCTTGTAGGTCTATGATCATCCGAAAAGGAATGCCAAAGATCGCTTATGCAAAAAAGGGTTCTGCTTTGAACATAATTCCGTGGTACAAAACCAGATGAAGTGGTGCAAAGTCATTACCAAGGATTTTGAAAGGGGAAGAATTGTACGAAAATGAATAAATTTTCTAACTGCAATAAGAATGTTCAGCACATGTCGTACACTATTTGTTAACTTGGAATATGGAAACGTTTACATGAATCAGAAATGCTTAAACTCGTTGCTTAAATAAATAATCATCAGATCAAATATCGTTGAAATTACTTAAACCAAAAATGAAAATAGAAAAAAAGAAGAAGAATATCTATGAGTTGTATGACTTCAGAAGTTACATTTAATTTGTATGAATAGCCCAACCAACACCACCGCATCATATTTTCATGCATCGCTTTTTTTTTTTTAATGCATACAACTTTACCAGTTTCGGCTAAAATCTCAATTTAATTATGTTTTTAAGTCATTACATCATACTTCTGTATTCCGTCTCCTAATTCAGTAAATGCAACATATATACAACTCAATTTCTATAAGCTGACTAAAGCTAAGAGAGCTCCGGTGCATTCCTGAATTAAAGATTAGTTGTGATTGAGATTCCACATGTGGGAGGCGCTCCATGCAGGGTGGGGATTGGTCATTGCTTGACCTCATGATGTATTCTAGAGACACGCTTTTGATAACAAAGAAGGCCTAATAATATTTGAAATTCTCCACTTTTAGGATAGACGTCCTGATTTACATTTAAATTTTTACTTGAGCGAATGTTAAATTGACAACTAGTTTCATTAAAATAAAGAAATTTGAATCTATGGATAATAATATGCATATGGCGTGAAATCTATAAAAGTTCAAAAGAACTTCGACTAGAAAAATTTAATTCTAATTTGATAAGACAACAGTGGAGCATTTACATAGTACTAGTTGCTATTTTCGCAATGCTTAACATTTTAAAGAAGATTGACATTTTCTCCTAATAATTTACTTTCGGTAAATTATAATCTATTTGAAGTAAAAATCTTAATAAATGAAAAAAAAGTGACTGTTTTATTGTTGAAACATATTTCAATGAGGGAGTAACTATGGCTATACCCCAAAACCAATGGTCTTGTGTACTGTCAAATGATAAGATTTTGTTGACTTTTATTAACTTAATTTTTGATCATCTGATGCTGCCCATTCTTTAGGATACGATACCCATATAATACCAGAATCGACCCTGTTAATGAAAATTTTTTCATGAATGCGATTACAAAGTATTACGAAAAATCAAAAGAGATAAGTCGTAAAACTCCAAAATTATAGGGGAAAAAAGTCGATATCCCTTTTTTTAATGTTTAATTTACTATGGTTATATTTTACATTTTATATAAATCCAAACAAACAAATATTATCTCCAATTTTCATGTGAAGCTGATTCAAATCTCAAATGGAATATTTCACATTCAATAAGTCTTAACTGGCAGCATAATATTGAGATTTCTAGCCTTCCCAAGTTCTTGACTCTTCTATTAAACCAACAAGTGTAATGACATAAAAGATGCAATGCTTGTTCTCACCACAAATAAACTTGTACATGAGGTAACCTTATTCATAACAATTGAAATATACACACTTCATTACATACAAAATAACTCAAAGCAGACAGTAATTACAACAGTCCCCATCACATAATGTCTAAAATTAAACCAGTTACTGAATTACAAGCACACATAATCAAAAATTAATAATGACATCAAACGAGAACACGTACAAAACATAACAGCATGAATAATTATATACTGACTGCATCTTACTCATCAATCAACACTACAATGTCTTGCTCCATGCATAGAAGATTTTGCATGGAGTTTCCTTCAACGTCAGGTGTAAACTCATCAACTTCTTCAACTCGAGGTGCTGCTGCTGCTTCATCATCTGGGTTATCATTATCTTGTTGTCTGATAATGCAAGCTGCGATAAAACAAGTTGAAAATGCATTTTCTTGGGAAAAAAAGAAAAGTAAATGTTGAAAATGAAAGTTACATTAAAACAGATGAATTTTTTTTTTTTTTTTGGATTTCATCAGGTTGAGATGGTAAAATCTCTTATATTGATATTGAGAAAAAGGAGTTTGGGAGAGGAGACAATTAGGTTCCATTAGGCTAACTAATAAAAAAAAAGGAAATAAAAAAGTACTTTTGGTATGCAACATCAGCCTATATTACATGTGAAGATTAAGTGTTTTAAATCCAAAAAATTAACTTTCCACCAAAAAAATACACTACAATTTTATATAAAAAATTGAGTTGTATCCAACTAAAATTAACTTTTTGTTTTCACTGCCAACATTATTAGTTCTTACTTACTACATTATAATTTAGATTTTGCATTTACAAGATTTGACCAAAAAAATTTTAATACGTTAGACGTGGCAATATACACACACACACACATATATATTTGTTCCAAAAAGAAACAAGGTTAACAATAATTTGGGCATGGTTCCTTCCATTTTGAGTTATATTACAGTAGCGCTGAATTTGTTAATTTCCCTAACAATTTAAAAAATTAAATTCAATATTTATTTCATGTATGAGAATAAATATTTGGTAAGAGAAGAAGATGAATAAAATAGAGAGAACATGGGTAAATAAGTAATTGACCAAATTATATTTTCACAATAAAAGTTAGTTTTAATTAAAAAAAGGGGTGTAGTGAGAAATTTATGGTACATTTACTTTGTGGCAATTGAAATAAGTTCAAATCGAAATACATTGTTACAAGTTATTAAAATGCCCTTAAGTGATATTATAATGATAATTATTATTATTGACATTATTCTAATTATTATTATAATAGTAATTGTTGTTGTCATTATTATTTTATTATAACAATTATTACTGCACTAAAGAGAGGTCCAATTCGCATGGCACCTTCGGCCAAGCCCATTTAGGGGACCTTGACCTATAAGGGAATACTTTGTGGAACAAGAATAAAGAGAATTTTTCTCTTACAGAGATAATAAAGTCACTCCAAGAAATGGAATTATGGTCCTATTCCCAACCCCTATGGGAATGAGAATCTCATTCTTCGTTCTCAAATTTAGTAGATCCCATCACTTTCATTTGCATTCTTTGATTTAATTTTACAAGTAAATACACACAATGGAAATTATTTCCTAATTCAAGAAGTAAATACACTCTTACTAGGTTTAAACTGTCCCACCCATGGCCATAGTACACACACATATGGATGTATGTATGTATTTGTATATGTGTGTGTGTGTTTCACTCCAAAACAAGACCAGGCTATAGCCCATCTTCCCATCCACAATGATTCGCCCATGATCGTATGACTCATATAATTGATGATGTAACTTTTAAGATTGCTTTCTCATATATGTATTAATGTTAATCTAAGTTCGATGTGTTAAAGTGAGGTAAAGAAATGGTTACAAATTCGTTAGTTAAAAGTACGGGTCAGGATGAGAATGCAAATTACATATAATATTATATTTTTTACTAATTCAATTTTGGCTTGTGATTTAAGCTTAGGATTTAGCTGCAATGTAGACAAAATCACAAAATAACCAAAATTGAACAGCAGCAATCAGCATCCAAGCAAACAAATCAGCAGCAGCTTCCAGCAGTGAAAAATAGTTGCAAAAGCAGCAACAGATCCGAGAATTAGTAAAAGCGTGAAGGCATGCGCTAAGATATTAGAGCACTGTCCTCGAGAAAGCTTTGCTGGCGCAATACAACAAGTGATTATTAATGTAAGAATGCATTTACAAATGACTAGACTAGAACAAGAAGTTGGATATGCTTTTGGTGAAGAAAAGTGAACTATTTGTTTTATGTAATATAACAAAAGAAATTGTTTTCTTTAATTATTCAATGAAATGGGCATCAGGGTACAACTTTCAAATTTTTTGATACTTCTAAAAAAATAAAGGAAGTTGGTGCTTTAAGAAGTAATTGAAGATAGAAACTCCAAAGAAAATAATATAGCTCACATTCTCTTTCTACAGATTTCGTGAAACCGCAAAATTTTATTTTGATCGATAATAAAATATTATGATATATAATGATCTAGGGGTTTGGTTAGAAAACAAAATTTTGTTTAGCTTTCTTTTGTGAGAATTTGTAATATAATGTGTTTGGTTAACAAGAAAGTTAACGAGAAAATGAAGAAGAAGAAGAGATAAGAAGAATCTGGAGTTTTATTGAAACTGTTAACTCAATCATAATAATGATCTGAGCTCTGTTTCTATACAAAGATGAATACACACACTTAAGTCTGTTATAACAAATACACATGCTTAACAAACTCGTTAACAGTAAGCTGAGTCAGCTAACTAACTTCAACACGTCAGCAGGAGAATTATCTTATGCTTGCAACTCCATACCTTAACCATGCTCTGTAACATCTTTAATTATTCAAGGATGAGAAACTGGTAAGGAATTTGTGGTAAATGGGTAAGAATCAAACATTACATCTGTGATGTCTTGTAGGACTCAAGGGAGGATGTAAGCCTCACATATCCAATTTGAGCAGATTAGAGAAGGTCAGTCTGAGGGATCTAAACTCAAGCGATAATTGTAAGGCAATCCAATAATTAGGAAAGTTATTTTTATTTTTCTTTAAATTTAATTTTGCATGTTTCTCTTTATGGTTACTGTCATTATGATTAATTAATTTCATTTCGTGTTTTATTGCAGTCTAACTAAATAAAAAAAAAAAACTTGGGCTATAAAACTGACACATGTTGCTGCAGCATTACACTTCACATGGCGGTTGGACAATGCTTCTCATCAAACCATGAACATTACCGTAAATGGTTGTAGCACAAGATTATTTGCTGCAACAACAATTCTTACCATTACCGTGCCACACCTATGGAAAATTTTCTTTTACCATTGGGAATAAATTTTTGATAGTTGGCTTAGCAAATCAAGATAAAGATAAGAAAGGATTACATAATCCCTAGATTCCCAAACCGATATCATTTCCTTATTTAAATTGGATATGTTTTTAAGTTCAAAATATTATTTTCAATTTTATATTTTTAAGTTAAATATTTCTTTTATTCTTATTTTTACCGTCACCTATATATTAGGGTTTTATTGTGCTTTTTGTAATCTCATTTCAATTTTTTTTCTTTCTTCTCTCATCAGCAACTCCCTACAGTCACAACTCCTCTTATGGTCTTTCCTTTTTTCTTTTACCTAACAACTTAGACCTGGTTGCTCTAGCCATAAGAAGATACAAAAAGACCGCGACTAGACTAAAGAACCGCTCACGATTCCATAGTTACAATGCCAAAGATAAGTTCGATGAATTTATCAAATCAAGAATAATTTTAAAAGAAAAAGATTCTAATTCCCACCACAACCTTCTGGAACAATTCACACTATCTATGCTGCTGCAGCAAGAAGGGGCTAGTTAGAATTTTGCACCCATCCAAGGGATCATGTGCTGCTGATTTTCAAGGAATTTTATGCCAATATACTACGGCAAGACCAATGCACAATTTGGGTAAGGAACACTCAAGTTCCCTTAGACCTAAGAGTAATTAATGCTTTTTACAATTTACCTTGTGATATTGACTATGAGTTCTAAAAAATGATTGGAAGCATGACCCCTAAGAAATGGAATAGTCTGCTTAAAACCCTTATGGTGGAAGGTAGTTCATGGGCAAATGAGAATGGTTGAGTAATAAATAGGATCAATTTGAAACCAATTACCAAAGTTTGGGTAAAAGTTTTGAAATATAAATTGATGCCCAGAACACACACCACTATCGTGTCCCAAGAAAGGTTGATTCTCTTATATGTCATCTTTAAAGGATTGCCAATTGATGGTGGGACAATTATCAAGAGGGATATTATAGAATGTGCTATGAAAAAGCACAAAATTATTGTTTTGTTGTTTCTTTAACTTATCAGTAGCTTATGTCTTGTATTTGGAGTGAACGTAATTGCTAAGGATGAACGCATTACGAATGAAAGAGCTCTTAATGCTTGTATTATAGAAAGAATTACTAGTGAATCTCCTGCAGCAACACTAGGGCATACTGCTATAGCAGGATCAATGAGGGCCATTAGTGTCGAAAGGAGATTGCAAGAGCTGAGTGATAGTATCACTCAATGTGTAAAGGCAAAACGGAGAAAAAATAATCGATTCTGGAACTACTTGATGCATCTTGAAGACCACTTGCATCAATTTGTTGTCTACATGAAAAATAAAAACAAAGTCTTTCCTGATACCTTGTTGTAACAATTTAATTTTCACACAACAGAAGAAGATGCGCGTACTCAAGCAGCAACTAGTGACGAGGAATTAGAGTTTGAGGAAGAACCACAACCAATTAAGGAGGACAGAGAGGAGAAGAAAGAAACACTAAAAGAAGAAGAGGAGGTGCAAAGTGCGGGAGATGATTCAACATAAAAGCAAGGAGAGGCACCTCCAATAGTGCCTTTTGAAAGTAGAGAGAAGCACATCATCATAGATGATGATGACGAGATAGAAGATGAGCAAGTTGATGAGCCTCTAGTTCCAGTATTCTCCAGTAAGGCCAAAGAAAAAGTTTTGAGTGATGATGACTCAGAGGACGATCAAGAGGACATTAATGTAGAACTTGAAGCAACTGTCACAGGCGTTACTCAAACAACTGCAGAAAAGAAGAGTTTACTGGGTATAATTGTTGAAATCACTGCTGAAGAACTTGTTGCAACAACATTTGCTCCAACTGCTCCACAACAAACTCCAACCAAATCTCTTACCATAGCTCCTAGGGGATCCAGGAAATGCAAAGGGGCACAAATCTCTGGAGGTGCTACAACACTAGAAGAACCAAAGCACAAGCAAACAAGACTCACTCAGCCCAAAGCTACTGCACCTCTTGGAATTCCACCAATCAGTCCAATTCCAAGTTAGAAAAAGAAACAACCACACTACTAGAAAAATGGTCTTTACTGACTTTAGAATAGTGTCAGAAATTACTTTTATTGACACTTGTTAATTGTGTCAGTAATCTGGGAGTCAGAAAAATAGTGACACTTGTAAGTGGTGTCAATGATTACTATTACTATAGTATCACTAAAATAATAACACCATGATATCAAAATATTAAAATACTATATTAGTATTTGTGATTACTGTTACTATAGTATCACTACTTTATTTATTATTTAAAAAAATAATTATATAAAATGACATGTTGCCCATTGATTTGTTGATAGAATTAAAAGGCTATGAGAAATAAGAATAAAAATCAATTTATATATCAAAACCTTTCATACCATTTGAATATTATTAATATATATTACACAATCCAAATACTTCAATACACAAAAACGTCTTATTACAAGACATCCTATTCTTATAATTGAATAATCTTAACTGCTATTATCTAATTAAATTCCTTCTACTTGTAGCTGAATTTGAGGGCCAAATTTACCAAATCTAAAAGCTAAATTTAGAAGGATTATTATTTTTCACTCCATGAACATAAGTACTGCGATCATGCATTATCACGGATAGCTTCTTTATTCACGGACAGCTTCTTCATTCGATGAATTTGATGGGTTAGGGATATAAGTTGAAGAAGAAACACTTTAAACATATTAATCATATCTGCAAACAAATAAAAGAAAAAGGAAAAGAAATTGGTTGCCAAATTCCAACAGTTGCAAAATAAATTAACAAGCAATACAGAGACAAAATTTAATAGAAATAAACATATTTTGCTCAAAAACAAAAAAAATCATAAGCTATGAACATATCAACTCAATTATCTTAAAGGAAAATTAGAGAATAAGAATGTTGTAACTCATTTGATTAGAAATAAGGTAGAATATATTTAACTATAGATATAAATTAAAAAAAAAGTGATGATGAATTAATTCTCTTATATATATATATATGAATAGGAGAGAGTGAGATAGCAAATTATAGCATTCAAGTTTTTAGTATAACATTTAGTTTCAAGAAAGTGTGTTTATTTCTCATTATATAAAAAATAATGATTTTCCAGTTAAAAAAAATTCATAATAAAATTTAATATCTAATACAACATAATGCAATTAGTGTCAACTCATTCCAAATTACTCTACTAGAATAATAAAACATTTCAGCCGTTGTATTGATGGAGCTACTAATCCAGAATATTCACAATAAATATAGAGTTCAAGGCAATTAAGAGATGTACCTCTTAAAGCTATGCATATTCTCTATCTTTCTAAGGCAATCTTTAATTCATATAGTTCCACCCCCTTCGAATTCACAAACCAAGACTTTACAAACAAAAGTAGAGGGCACGCTAATTTTTTTTCCTTCTTTTTAAGTATTGATGTTGATAAATGGCTAGTTGAATTTGATCAAACAAGCAAGTACTTCTCTGATCTTTGAAAAAAAAAAGCTTTTGATTATTCCAGCAAACACCATAGTCCATAATCACCCTAAAAAAAGAAAACCAAAGTGAATGACAATATATTATTATTTATTTCTATTTTTCCTTCATATATATTAATAAAATATGTCATTAAGAAAAGAAAATAAACTATCAATGAAATTCCAGCACTTACTTAACAATGAAATTCGTAACATAAACAATCATGTAGGTAATAAGAACTGACCTTATAAAAAGTTTGCAGCTTGTTGAGTCACCCGAATGGCGTCCTCTGTGTGTGGAATTGCTTTTGGCCCCCATTCAAAAGCATTTTTCTGCCTCATATTTGGTCAGTCTTTTCCTCTAAACAGAATTAGTGGCATTGCTAAGAAATTTGTTTAGGAAATACTTGACTTGGAGAAACATGATGAATACAAAAAAAATATTTTCTCATAGACCACACAGAAATAGAGCTTGACCAGAAAGATGTAACACATGACATGAATACCAAAAAAAAATTGTAGCTTGGCCTGAAATCAAATCATCTTGAGAGAAATAAATAGTGTTGCCAGACAGCTTGTCCACAACATCACACACATCTAGAGTTTAGCACACAAATGTCGCTCAAAAGGTTTGATTAACTAGATCAGTCTACCATATTAAGCTTATCAATTTTGTAAATGGGGTGTAGCTAAAATCACTGTTAAGAGCATTGAAGTTAATACCTCTGGATGCCATTGGAAGGTGGTCACAGGATAGTTATAAGCTTGCACTGTCGAGACATAGACCTGATAATGATTAACAACAGAAGTTAGAATTGATAATACTGGATAAATTGCCATTAAAATATCAAGCATTCAGGCATATATCATGAGTCTGTGTTTATATATAAAATAAATTCAACAAAGGAATATTTACTTTTGTACCTTATTATATTCATCCACGCTTGGCTTCAAGATCTTAAAAAACTTAGCTAGCTCTTGGTTTGCTTGCATTCTTTCAGGTGAAATGCCATACTGTTGTAATGGTACAACACATAAAATTTCAGATAAACTCAAGCTGTTTGGCTCTTTATAGATAGAGAGCAGACCGAAACAGGCATAACTGTGGTTACGTTATGTCCACTTGGCCAGGGGCGTGGCGATCATCAGTATGAATTCCTTTCTAGAAAAGGAGGTTTTAGAAAAGGTGGTCGGTAAGTCACTCACACAAGAGAAGACTCTTCGACAAGCAAGAAAACTCCAAGCTAACAGAGCTGGTAGCTACCAAATTATTTACTCAATCATCCATAATAATTTAATAAATCTAAACATTTTTAGAGTCCATTGTCTCCCAAAATTGAAGTACACTGATCTAAGGAATCAATTGTACAAGAAGTCCATATAAATGGAATTCTTCTATGAATAAAAAAGGCTCACGAAAAAGCAGGATTTCCAAAAAAGCTCGCTTATTAGACCCAACACTTTCATTGAGCTAGATATTCATGAGTGACTAGTATTATTACAGAAGATGAAGGAAATTAAAACAGAGAATTGAATCTAACAATAAAAAGATGGTTGTTTTAGAACATAAAGCGTAACACATTTTTAAGAAATTGAATCTAGGTACACAAATGCAAAGCAAGTTAACCGTACGTGAAGCACAATTTTCTTACATGGTGGTTTTGCATAACCAGGCAATCCGTACTCAACTTCTTAAGGAGCTTCGGGGGAAATCTGAAAAATGCGCACGAGTATCACGTTGCGAAATCATGTCATTCTAGAAGCTTAATACCAAGAAGAAAATAAAACAACCTGGATTAAGCTGCAAAAAATGTTAAAGACGGCATGGAATCTTTTTCTTACTCATGACAAGACTATCCAGAAACTTTTGGATCTTGTGTACAACTTCATTATCAATATTGAGTCAAAGTGTTTGAAAATCAAAAAATGGTAAGCATGTTGAGAAAGTTAGATGTGAAGAGGCTTCTAGCATCATTAATTGTAACAACATAAAAATCAATTAAAGAGCAATGAAAACTATGTACCTTTGGAACAAGGTTCCTTCAATATTAATGTTTTTGACAAATTAGAGGGTAGATGCCTGATTTGCTCCATCAAATGTTTCCAGAATGTTTTTGTCCTATTGTTGAGGAAGAGAAAAAAGTAAAAATAAAAATAATGAACAGCAAAAGCAATCAGCAATGCCGGAAAGAGTACCATCATATTATAATCATTGTAAGCAATAAAATATATTTTCTTACACAAGAGACAAACTAAAAGCATACAGTAAAGCCATAAGAAGCACACACATAATATGCATACAAAATCCAAATTGAAATTGAACATCAAGGTATTAATCAAGAGATGAACAAAACATGTTTCAAGCCTAAAATAAGCACAAGTTAATCAGACACAAATTTGGAAAGCTACGCTAACCAACTAGAAAATCAAAATGGGTGAAGGGTGAAAAATTACCTCGCTAACGATCATTGATAAAAGTTCAAAGCCTAAGCAAATGGCATATATGGATAAGCAAAATGTGGAGATCTAAAGCGGGTCGTGTGAGCTTGTGGCATAACGGCATGGTGGATGTTTTGCATAATGTAGGTCGATAGGGTTTCGTATGGTATGGGTCTTAGAATTTGAGCAGTGGTGTTAGGATTTCTTATGGCATGGACCATTGAATTTTAGGGCTCAAAGAAGAGAATTTTTAGAGGTATGAAGAAAAAGAAGGATATCGCCAGAGAGATGAGGCGGCTGGCCATGGATTTAGGAGTTAGGAAATTTTATGTTAATGTTGATTTAGGGTTTTTTGCTTTTGCTTTTATATTGTTGTTTTCTATATTAATTTAATTTGATAATTTCAACATGTTCAACACAAACTAATTTATGAATTTGGCCTGGTGGTTTGTTGGTTGAACATAAACCACTTTAGTTTTGGGTCCTAGGTTTGAGTCGCAACTAAAACAAAAATAGATTTTTTTTTGTTTTTGATACCTTAGTGTCGACGATCTCTGATGTTTAATATACAAACACCATAAAATCAGTAATTAGTGACACTTGTTTGTTAAACACAGAAAATAACCCAAATATATGTAATTACTGATACTTTTTAGAAAAGTGTCACAAGACAAGTATCAGTAAAGCTATTTTTCTAGTAGTGCTAGCTGCCATATCACTCGGTTCACCCAAAGAGTGTTTACGAAGTATAACTAAGAAGAAGTGAACCTGTTGCAGTAGAATATCCAACAACAGGGGAATATCCCTTGCCAACCCATTTTAATTTTTCATCATCTGAAACTTTTCTTTTATTTATTTATTTTTATTGTTCAATTTGCAATTTTTTGCCTCTTAATGCATGCATGTTTGCTTTGATTTAGTTTGTGTGCTTGTGAGGACATAGCACCTCTCAAGTTTAGGGGGTTGTGCTATGGTGTTATGTGTTTGTGAATGCATGTGTTTGTGTTGAGTGTCATGTGAAGCTCTGTTATCGAGTATTTATGTATGGATTGAAAAAATTAATGATGATGAATTGAGTGACATTCAATATTTGTGATTGCTAAAATAAGGATAGTATACAAATGAAGGCTGGAATTTTGTCTCAACACTTAGATTTTGGTTGAGTTTCATAAGTATGCTGTAGTGGAGCTAGAAGAAAAATATTGAGGGTAAAAAAAAATCTTAAGTTTGAGGAAATTTTTTTGTCAAACTGTGCTTCTTATGAAATAAATGCTGCTCCAATGGCTTATGTTGCTAGTAACCAGAGCTGAGTATATACTCTATATGCAGACTTGAGTCCAAAGGTAACAAGAGTGATGGGGATTGTTGTAGCATCTATAAAGAGAGAGAGAGAGAGAGAGAGAGAGAGAGAGAGAGAGAGAGAGAGGTCATCTATCTAGGATAGTGAGTAACTAGGTTTGTTCATGAGCCCCATGTTCAACCTTGAGTTACAAGTATCTTGAGATAAGACCATGTTGTGAGCAGTGCTGTTGCAACTCTGATCTGTGCATTGGTTGAGTAATTGGGTGTCATCACTATAAGTGATAGATATTCACATGAAAAATCAATGATAAATTGAAGATAATTTGATAAAAAAAAGAATATTATGCTATAACACAGTTTGGACTTTGTTTGTGATTTCTGCTCCCCCATGTATGAATGTACTTGTGGTCTACCTCTGAAGTATATGTAACATTTGTGCAATGCTACAACATCTTTAAAATTTGATCAAAGTAGCACACACACATACTTTGGACAGAATGAGACCTAAGTCCAGAATTGAACTATTGTGGTAGTTTTGCATGATTAAAAGTGTGATCTGAGGGTTGAGAAATCTTTGCAAACTTGATGACAAAGCTAATTTGTTAGTGCATGATTGTGTGATTGAAGTGTGAGTATTGTTATCATTACTTGAGGACAAGTAATGGTTTAAGTTTGAGGGTGTGATAACTTTATGAAATGAGAGTTATCATGATACTTTTAGACTTAAATAATGATTACTTAGAAAGTAAATGATGTGTTTTTATTGTATTTTTTTTAGTTTATCTTTAATCAAATTTTTTTATTTAGAATAATCCGTATGCTTAAATCTCATGCATAATTGTAGTTGATCGGAAGCTTAAATTTCAATAAGGGAATGTTGTTACAATGGGCTTATAAAAATAAGGAAAGAACTTGGCTGTAGAAGAATTGAAACAAATTTAGAACAATGCAGTTACTGTAGCCGTTACTGTAGCAATCATGAAGCATTGACAGAGAAGATTTCGCACGAGATACTAAGAAGATTGCGATTTGGAGTTTCCAAATCTGGAAGATATGCGCTCTAAACTTCCGGTTGCCTTAATTCCTAACAATAAAAGAAGCACACAAGTAAGGAAAGAGGAGAGTTGTCAACCAAGAACAAAAACCGAAAAGAAACAAGAGTAAAATAGAATTCAAGAGCAAGATTTAGGACTGCATCAGAGGAGAACACGTAGAGATCAATCGGGAAACCAATCCTTCTTATTCTTTTCTTGTTTTCTCGTTTACTTTTCAATCAAGAGGATGTATTTGATGGCTGAAACCCATTTATTTATTTTTCTTTTGCAAATCATGAACTAAATTTATTTGTGGTTGAGTGATAAACAATCTTCATGGTTCATTGACTGATTATATGTGTTGCTGCATGTTTGCTATTACGCTTTGTTTTGATAATACTTATTTCTATTTATTATTTCGGCTGACCACCCATTTAATGAAACTAGTTAAGAAAGAGCGGCAAAAGGGCCTATCTCATTGGGACATTCAGAGTAATACTTGGTTTTAGATTGAGTTTCCTGAATTGAGTTTTACTTGATTCCAAAAGGGCCATGCTTAATCTAAAACTAGTGTTGAACTAGACATAGGGATTCACCTCGTAGGGTAAATAGAACGTAGATCGTTTAATGCTATATTTAATGTTGGCGTAACAATTGATCATTGTTAGGTTGCATTAGATATAAGATATCCAACATGCGATAGCTGATGATGCATGAGAGATTCTACCCACTGTTGTAGCAACTAAACCTAAAATTGGAAGAAATAGTCAAAACCATTAAGAGAGCTTAATCACTCAACTACTCCATTTCCATTGGTTTCATCCTTGTGTTCGACGTAATAATTTTCTTTGCTGCATTTTATTTTAGTTTGTTTATTAGTTTTATTAGTTGCTTTATTTTCAATTAAAACAAAATTGCATTGTTAAGATTGCTGTAGCAAATCTAATAACATCAATTCTTGTGAAGACGATCTGAATACTTATCAGTATATTACTTATTGTGTACACTTGCACACTAACACCCGTAGCATTTGAATTAACATACAACAATAACCTTTGGCAACGAGTCTGAAAATATCTAAATGATGTCCAATACCTAAAACCAAATAGTAATTTCCAATGCCTTTAACTGGAGCTTTAACCCAATTCCCTATGAAAATAAACTTCTCATTTGGGTTTATGCTTTGGATCGTAAGAAATCTCTGTATCGTGTTTGCAACTTAAGTAGTGCAACTAATCCACCACGTGTTATAAGGAACTTCAACTAATTTTTATTCAAAACATGCTAAAGCACTAGGCTTACCTTTCTTTTTGAACCAAGCTTTATGCTTTAGGCAATCCTTAGCAAAATGTCCATGTTTCTTGTAGAAATGACACTTCTCATTCTTAATGTCCTTCTTGTAGACTTGGGTGGGTTGCACTTTCAGCTTTGATATTTCTTTCTTGCCCTTGTGATAATTTTTTCTTTCAGGCTTCTTTTTAGCTCCTTTATGACCCATGAGGTTAATTGAGTGAATTCTTTGTTTCTTAAGTCTTGTCTCTTCTTGAATAAGCTTGGTTTAGAGCTCATTTATATTCAATTTGTTTTTAATGGTGTTATAATTTATTTCAAATGCACCATACTCAGAAGGCAAAGAGTTGATAATGAATTGTACAAGGAAACTTTCACTTACTTCCATCCCCATATACCTCAATTTTGCTGTTGTGTCTATCATCTCAGTCACATGCTGATGCATGGTATGTGTGCCATCAAACTTACATGTGGTCAACGTACCTATTAATGCCCCAGCAAGAGATCTATCAGCCAATTCAGACTTCACAAATTCCATATATTCCTTAGCTTTTTCAGTTTTCAGAATTGTAGACTTGATGTTGTTGGCAACTGTCATCTGCATAAACATTATACTTAGTCTGTTTAATCTCTCCCAAGTCTTATGGAAAGATCTCTCTTTAGCACTGTTTTCATCAATAATAGCAGCTGGCCTTTCAGTTAATAGTTTTAAGTCAAGATCCAAAACACCTAAGTGAAACTAGACTTTCTCAGACCAATCTAGGTAATTAAGGTCATTGAAAATAACAATAGACGAAGCTTGCGAATGAAGAGCAACATGCATAGGTGCTGCAAATATATATAAATGCTCATACATTAAGTAGCTGAACCCTAATAATTTTTATAAAAATTATCGGATCAAATGTGTTCGATAATATCGCTTGTGAAGTATAAAAAAAAAAAAGGTCCTGGAGCAGTTCCACCTTGAAACAGCTCCAAAACCGTCGGATGCAAATTGTTACAATTATTTCAGATTCAGCTACAGGCACCAAACGATTTTGGAGACTGCTCTACGTTGGAGCTGCTCCAATGTAGCAGCTGCCAAATTATTATTTAGTTAACACTATCAATTTATGGAGATAACACTCTGATTACCTTTTCCACACCTAGTCATTTTTCATGTGAACAACATATGACAAAAAGTTCAAATCAAAATTTTATTTAAAATTAAAGACAACATATTCATATGTAAATTTATTTAGAGAGAGATGAAAAGTCCACTGGGAGAAGAATTTTTGTTAACGCACGAAAAGAATGGGCGCCGTCTTAAAAAGAATATTATAACGCACAAAGAGAATGCGTGGAATATTTAAAAGAATCTCTAGAGAATGTTCAGGATAAATGTCAAAGTGTTGTATTGAATTTAATCTTTATTTATTTATTTTTGACATCAAGATCGCCCTGGTTGGTGTGGAAAAGTAATTAACAAATTAATTAGGACCTTAATTGTCAACAATTTTGATTCGAGTACAGGAGTAATATTTATTTAAGCAGTTTCTTGGTCATCAATGGCTGCAGTAGTCTTCTTCGAGTAGGAAATTAAGACCCCTCATGATTCGTGAGAAAATTAATTCAAACCATTACAAGTACTTTTTCAATTAAGTACATTTTTCAGTTCAATTTAATTCAATTTAGTAAACTTGAACAGTCAATCTTTCAAAATCATTGGACTCAAATTAACCAGCAGCTAGCCTCCCTGCCTACTTTCAATAGACTCTTTTTTTTCAAACAAAAATTTATAAAGAAGATTAGAAGTGCCATTCCTCATTAATAGAGAAATGTATCGAAGAATTATTATATTAAATTTTGCATATGCATACATACATTCATAAAGAGATGAGAAAATTATCGTTTTCATGTGGATTGTTTAATTTAGTAATTATCAAAATTAATTAATCTAGATTTTTTTATGAACAAATAGATAAAAGATTTTTTTTTTGAAAAGTCGATTAAAGAATATTGAATGAGAAAAGTTTTAAAGCAAAATCAATTTAAACATCTGATTTGAGCATAACTATTCTAATTTAATTCCTATATATGTTTATGCAAGAAAAGTTTTTTTAATTACCGCATTTTACCCATGTTGACAATTAAAAATTCTAACTGTCTTTATAACCATTCTCCAGCAATATTAAAGATACTTCGGCACTAATTGTTTTTATAACCATGGTCGTCATAGACTAGGTGCATAAATCGATCATGAATCAGGATATATAGTACATTTTTGTCTACATCGTAGTTCATGACATTCATCGCATGAGCAACAAAACACATTTGTCATGCTACTCAAATTAATTGAATATTGGACAAATAGTTAAAAAACAAATCTCACAACATGAAAAAATCAACCTTGAATAACATAAATTTATTGAATAAATCTTCATAGATAAACTGCATCGCAACCCTATAAAAAATATAATTCATAATAAAACTAACGAGTCCATATGCAATTGTAATCATTCACATTTTTTTTTTTTGTTTAGAGGAGTATTTCATGCTCTTTTTGCAGGTCTACAAAAAAACTCTCGATTTTGTTAAGAAAATAATATTTGACCACAAAAAAAATATTATCATAACTGAAATGATAGCACTTTAGTATAAATAGTATTGTTATTTTGGGCCTGTTTGGGTTAGCTTTTGCTTTTGCTTCTACTTAAAAGATAAGTAAAATCTCTAGTTTATTTTTGCTGTTTGGAAGAGAAGCTCTTTTTGAAGTCTAAAGTAAAATCTCTAATTTATTTTTGCTGTTTGGAAGAGAAGCTCTTTTTGAAGTGTTTGGACGACCATCTAAAATACTTTTTAATCATTATAAAGTCATTAATACCCTTAAATATTTGAGTCTAACAAATACTTATCAAATTTAAAAATCAATGACAAAAAAAATAATTATTTGATCAATCTAATTAAACTTTTGCAAATTAAAGTACCGTTTTTCTTTATAAAAAAAGAAGACCAAAAATAATTAGATTAAGTTTATCTAAGCATAAGTTCCCTAACAATATTTTCACGAACCACTTCCATTTCACTTGCTTTATTTTCATCAACATTAATGTTAGTTGATGATTCTTCATTCCAAGTCAACTTTATAAATTTACTTCAAAAAATAATTAAATAAAGCATAATCGAATGGACAAATAATCAAAGCATGAGATTTCCGTGTATATATACATACGTTAAAAAATTAAAAATAAGATGCAAATCAAAGTATGAGATTATAAAAAAAAATTCTTACTTGAAAGAAGATTGGTGTGGTGATTGTGCTCCTTCTGTTGGTTTTTTTTTTTTTGGGTTGAACATTGAAGAGGCAAAATAAGAAAAATACGTAAGAAATAGGATTTAAAGGTTTGGATATGAATGTAGTATTTTTTTGTTCCTTTGTTAATTTAAGGTTAGTTTAAGAATTATGAAAAGTGTAATAAATGAGAAAATAATTTCTCAAAAGGTTTTTTTGGGAAAAGTTAGAAATCTTAGCTTTCTATATAATCAAAGCATGCGATTTCTAACTTTTCCCAAAAGACCTTTGAGTTGAAAAAACGACTTTTGGTTTGACACCTAAACAGTCCCAAAAGACTTTTTTTTTTAATTTTAAAAGTAAAAAAAGAACTTAATTAAGCTAACCCAAACAGACACAAATATATTATAATAATAATACTATAGCACAAATAATATCCTATTTTCTGTCTTCACGCTGTTTAAAATGATTGCTCTTTATGAGTAAATTCAGATTTCACTTTGACTTGCCGAAACTTTGAATTTTAGCAGGGGCAATACAAACAAACTAAAAGTAGCCTTCTCTTAATGATATAAATAACTCCACTTATCTCGCTTACTACTGATCAGTGCCATTAACCCTTTTCTAGCTTACTACTCAGTGCCATTAGCCCTTTTCTCTAGACTCGTTCTCTCATCTCTCTCTCTCAAAAACAAAATGGGTTCTGAAACTCAAATGACTCCAACCGAAATCTCAGATGAAGAAGCAAACCTCTTTGCCATGCAACTAACCAGTGCCTCGGTCTTGCCAATGGTTCTCACATCAGCTATCGAGCTTGATCTTTTAGAGGTCATTGCTAAAGCTGGCCCAGGTGCTTTCATGTCTCCAAAACAAATAGCATCTCAGCTGCCCACAAAGAACCCAGATGCCCATATCATGCTCGATCGCATATTGCGTCTTTTGGCTAGCTACTCAGTTCTTAACTGCTCTTTGCACGCTCTCCCAGGTGGCGGAGTTGAGAGGCTTTATGGCCTTGCACCCGTTTGTAAATTCCTTACCAAAAATGATGATGGTGTTTCACTTTCCAACCTTTGTCTCATGAATCAAGACAAGATTCTTATGGAGAGCTGGTAAGTGTCCGTCCTGTAATTTTATTCTTCTTTAATGTTACAAAAAAATACAAATGAATTTTTTTCTTAAAAAAAAAATTCCAACCGACCAACTTTTCGCAAAAGTTCATATAAATATCAAGGTTTTTTTTTTTTTTTCACGTAATAATACATTTGAAAACCACTTCATCAAGTGTCTGAGCTGGTTCATATGTCCATCTTAATTTATTTTAAAAAATAGGGAGATGGACAAAGCTTATTTGTCTATCTTGATTAAGAATAGATTGAATAATTTTGATAAGCGATAATGCATATTCATATCCAGATTAATGTGGTTAACTTTCCGGGAATTTGATGTGGTTTGGTACAGGTACCACTTAAAAGACGCAGTACTTGAAGGTGGCATCCCATTCAACATGGCCTACGGGATGACTTCATACGAGTATCATGGCAAAGATCCAAGATTCAACAAGATTTTCAACAATGGAATGTTTTCTCATTCTACCATTACCATGAAGAAATTTCTTGAAAATTACAAAGGCTTTGAAGGCCTCAAGTCAGTTGTTGACGTCGGTGGTGGAATTGGAGCCTCACTTAACATGATTATCTCCAAGTATCCATCAATTAAAGGCATCAATTTCGATTTACCACACGTAATTCTAGATGCTCCAGCTTACCCGGGTGTGTGTATATGTATATATATCGATCGTTATTGTTTGCCTACCATATAGATTTTTTATAGGGAAATTAGCAGACTTTTCCACCAAAGAATTAGATGCATTAAAAAATGAGGAAAATACAATCACTGTAATAAAGTTTGCTTAAATGGTCATATAAATTATTTTAATTTCATAAATAGTCACCCAAAGACTTTTTTTGACTACTATACCCTTTGATTGAGGCAAATTTTTTTATAATAAGTGCAAATACAATACAAAATAAAAATAATACATAAAACCATATAAATACAAATAAAATATTAAAATAAATATAATTGATAAAATAACAAATATTATGCTATTGCCAGAATGTTCTGACAGATTTTTGTTAATTATTAAATTTATCAATTAAAAAATTAACTTTAAAATTTATGCTCAGATAAACATGATATAATGAAATTAAAAAAAAATGAATAAAATAGGTAATATAGATTTTGTAAGTTATTTTTAATGTTAAATACAATTATTTTAATATTTTAATCTATGATAAATATTTTATTAATTAATGTATATAAAAAAAGTTAATAATATTAACAAAATTTTTAATGTTGAATATATATTAACAAAATTTTAATGTTAAATATAACTTATAAAATTTATATTATTTATATATTAGATTGTTTTGATTTTACATTTGTATTTGTTGTAAAATTTTATTTAAATTCAATTTTTGGATAATCGAAGGGTATAATCATAAAAAAAGATTTTATATGACCATTTAAGCAAAATCATAAAGGTATAAATTATCGTTCCCAAAAACATATATAGGAATATTGCCAATTTCCCCCCACTATAATCGATATATATCAGTTACACTCTATTATTTTTATACTAACCAATCATTCCTTCTCTCCCCTGACAGTATAATTTTATAACATTACCCTTTTTGTCAAATACACTTCTGTTCATATTTATTATAAATTAAATAAATCTTATGAATGAAAATTAAAATAAAAAATAATATTAAAAACTAAAAATCTATATTTTGATGTGAATAAAATATTAATATTAAAATATTTTTTCTTTTTTATTTTATAAACATTTTCTTATAATAAATATTTTAAAATTAAACGTAAAAAGTACAAGAAAATATTTTATTGTTTATTTTATAATATTTTATTATTATTATTTAAGTTTTCTTATAATAATTTTTTATCATTGTATAATAATTTTCTTATATATTTATTATAATAAAATTTTTTATAAAATAAAAAGTATAAAACATCTATTATTAATTTTTTGTTCACATGAAAATATATATTTCTTGTTTTTGATACTTAATTTTTTTATTTTAATTTCCATTCATATAATTTATTTAATTTATAATCAATATGAATGAAAGTGTATTTGAAAATAAGGGTAATATTGTAAAATTATACTGCCAAGGAACTATTGACTATTATAAAAACAACAGGGGGTTAATTAGTATATATTAATTACCGTAGGAAAAAATTGGCAATCTTTTAAATATTTATAACCTAATAGAATTATTAGTGGTCTGCCCAAAGTTTGATGACACTTCAAAGATAAAATAATGATAAAATAATCATTTTATTTAGATTCCCTAGAAGTTTCTAACATCATAAATGACAAAGTGAAAAATTAATTTATAAACTTTGCAAAACTTTGGTGGACAACTGATAATTTGAAAAGGTTTTGAATAGTTTGGATCATGTGGATCAAATCTTGAGTCGACGATTGATAATTTCCGGATTCTATATCCTATATTAATTGTTTTTATCCATGGTTGAATTCGATGTAGGTGTTGAGCATGTTGGTGGAGACATGTTTGTCAGTATTCCAAAAGGGGATGCCATTTTCATGAAGGTTATTAGTTTTTGCCATTCTCGGCCTCTCAGCAGGCTTTTAAGCTTATAACATCTTATTATCTTAATTTATTGATTAGAATCTTAATTAATTTTGTGCTGTTACTTACAGTGGATATGTCATAATTGGAGCGAAGAGGCTTGCGTGAAAATCTTGAAGAATTGCTACGAAGCACTTCCAGAAAATGGGAAAGTGATTGTTGCTGAATGTATTCTTCCAGTACTCCCAGACCCAAGCCTTGCTTCCAAACAAGTGATCCACATTGACTGCATTATGTTAGCTCATACTATAGGTGGGAGAGAGATGACTGAACAAGATTTCGAAACCTTGGCTAAGGCCGCTGGATTTCAAGGTTTCAAAGTTGTGTGCTCTGCTTTTAGCACTTACATTATGGAGTTTCTTAAAAAGCCGTGAGTCTTTGGTTTCTTTGTTGCACTTACGTTTCAAAATAATGTGGTTTTCCTATTTATGTATTTCTCTATCTACGTTACCGAACAAGAAAAAGTTCATATTTGCTTTTGTTTAAATAAATACTTAATTTTTAATGTGGACGCGTTTTGTTTAGAAGAATACTTTTTTACTCTTATTATCATTTATCATAACCATAATTTAATCTCTCCCCATCCATGCGAGCAAGTTTCAAACTTCAGACCTTTTTATTTTTATTTTTATAAGAGATTCTACCATTTCAATTAGATGACACACTAATTTAGAATAATACTAATTATTGTAACAAAAAAAAAATGAGATTACTACTTTCTCCCTAGAGAAACTTATATTTATTAATATTACCTACTAGTATTTTCGCAATACCTCATTACCTCTTCAGATTATAATTTAATAATATAACTCTTATTTCTAAGTACACTTTTACCTTTGAGCAACATGACTTCAGAAGTTAGATTTAATTTGCTTAAATAGCCTAACCACCACATCATATTTTCACGTGTCACATTTTTTTATGCCTACAATAACTTTACCAGTATCGGCTAAAATCTCGAATTAATAATGCTTCCAAGTCATTACATCACACTTTTGTATTTCATCACCTAGTTTTTCTGTATCAGTAAATGTAACGTAAATAGAATTCAATTTTTATAAGCTAACTAAAGCAAGAGAGCTCTGGTACATTACTGAATTAAAATTAGTCGTGATTGACTTTGTGTTAAAGTACGTGTTGTTGCTGGATGAGTATATAATATATACATTTTTTATCTTTAATTATAAAAATGTTATTTATTATTATATGTTATTTTTAATTAATTAAATTATTTCATTAGACAGGAAAGTAATTGGAGATTGGGAAACCGACACTGGATAAAAGATCAATAAGTGGAAAGAATTGAAGAATTCAAGATTATGTCCCAAATAATCTTCCGCATGAGATCAAAATAATTAAAGAAAAAATTTATTCGGCAATTTGAAATGCATGTGCCAGACACTAAAAGAAGACATTATTAATTTGCCTTTTGCTTTTAAGTCAAACGAGTGGCTAGCTTTCAAATTTTAACAGGAAAATAATATAAAAACAATTTGGTGAGTGGGCATGGATATTTAGCTTATGAGAGGCGGTTTCCTAGCAATCATAATTTGAGAAGATTCTAGCCAAGTTGCACATTATATGAAGGCAAGCCACGACCGCGTAAAGGGAGAGGAGGCATTCGGAGAGAAGGCGGGAGTGGCAGCAGCAGCAGTTCCGTTCTGATTTTATTTTATTTGTTACTCTTTATTTAAGTATGTCTAGTTAATTTTTTTATATTGAGATTAAGGATGAAACTATATTCAATAAAATAATTTTTTTATTTAATTAATTTCCTACATATTTTCTTTAATATTTATGGTTCTTGTTTTACATGATTAGTTGAATATAATTAAAAATTTGCACCAATTCTATCATGCATTATTAATTGTTAGGATTAGTATTTGACTAAATTTATGCTTGAATCTATAAATTCTATATATGATTATTTTTATTATGTATCTTTCATTAAATTATTATATTCATGAGACGACATAATTTGATTTCGAGTTGTCACTTTAAAATTGGGGATTAATTAATAATTACTAATTGAATAGTGGTAGATTATGAAACTTTGGTAATTTTTATCTTATTGAATTCTCTTTTGTTTTAATTACTTTCTTAGTTTAATTAGTTTAATTTCTCTTAAAACTCAATTTGCTCAACTAGGTTAGGATTAATATTAATTTTAGATTTAAATTAGACATTTCAATTTATAACAATCCATGTGGGTTCGATTTCGTTACCACTATTCTATTTCTAGATTCGTGAGCTTGCGAGTATATTAAAATTTTACACAACATTGCTCAAACTAGAATATACAATGATTGCATGCTGATGTATTACACGATCGATAACCAAAAGATATTAAGTTAATCGTTTGAGAAAACAAGTGATGCTGCTTATTGAAGATTAATTAGATTAACGGTGTTTTGTAAAGTTTTCAATTAAATAGGTCCATTAAGTAAATAAGACAGGAAGCAGATGAAAGTCTTAGAAACGTAAAGACAGTGTAAAAGTTAGTTTCATGCCTTTAGAGTTTACTTTGTTGACCCTCTGGACGAAATTATAAGTTGGTTGTTAGGACTTCTTATTAATGGATCTACGTTTGTTGTTCAACAATATAAATGTCTGTTCTAAGAAAATTCACGAGAGGATAGTTTTTCGGTTTATTTTATTATACCATGTACAAAAGAAATTGACACACGTCACTTCGACATGTATAAAATTAATTACTTCCCCATGATTGTCATTGTTTTGTGTTTCTTGAGTTTTTCTCATCACTTGTGTTGATTCCTTTTTGTTTATGTGTAAACTTCATTGAATGTTAGTTTCTAAACATTAAATCAGGGGCGTCGATATGCCTTGAACTTGTTGCTAAAGGGGACTCTATCTGTTATAATTCACAAAAAAATGCTACCGCTGCGCTAATATATAGAGAAAGAAGCTGATCACCACTTTTGCTTAACCAAATCAATTATACTTTGGCCTGCATTTGTTATATTTTTAAAAGTGCAACACGTCTATCTATCTTATCAATCGCTATAATTAATAAATAATCACATGTAAGCAAACCATTCTAAATGGTCATGCTTTTCGCTTAACATCATACTGCCTAACACATTTTTTTCTTTTTTCTTTTTTAATTTTTTTCAGAAAACTTGAGATTCCATATGAGGGATGATGTATTCTAGAGACACGATTTTAATAGCTAGAAAGGCCAAATAATATTTGAAATTCTTTGCTTTCAAGATAGGGCCGTGATCACCTCGTGATTTACTTTTAAATTTTTACTTGAGCGAATATAAAATTGACAATTAGTTTTATTAAAATAAATAAATTTGAATCTGTTGAGTGCGGAATACAGAATTAAGCGCACCAAATAATCATAAGAAAAATAAAAGATACAAAATTTAATGTGGTTCGACAATATGCCTATGTCTAGAGTGAGAGAAAATAATTGTATCACTAACAATTATTGGAGTACAATATTTAAGTAAAGAAAACCTTACTTCTCATAACCCAAATACATTCAGTACTCTCACACACTTGAAAGAAAAAACTTTTCAAATACACCCTCTCTAATTGCTCACTCTCTTAACAATTCTACAATTGAATTGTTACTCTTTTATATGTTTTGGGATGTTTTAGCTCTGTGAATGAAGCTCTATTTATAGTTCAGCTTCACTGCAAAAAAGTCTCAAAAGTAGTTGGCAAAGGTCCTGCAATTTAGCGCCAAATTGAAAAAACAAAAATGCATGCTTCTCTACCTTCAATTTTCCAATTTTTGTCAAGAAAAGCACGTGGATTCAATGAATTCAAAATCCAACATGTGAACCCCTTTTTTTCTTTTGACTTTTCAACAATTCTTCACCTCGGCGAATATTTATCTAAATCTGAGCCGACTATCGATGAACCATCATCCCCAAAGTGGTTGTATCTTTGTGACTGCCTGCCTACGTACCCATAATTTGGGATCAAATTAACTATAGTTAAAAAAATTTTCCAAACCCAACACATTTGAAGGATTTGAATTATTTTCTAGCAATGTTGAAACTTAACTCCAAAAATCGCATTTATTAACATATCTGATGGATTATCTTTGGTATCAATTTTTCTCAACAACATAGCATCGCTCTCGATAACTTCCCTCACATAATGATATTTCACATCTATGTGTTTTGTTCGAGCATGATGTGTTTAGTTCTTTGCCAAGAATATCGTACTTTGATTATCATAGAAGACCTCAATGTTCTCATGGACTACTCCTAAATCTCTTAACAAGCCTTTTAATTAAATAGCTTCCTTTACAGCCTCAGTTGCTGCCTTGTACTCTACTTTCATAGTGGAAAAAGCAATTGTCGATTTTAGAATCGACCTATAACTAATTAGACCTCTACCCAATATGAATACGTGACCCGTTGTTGATCTTTATTGTTAAGGTCTCCGGCAAAATCAGGATCACAATACCCAACACGTTGTTGACCACAATCCTTCTTGAATAATAATCCAACATCGACTGTCCCGTACAAATATCGAAGAATCTACTTCACCACAAACCAATGGTTTTTGACCCGGATTATACATGTGTCGACTAACCATACTTACAACTTGAGATATATTGGGCCTTGTGCACACCGTACCATACATAAGACTATCCACAGCACTAGCATATGAAACATGAAACATGAAACATGTAATCACGCTCTTCTTGAGACGTAGGACATGAAGAAGAGCTTAATTTAAAATGAGGAGCTAGAGGAGTAGAAATTGGTTTGGTTTTGTCATCCATGCCAAACCTCTCTAACACTTTCTTCGAATAAGATGTTTGAGTCAATTTTTGTCTCTACGAATCTCCATCCCAAGTATTCTCTATGCATCACCCAAGTCTTTTATCTCAAACTCAAACACTAACTGCTTCTTTAATCTTTCAATCTCACCTCCATTTTTGAAGCCATAAGTATAGAGTCAACATAGAGTAACAGATAGATGAAAGCTCCATCTGCAATCTTTTAAAGTAAACATAGTGATCATGTTCGCTTCTGGTGAATTTCTGCCCTTGTATGAATTGAATAAATCTCTTATACCACTGCCTTGGTGGTTGTTTCAACATGTACAAAGATTTAATCAATCTGCACACACGATTCTCCTTTCCAGCAACTTTGAAACCATAAGATTGAGTCATATAGATTTCCTGCTTTAAATCTTCATGCAAGAACGCATTCTTAACATCTAATTGAGCCAACTCTAACTCATATTCAACGACTAGGGCAAGTAGGATAGGAATGAAAGTATGCTTTACAATTGGAGAAAACACTTCATTAAAATACAAATAACTTCCATCACAACTCACTAACATGACTCACTTACTCAACTAATAAAACTCAACTCTAATGGAACGCCTAGCCAATTCTTACGTAAACAACATGCATAAATAAATTAAGTGGCAGCCAACTCACATGTAAACTACATGCATAAATTAATTAAGCTCACATCACAACTTGAGCTACAAATATTTGTTTAGGGCATATAATATATCATTTCGGAACCTGGAACAAGATGAATCTAACATTGCTATCCCAATATTCGCTCCATGTTTCGGCTGGAAATTCCCTTTCTTTTGTTTTCATTTTATAAATTTAATTCCTATTGCTTTTAGCATTTAAATGCTGTTCTTTTCCTTACCTTTAAAAAAAGGAAAAAATGCTGTTTGTTTATTTTTCTTATTTCAATTAAGAAAATTTTATCATATAAGATTTTTTTTAAGTTTGCCTATTTTGATAAATTTGTAATATTTAAGGTTAGTATAAAAGGGACTTTAAAATCCTAACTTTGTCATTCAGACTTCTATCAATAATATTTCATACTTTCATACACTTGTATTTCTTTATTTTTTTTAATGTTTACGTTTGCGTTCCGTAATTTGACGTTAACCGAATCACTCCTTTTAACTATTATTCTTGCCTCAATGTCTTTGCTAATTGCTTAATCATAGGAACTGTGTCATAGGATCTTTTCTTTTATACTGCACAAGCAATATTATCGAACACATTTGATCAGGTAATTTTTATAAAAATTATTACTTAGTTAACATTTACAATTTATGGAGATACTACTCTGATTACCATTTCCACACCTGGTCATTTGTCATTTGTACCACACAAGACAAAAAGTTCAAATCAAAATTTTATTTAAAATCAAAGATAACAAATTCATATGTAAATTTATTTAGAGAGAGATGAAAAGTCCACCGCCACCGGGAGAAGAATTTTTCTAACGCGGGAGAAGAATTTTTCAAACGCAGGAAAAGAATGAAAAGTCCGCCGCCACTGGGAGAAGAATTTTTCTAACGCAGGGAAAGAATGCGCGCAATATGAAAAAGAATGCGCGTTATATTACAATGCACGAAGAGGATCGCTGGAGGAAATTGAGAATAAATGCCAAAAGTTTTGTACTGAATTTATTCCTTATTTGCTGATTTTTGACATTAAGATAGCCCTGGTTGGTGGGGAAAAGTTATTAACAAATTGGCTAGGATATTTGAATTGTCAATAATTTTAATTCTAGCACACGAGTTATATTTGTTTACGCAGTTTCTTGGTCATCACTAGCAGAAGTAATTTTCATCGAGTAGGAAATTAAGACATGTCCATGATGTCATGAGAAAATTAATCCAAAGCATATACAAGTACTTTTCCAATTAAGTACACTTCACAGTTCAATTCAATTCAATTTAGTAAACTTGAACAGTCAATCTTTGAAAATCATTGGACTCAAATTAACCAGCGCCTGGCTGCTTTTAATATACTCTTTTTTAAAATAAAATTTCATAAAGAAGATTAGAAGTGTCATTTCTCATTAATAAAGAATGTATCGAAGAATTATTTTATTGAATTTTGCATATACATTCATACAATATACATTCATAAAGTGATGAGGAAATTATCGTTTTCATGTGGATTTTTTAATTTATTAATTATCAAAATAATTAATCCTATATTTTTACGAACTAATAGATAAAATAAGTTTTTTTCTTTTGTTTTTTTTGAAAAGTCGATTAAAGAAGATTGAATGAGAAAAGTTTGCAAAATCAGTTTGTACATCTGATTTTACTATAACTATTCCAATTTAATTGCTATATATGTTTATGCAACTAAAGCTTTTTAATTACCGCTATATATGTTGACAATTAAAAATACTAATTGTTTTTATAATCATTCTCCAGCATTATTAAAGATACTTCGGCACTCTTTGTGAATTTAAAATATTGCAATTCATTATAGATTAAGTGCATAATAAATCGATCAGGAATCAGGATATACGGCACTTTTCGTGTACATCGTAGTTCATGAAATTCATCGCATGAGCAAAATAACACATTAATTATACTTCTCAAATTAATTAAATATTGGACAAATATTAAAAAGAACTCCCAACATGAAAAAATCAACTTTGAATAGCATAAATTTATGGAATCAAATCTTCTTAGTTAAAATGCATCACAACCCTATAAAAAATATAATTCATAATAAGACTAACTTTGAAGAGTATTTATTATACTAAAATTAGTTAAATATTGGACAAATATTAAAAAGAACTCCCAACATGCTGTTGTAATCATTCACTTCTTCTTTTCCTTTTTTTTTTTTAATAACTTTGAAGAGTAATTGGTCTGGTAAAAAACTCTTAATTTTATTAAAAAAATTATTTGACTACAAAAGAAATATTATCATATCAGAAGTGATAGCACTTTAGTATGGCAAGTGTTGTCGTACGTGTCGTATGCTATAATAATATTAGGGTAATTATCATAAACCTCCCCTAACGTTTGGCGTATTCTCAGTTTGAGAGATTATTTTCGCATATTATCAGTCACCTCCCCTAACGTTAGTATACCATTTAGTATAATTTGAGTTGGTGAGGGTAAAATGGTAATAGAATTCATTAATAATAAAAAAATTTTAACAAACTTTAAATTATCACATTGGATTCTGAGAATGGTTTGAAATTTGTTCATGTCCATTGGGTTTTGAAACTGAGCAAGCATTTAACCAAAAGATATAATCACTCCACCAAAAAAGAAAGAATGTTTGAAGTTCGTTCATATCCATTGGGTAAAACCCAGAAACAAGCATTTAACCAAAAGATATTATCACTCCACTAAAATAGAAAGAGAAATGGGCAACTCGCTGCTCAGTTCAAACCAAAGCTACTGAGAACAACATTCAATCCATTTTCTCCATTTCTGTTATGTTTTAGTAGAGAAAGAGTGCCACAAGCAAGAAACAATGACGACAAACCTGAAGATGCCAACACCAGGGATGACTGAATCACGACGGCAAAGTGGAAGAAGACTGACCAATGAGTTTCGTCGTCGACCCACAAACAACCCCAGTTCATCTGAGCCACGAAAAAGGTATGAAAATGGCTTATTACTATGCATGTCAATTTTATCAGCTGGAACTAGTCAATTTGGTAAAATTTGTACAATTGATGTCAATAGCTTTTTAAGAATATCTTAGTAATGCTTCCAATTTTTTTCCCATCTATTGGCATTAGTTGTAGGTTAATGATTGTTGTGAATGCGTGTTCAATTGATTTTGATTCAAAATGGCTCCACCTATATACTGCTGCCTTGTGAATGACTGAAAATGGGTGTGGAAAATTTTGAATTTTTTAAGCTACTATCGAATAATTGTTGAACGTGGATGCATGGTAATTTTTGTGAAATTGAAGATGGGATTGAGTGTTGGAGATAACTTGAAGTGTATATTAATCTGTTGAGGCTACTAGATTTTATTTTTTATTTCCATGATGGTATTAAAGTGGAGTGGGTCGATAAAATTTCAGGAGTTGTTGCATTCTTGCTTACTGGAATGCTGTCTTTTTACATTTTGTAGAACACAAATAATGTCACCAAATTGTCTCTTGTAGCACACGAAAAGTTACATATTAAAGTCTTATAGCACTTAAAAAATGCTACCAAATTGTCTATCACAGCATAGTAAAAATACTATGGTTTTGAATGATTTGTAGCTTTTTGAAGATGCTGATAATTATAAATAAATCACTAATAGCCTTGAACAAATGTTAGAGAAATACAATATTACTTTTAGATAATAACATAAAACTTTCTCATATAAAAACATATAATCCATATGAACAAAAAAACACAATATATTATTTATATCGATGTTATATCAATGTAATAATTTAAGAATTTTATAATTGAAGATCAATATCAATTACAAATAAAATTATGCTTAATTATCAATAAAATGAAGTATGGAAATTGTCAATTCAAAATTGTGAACTATAGGCTAAAATCGAAAATAGGAAAAAATTCAGCCACATGAAAGCACAAGCTATGTAAAAAATGCAAACGCCATAGAAAAGTAAACTGGATCTAGTACTTATTTTTTCTCATTTAAAATAAATAAGAAGAAAAAGGGTTATCAAGACTAATACTGTTGGGAATAAACATTTTGCTTTTCAAATTAAATAAGATTTCTATTAACTAACTAAACTCATAGTTTATTAAAATGAAATAGAGAATAGATTAGAAGCTATATAATAGATAAATGATATATTGAAAACAAACAAGTGCACCTTTTGTAAAAGCAAAACCCATAACTTCACTGGTTTATGCTATGAAATGATGATGTAATGGTTATTGCTTCGTATGTGTACTATTAAAGTGGACAATTTTTTTTTTAAACTTGTTTCAAACATTTACTAACTACTTCTCGTTGGTTCATTTTTCAGCCTTATTTACATGGACATTAAGGCTGTGGTTGATAGTGAAGTAATTAAAGTTGGGTCCATAATCCCTGAGCAGTACACTTTAAAAAAGCTGTGGGATGATGATGAAGAGTAGGAATCCATATTATACTAGGATTAGTTTCCTTATTAACTAAAGTTTAAGACTTTTGATTTCCTTTCTAATTTAGAATTTTGTTTCTCTTTCAATTTAGGATTCTGTTTTTACTTCATGAATTAGGATAATTACTACTACTATAAATAGCTCCCTCTTGTAGCCTTTGGAGGCAGAATTTTGAGTTTAATAATATTTCAATTTTCAAATCTCTTTGTGAGTATTTGAACAGTTAATTCTCGGTATTCTGTAGAATCAATAAGTCTTAACCCTAAATTCACGGTATTTTTTTGAATCAACATGAATTTAGTTGTTCTTTTATTCTAGGATTCTCTAGAATCAACAAAATATTTTGAACATTAAACTTCTGCTGCATCAGTTTGGTATCAGAGCTAAAACCTGGTATCACCAATCTAACTCCACCTTCCACCAAACCTTTCCTTTTTTCCTTTTTTGAATTTTGTCCGTTTAGTTAAAAAAACAAAATCGAAACAAAATAGAAACAAAAGCTTCAGCCAACGGCCACCGTCCAAGGCTGCCAGTTTTCGTTTTCCGTCACCGATCCGGAATAGGTTGTACTTGGAGGGTTCACGTAAGTCCAAATTGGAATGGTAAGCACTTTCAAATCAAAACATTTCGGCTTGAACACATTTGTGCTAGAGGTAATGATAACTACGAAGCAAATTCAACTTGGATTGCTAGAACATTTCTTCATATATTTAGAGCCAACTCTCAGCTAAACATTCAAGTAATTGCAAGTGAGCTGTTTAGGAGATTTGGTATTAAATGTAGTAATTAGTTGTTGTATAGGCTAAGAGCAAGGCATTGGAGCTGTTAGGGCAGGACCATAAGGCTAGCTATACCAAACTATACAAGTATATGCATGTAATTCTCATCTCTAATCCTGGTTCAACTGTAACTATAGATAGAGATTGGTTAGGTGGTGGGCAGAACCTTCATTTTAAGAGGTTATTTGTTATGTTTGATGCAAATAGGAGGGGGTTCTTTTAGGGGTGTAGATAGTTTATAGGGCTTGATGGTTGTCATCTAAATGGGTTATATAAAGGTGTATTGTTGTCTGCAGTTAGTATAAATGCTAATAATGGTATCTACCTACTAGCAATGTGTGTTGTTGAGAGTGAAAATGCTGACTCTTTAGTGTACTTTATGAATAAATTATATGAGCAGATAGGCTGTTGTGATGGTAGTGAGTTGTGTTTCATGAGTGATAGGCAGAGGGAAATTTTAAATGCTTTAGAGATAATGTTTCCTAAATATTTGAAAAGGTACTATTGTAGGCATATATATGCTAATTTCACGCAGAAATTTCCTGGTGTACTATTACGTAATTCATTCAGGAAAGCTTGTAGAAGTTAAAACCTGGCAAACTTCAATGCTCACATGTCTGAGTTGAATAATATTCATCCTGCAGCACATGGTTGGTAGATGCAAATTCCAATTTGTTGCTGGGCTAAGCGTAGATTTCCAATGCACACAAAGTGCTCCCATGTGACTAATAGCATGTCACAGTCGTTCAACAACTAGATTAATAATTTTAGGGGATTGCTTATTGTTAGGATGGTAGAAGAGATAAGAGGAAAGGTGATGAATCTAATTCATAGAAGGTATGAGCAGGTTGTCATGTGTCAAAATGAATTGCCACCATAAGTTAGATGAAGAATACTAGATGGGAGGGTGAAGTCCAGGTCTATGTCAGTTATATTTGGGCATAATGATACCTCTGAAGTTATTGAGGATGTTTCCAAGAGAAAAGTTGTCAATTTAAAGGCCAAGGAGTGTGATTGTGTGGAGTGGCAATTGTTTGGTTTGCCTTGTGCTCATGCACTATGTTGCATTGATGCTATTAGGTATAACGTCAATGATTTTGTGCATCCTTTAGTGAAGAATGAAGCATTGAAGAAGACTTATAAGTATTAGTATTATCCGATACCTGATGGAAGTAGGTGGCCTCTTGAATTGCATGATAACATGCTTCTACCTATAATCATTAGAACTGTTGGCAGGCCTCAAACAAAGAGGAGAAGAGAGGCTGATGAAAACAAGGCATTCAAGAGGAGTTCCAGTGTTAGGTGCAGTAGTTGTGAAGAGTCGAGGCATAATATGAGGACATGCAAAGTTGATAAGGACTCAAAAAAATGACAAAGAAGAAAAATTAAAGTCAATACAGGTTACTTTGTGTAATTATAAGTTTTGAAGTTCTCTTTATTTAAATTTTAGACTTATATATCTGCTTAATAATCTCATGATTTGTTTACACTGCGGCTTAAGGAAAATGGATTGGGGTTCAATAGTGAAAGAGGACAGAGCTCAGAAGCTCAGAAGCCCAGAATCAACATGAGGCAGCAGCTGTGTCATTGAATCTAGAATACATGAATTTATTGATTCAACAACTCACTTTTCTTAATTTATTTGTTTATAAACTATTTCATACTTGCTAATACAAATTTTTATTATTGAAGGACAATTAACTCAATAATAGAGAGCTTGTAGATGATAAATCCCTCATCAACAACTTTGGTGGTAAGAAATATTTTTGTATCGTAATGACAGAGCCCAGACTAATCCCATATTGCAAATTTTTTAGAGGGATGAGATGATACTTCACCTTATTTGTATAAGCTTTAAATTGTATAGATGTTGTATCATTTTTTACTCAACCATATAGATAAGTTTGAGTCTTTTTGTTCTTTTTTTGTGAACTATATGATAGTGAAAATACTCACACCATTAACAAAGCATTTTAGTTAAGTCAAAACTTGACAAACTGTTGAAAGTTGATTTTTTTGTAAATATGGGCTGCTGTTGATGTTGTACTGGCTGATTGTTTCACAGCCATTGGTGACAGTTAACACTTGTGTTGCTGCTGGATTTTATTAATATTGAAATATCATATTACTAAATTTGGTTGCTTGATGTTTTTAACGTCAGTTTTATTTGTTGATGGATTGGTTACAAGTGATATTGAAATATCACATGATTGAATGTGTGACTGTTCTTTGACAGATGCTCATAAACTGTTATTGTTTACTTTGTAGTTACAATTTTTTTTTTTGCTCGAACACATTTAGATGCTGATAATAGGTTAGCTCAGTTTGTTTTGTTTTGTTTTTTTAAATATGAGTGGCATGATTGGCTTTGTGTTTCATTGCAAATTGGAGTTATAATTATATTTCACTTAGAAAACACTATTGCATTAGAGTTATAAAGCAGCAAAAAAATGTTTAGTCATCACTGGAACATTTAGTTTAGAAAGCATTAGACTTGGTGACACACTACATAAGGTACATCACAACATTGAAAAGAAAGAATAACATATTGAATACAACCATAACCTTAGCAACAATTGCAACCTTTGTAGATTTCCATGATTTCTCCACTATAGTCTTCACCGTCTTCACATCATTTTCAATTCTAGATAGTACCGAAAAACATACATCTGTTGGCACACATCCTTCAAATAAAGCTCCATTGTTAAAATCATCTCTATTTGGTGCGCACCACTAAAAATATCCACAACCATTTTTTTTTGGCACAACGGTAGTAAAGCATATGTGGATTGTCATTGGATTTTGAAATCTTCAAATAAGCTCTCATATAGCATTTTCATATTTTGTTTGAGAACCTAATGAGCTTGCCATTGACTGTATTCCTCCAAGCTAGCTCATAAAATTTGTTTGATTGAACAGAATTGTTTGAACTTTGTGATTCCATTGATGTGCAAGAATGTTCCAGCTTTGAATAATGCTTGGGAAATGCTGAGTTTTTTAATTGATTGTTGAATATATCAAAGATGGTTGATAAGGAGATGAAGTGATATTGGTAGTGTTGGGTTGGTGCCCTTGAAGTGAAATGAAAGCTAATTTGTCTCTTCAGTTTGGGTTGAAAGTGTATACTGCTTATTTAGCTTGTTTATGGCAGGTTATATAGCCACTGGTACTGGCAATATAACCGTTAAAGACAACGGTAATAATGTTAGTAACAATTGTAGTTCAATTTCAAGTATTAACTTCAGTATTTCACATCCTTTCCAATAATTTAAAAAAAATGAAATTGTTTGTTTTATTCACATTTTAGAAAGTCAAAATGGTGATTTGGTATTTTTATTGACCATTTTGGCGCCAAAACATACATGCTATTTTTGACGCACAATTCTTTAATTTGTGTACATAAAGATTTTTTTTTCCCATGATAGGGATATTTTTGTCATTTTATCAATCAATAAACGATCAAACAAACAGGTTACTAACGTCAGGGGAGGTAACTGATAATACGCAAATACAATCTCTCAAATTGAGAATACGCCAAACCTCAGGGGAGGTTTCTGATAATTACCCTAATATTTTATTTTCTATGTTCAAATCTGAGTGCTTCTTTTACATAAATAACTCCATATTTTGAGCATTTCCCCTCTTTGTAATTATATGACGTTCTCTTTGACTTGCCAAAGCATTGAATTTTAAAAGGGGCACATAAAAACAGACTAAAACCAACCTTCTCTTAGTGATATAAATAACTCCACTTAGTTAGCTTACTACTGATCTGTGCCATTCGCCCTTTTCTCTAGACTCGTTCTCTCGTCTCTCTCTCAAAAACAAAATGGGTACTGGAACTTAGATGACCAACTCAAATCTCAGATGAAGAAGCAAACCTCTTTGCCATGCAAATAACCAGTGCCTCAGTTTTGCCAATGGTTCTCAAATCAGCTATCGAGCTTGATCTTTTAGAGGTCATTGCTAAAGCCGACCCAGGTGCTTTCATGTCTCCAAAACAAATAGCTTCTCAGCTGCCCACAAAGAACCCAGATGCCCATATCCTGCTCGATCGCATATTGCGTCTTTTGGCTAACTACTCAGTTCTTAACTGCTCTTTGCACACTCTCCCTGGTGGCGGAGTTGAGAGGCTTTATGGCCTTGCTCCCGTTTGTAAATTCCTTACCAAAGATGAAGATGGTGTTTCTCTTTCCGACCTTTGTCTCGTGAGTCAAGACAAGATTGTTATGGAGAGCTGGTAAGTGTCCGTCCTGTAATTTTATTCTTCTTTAATGTTACTAAAAAAATACTCATGTATTTTTTTCTATAAAAAATAAAAAATCCAAACCACCAACTTTTTGCAAAACTTCATATAAATATCAAGGTTTTTTTTTTTTTTACGTAATAATCCATTTGAAAACCACTTCATCAAGTCTCTGGTTCATATGCCTATCTTAATTTATTTTAAAAAATAGGGAGATGGACAAAGCTTATATGTCTATCTTGATTAAGACTAGATTACATAATTTTGATAAGCGATAATGCATTATTCATTTCCAGATTAACGTTATTAGCTTCCCGGGAAATTAATGTGGTTTGGTGCAGGTACCACTTAAAAGACGCAGTACTTGAAGGTGGCATCCCATTCAACATGGCCTACGGGATGAATTCATACGAGAATCATGACAAAGGTCCAAGGTTCAACCAGAAATTCAACAATGGGATGATTTGTCATTCTACCATTACCATGAAGAAATTTCTTGAAAATTACAAAGGCTTTGAAGGCCTCAAGTCAGTTGTTGACGTTGGTGGTGGAATTGGAGCCTCACTTAACGTGATTATCTCCAAGTATACATCAATTAAGGGCATTGACTTCGATTTACCAAATGTAATTCAGGATGCTCCAGCTTACCCGGGTGTGTATATTGATCATTGCTGTTTGCCTAATATATTTTTTATAGGGAAATTAGCAAAATTTTCCACCCAAGATTTAGACATGTTAAAAAATAAGGAAAATACAATCACACTCAATTATTTAGTCACATCAAAATGTATATTCTTATTTTTAATACTTAGTTTTTTATTTTAATTTCTATTTATATAATTTATTTAATTTATAATAAATATAAATAAAAGTGTATTTGAAAGTAAAAGTAATTGTCAAACAAAGGTTTCAATGTAAAAAATAATTATGTATATTTTTTCTTCTCCAAATCAGAGGCAATATATAAAGATAATTACATCCTAAAAACGGAAGAAATAAATTGTTTCTATATTTAAATACAAGATTGGCCAACTAACTGATTCCCAGACGTAATTACAAAATCAATTTAATAATTGACAACACATGTCAACAACTCATGCTCATGCCGACACTCCCCTTCAAGTTGGAGCATAGATATCTATCATGCCCAACTTGTCAATTATATCATGAAACACCCTTCCTGATACTGATTTTTTGAGTATATCAGCCCACTGATCTTTAGATTGAACGAATGGGAACTATATAGTTTTCTTGTCAAGCTTCTCCTTGATGAAATGACGATCTACTTCAACATGTTTTGTGCGATCATGTTGTACAAGATTCTGGGCAATCTCTATGGCTGCTTTATTATCATAGTTAAGATGCATGGGTTTTGCATAATCAATCCCCAAATCTTTCAATATGTTCTTGATCCATAACATCTCACACACACCTTGCGCCATTCCGCGAAATTCCACTTCGGCGCTTGGTCTTGTCACAACCTTACGCTTCTTGCTTCTCCAAGTATAAGTTTGCCTTCAACAAATGTAAAATAACGTGACGTCGATCTTTAAGTTGTCTGGTCACCTGCCCAATCAAAGTCTGTGTATCCTTTAATGTTTGAGACATTATTTTTTTAGAAAAATAAATCTTTTCCAGGAGCATACTTCAAAATATCTTAGTATTCGATAGACTACATCTATATGTTCTTCACTTGGCGAATGCATGAATTGGCTTACTACACTTACAGCATACGCTATGTCTGGCCTTGTTTGGGATAAATAGATTAACCTCCCAACTAGCAGTTGGTAACGACCCTTATTAGTTGGAGTTTGATTTGGTAGGATCCCAAGCCTGTGATTCATCTCTATAGGCGTTTCTGTTGGTTTACAATCAAGCATTCTAGTTTTAGTGAGAAGATCTAACACGTATTTTCATTGCGAAAGAAAAATTTTACTTTCGATCATGCTACCTCAATCCCCAAGAAGTATTTAAGATGCCCAAGATCTTTCATTTCGAATTCAACAGCCAAATGTTCTTGTAGTGCTTTCATTTCGGACAGATCATCTTGGTGGATTATCCCCAAAAAAAAAAGGTATTGAGCATGTTGGGGGAGACATGGTCGTTAGTATTCCAAAAGGGGATGCCATTTTCATGAAGGTTATTAGTTTTTGCCATTCTCGGCCTCCCAGCAGGCTTTTAATTTATTGGTTAAAATCTTAATTCATTTTGTGCTGTTACTTACAGTGGATATGTCATAATTGGAGTGAAGAGGCCTGCATGAAGATCTTGAAGAATTGCTACGAAGCACTTCCAGAAAATGGGAAAGTGATTGTTGCTGACTGTGTTCTCCCAGCGCTCCCAGACACAAGGCGTGCTTCCAAACAAGTGATCCAACTTGACTGCATCATGTTAGCTTATATTACAGGTGGGAGAGAGATGACCAAACAAGATTTCAAAACCTTGGCTAAGGCCGCTGGATTTCAAGGTTTCAAAGTTATGTGCTCTGCTTTTAACACTTACATTATGGAGTTTCTTAAAAAGCCTTGAGTCCTTGGTTTCTTTATTGGATTTACATTTCAAATTAATGTGGTTTTCCTATTTATGTATTTCTCTACCTACGTTACCGAACAAGGAAAAGTTCATATTTGCTTTTGTTCAATAAATATTTAATTTTTATTGTGGATGTGTTTTATTTAGGAAAATACTTTTTATTTTGTTGTTGTTATTTACCATAATGACAATTCATTCTCTCCTCACCCCATCTGAACAAGTTTCAAACTCCAGACCTTTTATTTTTTCATAAGAGATTCTACCATTTCACTTTAATGACACCCACTAATTTAGAAGAATACTAATTATTGTAACACAAAGAAAATGAAATTACTACTTTTTCCTTAGAGAAATCTGTATTTATTAACATTATTTGCTAGTATTTTGGCAATACCCGTTACTCCTTTGGATAATAATTTAATGATATAACTCTCATTTCCAAGCAATTTAATAGAAGGTTCCTAAACTGACGTAAGTATGTATTTTCCTAATTGATTCCTTCTCTTTGTATGTAAATTAGAATTGTATTCATCACTAAGGTGTGTGAGCAATACCATATTCCTTTTCCAATTGCCTTGCATATTATTTCTTTACGGTATCAGAGCTAGCTATGGCTAACACCCTTCAAATTGCGCCCAAACTCACCATCCAATCCTTCCACCAATGCTCTAGCCTAATATCTATCAAGCTTTCGATGAATAATGTTCTTCTCTAGAGGTCACAAGTGCTTCCTCTTATAAGGAGCCTTGGCCTAGAACATCATATTTATGATGAGGTAACTCCACCAAAGATGATAGATATAGATGGAAAAGAGGCTAGTAATCCTAAATTTTTTTCTTGGAAAAATAATGATGGATTATTTATGACATGGTTGAGAGGAATGATGTGTGAAGATGTTCTAAGTTTAATTGTTGGAGAAGAAACTTCTCGTAAAGTTTGGTTATCTATTGAAGAGCAAATTTTGCTAGCTACCAAAGAGCAAGAATCATGGCTTAAAGATAACATGTACTCAATAAAAAAAGGGCAACTTACCCATTGATGAATTTCTAAGGAAATTCAAGAACCTTTGTGATAACCTTGTTGCCATAGGAAAACCAATCCCAGACAATGACAAGGTTTTCTAGCGTGCTAGAGCTCTTGGTCCAAAATATGTTGATTTCAAAACGGCTATGCTTGCTAAACCACCACTGCTCACCTTTAAGCAATTCATCCTTGCTCTTCAGAATCACGAGCAAACTGTTGTTGTTCACAAGGAGAAAGAAAAATCTATTCTGGATCATAATCAAGCCTTCTTTGGACAGATCATAATCAACCATCAGAATCAACCACAACAGAAAAACAATAGTGAAACTAACAAAACAAATTAGCAGGATGTGATGTATTGTCAAATCTATGGTAAGAAAGGTCACTCAGCCACTGTTTGTTAGGACATGTATGAATATTATGATGATGAGGTACCATGAGCCCTTACGACTGTCAACTTGAACGAAACTGATGATCAAATTTACGCTGGCTCAGGGGCAACCTCTCACATAATCAATAATCCAGGTAAATTACAGACAATCATTCCTTACAAATGCCATGATAAAATCTTTGTAGGAAATGGATAAGGTCTTCAAATATCTCATATTGGTAATGCCTCTTTAAAAACTGATTATGGAGATTTACATTTAAACACCCTTGTTGTGGTTCCAAAAGTTTAAAAAAAAATCTCTTGTTAGTTGGACAACTTGCTAATAATTCTCAATCTTATTTTGTCAAGAAAAAACAGAACCAAGTGGTAGCAAGGGGGTATAAGAAAGGCAACATATATGCACTGGATGAAGTAGATGAAACAACTCTAAGCGCAATAAGAGGGAATACTGCAGAATCAAATTTGTGGCATATGCGACTTCGGCATCCAAGCGTTAAAGTCCTACAAATTCTCTATAATAATAGGAAAATCAATATTTCCAAATGGAACAAGATACCCAAAATTTGAATATTTTATCAATTAGGAAAAACTTGTAAAATTCTTTTGCTCCAATTAACTCTAATCAAAATTTTAGATTTTATGCATTATTTATAAATTACCATACAAGATTTTCTTGGCTATTTCCACTACAACGAAAAGCTGACTTCTCTGATTGTTTCATACGATTTAAAAAATAGGTGGAAACACAATTTGAAAGAAAGATTAAAGTGTTTCAATGCGATGGAGGGAGAGATTTTTCTTCTAATGCTTTTAGAAAGCATCTTGATGATTGTGGCATCATACGACAAATATCATGCCTATACACTCAAGAGCATAATGGAGCTGTTGAGAGAAAACATAGGCATATTGCCGAAACAGCCTTAGCTCTCATGTTTTATGCCTCACTTCCTCTTAAACTCTAGGTATTTATTCTTTTTAGTAGCAACTTATTTGATAAATAGGATGCTGTTGTCTACACTTGGAATGAAAAGTCCATATGAAAAACTCTTTAAAAGGACTTCTGATTATACTAGAATTAAAGTTATTGGGTGCAGATGTTTTTCTTATTTAAGGAACTATAACATGACAAAATTTGATGGAAAAACTTTCCCATGTGTTTTTATAGGTTATAGTTCCTTACATAAAGGATATAGATACTTAAATCCCATGACTAAAAGAGTATATATTTCTCGGCATGTCATTTTTGATGAAATAGTTTTTTTCATTTTCTAACAAAAATAAGTTTGTATGCATGCAGGAACCAAGTCAACTTACAACGTTTCCATTTTATGATGAATGGCTAAATTGTTCTAACTCAATTGAAACCCACGATGTTGTGAATCTTGCTTTTAGTCAAAAGCCACTTCCATATTTTCAAAAAGACCATATGACGCCCACTCAAATGCAAACTCCGTTATCCGACTATGGCAGCTATGTTATTCCCACACTAGCTACATTACAGGAAAAACATAAAGATACTATTGTTGCAGAAGAACAAAGCAACAACAACTCGACTGCCTCATTAAATAAATCATTTTCAGAAGAGCAAAACTGCATCAACACTGCCATTTCATATACCAAAATGACCAACTTAGATAAAATTCAAACCGAGAACTCTTTATCAACTGAATTGAACAACTCAGATTGAACCCAGACTGAGGATCCATTTTAAAAAAATCACAAAAATTATCCTGATATCTCTGGAAAGTTATTGTTTGATTTTTCGAATTACACTAAAAATCAACCAATCACCTTATCTGACATATCAGGTAATCCAGTTGTTGATCTCATAGGACCACAACAATTACAAACAAATCCATCATCATCTCAAAATACTCATTACATGATAACCCGACAAAAAGCAAAAAACAATCCAAACCTAGCGTTACAAGTTTCTCAAAACCAACCAACTGAGCAAAAAACTTAAAAATCTGCTCTCAAGAATCCCATATGGGTTACAGTAATGGAAGAAGAAATCAAGGCTTTGCATGACAATAATATATGGCATCTTGTTCCTCGTCCTATTAATAATAATGTAATAAGATCTAAATGGGTTTACTAGATCTAATACAAAGAAGATGGGACAATTGATAGATACAAGGCACGTCTCGTTGCCAAGGGATTCACACAAATCTTAGGAGTGGACTTTAATGAGACCTTCAGTCCCGTCGTAAAACCAACCACTATTCGAACGGTTATGGCAATTGCAGTGTGTTCAAAATGGCCAAAGAAGCAATTAGACATGAAGAATACTTTTCTTCATGGCAAATTAAAAGATAAAAAATCCTAATCTTCCATCATTTGTCTGTAAATTAAACAAGTCCATTTATAGGCTCAAGCAAGCTCCACACACCTGGTTTGAATATCTTTCTAAAGCATTATTTAAACTAGGCTTTGTTAATCCTAAAGTTGATTCATCTTTGTTTATTTTACAAGACAACGGAGTACTCATTTTTCTTTTGATATATGTAGATGATGTTATAATAACAGGAAATAACTTTTTTGTTATTCAATTGATCATCTCAACATTAAGTATAAATCTTGCACTAAAAGACCTTGGGACACTTCGGTATTTTCTTGGGATAGAAATCAAATATTTTCAAAAATAAGGTATTTTTATCTCAAACTAAGTATACAGAAGATTTACTGTCAAAGGAAAAGATGCTTGATTGTACTCCTATGGCAACACCCATGGCTATAAAAACAACTACAAATCTTGAGGACAGTGAAACTGTAAATGCTACAGAATATCGAGGCCTAGTTAGTATCTTACAATATTTGACCTTTACAAGGCCAGATATAAAATCTTACAATATTTGACCTTTACAAGGCCAGATATAAAATATGTTGTAAATAAAGTATGCTAGTGCTTCAATGATCTGACCAAAGCAGTAAAAAAGATCCTTCGATATCTCAAAGGATCATTAAACTATGGCATTCATTTTTGTCTCAAAGTTCACTAACACTATACTCTTTTTCTGACTCTGATTGAGCAGGTTGTCCTGAGACCAGGCGAAGCACCACAAGCTATTGTGTCTACTTAGGAGCAAATTTCATTTCTTGGAGCTCAAAGAAGCAAACCACCATAGCAAGATCAAGTGCCAAAGCAAAATATCGATCAATGACCACCACTGCAGCTGAAATCACATGGATTCAATTTCTTCTTTGTGAAATTGGTCTCACAATGAACAAGAAAACACTTCTATTGTGCGATAATATGAGTGCTCTCTACATGAGCAAAAATTTGGTCTTCCACGCAAGGACAAAGCATGTTGAGTTCGACTTCCACTTTTCTCGAGAAAAGGTTGCGCAACGATCCATCTTCATAAGGCATGAACCTTCATCACAGAAAGTTGCGGATGTGTTCACAAATCCATTAAACAAATACCAAATCCAAAAATGCCACAACAAGTAAGGAGTCCATCCCATGGATGTTCCAAACTTGAGGGGGGTTGATAAGATTCCTTTGTTAATGCCAAAAGATCAGCCAACAAATTATAAGTCGTATCTTCAATTAGCAAAATCATCTCATCAAAGTTGCTTGTATCAAGGATTCCTTGAGAAGCTCTTAAACTGTTACAATATCCCATAATTTAATCAATTTAATAGAAGGTTCCTAAATTGACGTAATTATGTCATTTCCTAGTTGATACATTCTCTTTGTATATAAATTAGAATTGTAATCATCACTAAGGTGTGTTAGTAATAACATATTTCTTTTGTAATTGTCTTGCATGTTATTTCTTTACTACGGACAAGAACAACATGGAAGTTTATGGCAAACAAGAATTGCAGTTCTCATTTTCGTTACTCTATGAACAAGAATAAAATAGAAATTTTTGAAAATAAAAATTAAAACGTGCTGATTTTAACAACATAATGAAATAATTGAGAAAATATGTTTAAAATATTACCAAACCTACAATGTGTTTTCAGCATAAACATCATGAATATATATATATATATATATATATATATATAGATTAAAATGTTAAAAGCCATGGTTATGAAATTGGAATTTGAAATTAGTTTTCATATGAAAAGCATATATAAAAATAATATTAATTTTTTCATAGTTCAAAGCAATGGTATGTAATGATATGCAAAACTTATTGTTGGACGGATGGGCACCCAAGGTGGGCCAACCGGACCCGACCCACACATGGTAACCACTTATTGGTTACCATACGTGTTTGGGAGAGGGAAGTTGATTTTCAACTTCCCAACCGATCCAAACCGTTGTATATATTCATAAAAAATTGTTGCTGAAAAAAGAAGTACGAATAATTCCATTCATTACAAAAAAAAAGCAGTGTGTGTGTGGGTGAAAGAAGAAGATTAAAACAAGATCCTTCAACAATCCAAAAAAACAAAATATATTGTGAATTGAGAAAGATTTCCGCTCGTGATTTCTTTCCGACCGGTGACATGATCCAGCACTTGTTCATTTTTCTGCATAATTCGAAAAGATAAGGCCTATTGACTCATTTTAGAATTTTCTTTCATTGGTATTAGAGCCTGAATTGTGTTGGATTCGTGCATTGGTTGGATTTGATTCATGAAAAGCATGATTTTTTATTTTATTAATTTTCGTGATGGCTGTTGTTTGAAATGTTTTGGAATCTTTAATATGAATGCAAAAATTCTAGAATTGAAGTTATTAAAACCAGCCTAGGGTTTCGATTGCATGAACCCTAAATATTTAATGAAACCTGAAACTTCAATGAATCATATCTTTTGATCTAGGATACCTGACAATATGTGTGATCTATCATTGGAAAGATTTTTTCGAGAGTTTTCTACCGATATGTGATTTGTTAAATGTTGAGTGTTAGAAAATGCATATTTATAAAGGAGAAAACCGTCATTTTACATTTCAAGTCTTACTAACAACCCTTACTTTTATGTATTTAACCTTCTTGTCATTTAATTACGTGTGTTTTATTTTAATTAAGTATTTTATGTATTTTAGGGGCATTATAGTCATTTCACAATAAAGGAGAGATCATACGGAAAAACAGACAACACTTTTGAACTCAGGACGGTTGAAAACCTTAGGAGAGCATAAAAGGAAAAATGACACTATTCACATGTACGGTACTGTCTACGTTACTGTTCACAACATTGTTCACATAAACGGATCGATGAAATGGCATTGACCGATGATGTGGCATTGACTGATGAGGTGTCACAATCCTGTTGCACTAAAATTTTTATGTACTGTTGATGGTGACGCGGCAGCATATTAGTGGACAAAAAATCTCGCGTACTGTACATGCATCATACAGATTATTTTCAACCAAACCACATCACTGTTCAACCTGGGTCAAACCGTGTTACTATTCATCCGCGTGGTCAAACCGCGTACTGTTGACTGATGACGTGGTGCAATCCTAAGCGTCCAAACTGTTTTTAATCCGATGGTCATGATTTACTCCATGTATCTATAAAAAGGGGGCCTCTCCCCTTAATTTGATATCTTTGAATCCATTTTTGGGCTCTATTTTCTGTAATTCCTTCTCCATCTTGTATTTTCTACATATTTTAATAAATTTCCATTTTACCCATAGTTCAATTATGAGTAGCTAATTTTCTTTCAAGTTTGGGTTGAAGGTGAAGTCTCAACATGTGTCATGGGCTTTGTTTGGTAAATTTATTTTCTCTTCCCCTCTAGTTTTTGTGGATGTTTTGACTTCTCGTCGACAAATAATACTAATCTTGTCTAGTACCGCCTTGGTTTCACCGGCTCCATAGTACAAGGTTATTATTATTTGGCACGGTAAGCCCTTAGCACTATATTGATTAGAGCGTGGTTCATGAGGTGTGGATTCCCCCCTCATAATTTAATTGGTATTAATAAAGAATATTTAGCCCATGATGCATGTTGATACGGATCCAGATAGCCAAGTACGTCATTTTAATAGATTTCTCTTCAATTTATTCTCATTATTTCAATTCCAATTTTAGGATAATTTAAAGGGAAAATATCCACCGTCCACCTGTTTTTTACACATTTTTCAAAAATACACAATTCCTTCATTTTTTTGGCTAAAATCCACCTAAAGTTACATTTTTTTTCACTTTTCCACTTCCGTTTGGAATCCGTTAAGAAAACTAACGGAAATTTAAAAAAATGACCATTTTACCCCCAAAACGAAAATTACAATTTCACCTTAAAAATTATAAAAAATAATCAGATTAAATCTAATAATTTTCCCCATCGGTCAATAAAGAAATTAATTTCACAACCATCAAATGCAAGTTTTTTTTTAAAATATGTCGGTAATTAGAATGCTAAATTATAACAGTAGTATTAAAAATAGTCCAATCTCACAAACCATCAATTGAATTTAAGATAAGTAAAGTTTTATTATTTATTGAGTTATAATCTCTAGTAGTTAAGATTTTTTTGTACTTCATTAACGTACCAATAATGATATTCATTATTAAATCTTATTATTTTTGGCATTTTTAGGGTGAAATTATAATTTTCGTTTTGGGGGTAAAATAGTCATTTTTTAAGTTTCCGTTAGTTTTCTTAACGGATTCCAAACAGAAGTGGAAAAGTGAAAAAAAATGTAACTTTAGGTGGATTTCAGCCAAAAAATGAAGGAATTGTGTATTTTTTAAAAAGGTGTAAAAAATAGGTGGACGGTGGATATTTTCCCTAATTTAAATCACTTCCACCACATATCCAACCACCCATTTACAAAATTAATTCTACACACAATTAAAATCCACCTCCTCGTGGGATCGACACTCTTCACCATTCATTTATACTACAATAGATTCGTGCGCTTGCGAGTTCAATAAAATTTGCACAACAAGTTTTTGGCGCCGTTGCCGGGGAGGTAAGTAATTTTAATTCATAGAATTAATTTTTATGAATAATTTCTTTTAATTGTTTTCTTGTAATTTTTTTTATAAAAAAAATGAAAAAAAGAGTGAATTTACATTTTGATCTAAGAATTTTATTTATTTATTTCTCTCTTCTTTAAAATTCTATAATTTAATTTTCTTTGTAATTTTTTTTTGTTTATCTTATTATTTTATTTTTGGTTAATTTATTTCACGTATTTGTTTCAGTATGTTTTTATAGTAAGGTTGTAATAGCGCGGTAAGGTTAGTATCGTAACTTCTCATTCCTTTTTATTTTTATTTGTTTTGATCACATTTATTTTTTGTTTTTTGCATGCATGGTCATAGGCCATTATTATCTAATATTGAACCTATAGACATTGAATTTAAAAACACTACGCGCACACAAACACATGAAAAATAAAAATAATTTACAAGCACAACAGGAGAGGCCATTTAAGGACTATTTTAGTCTCTTAGCTAATTTGAGCATATCATACATAAGATACCCAAATGTAGCTGCTAGGAGTTTTGAATTAAAACTTAGTGTGCTAAATTGTCTCCCCACATTTTATGGCCTAGAAAATGAGGATCCATATAATCATCTGAATGGTTTTCATGCTATTTGTCAAACTTTTAAATACGAAAATTTTTCAGACGATGATGTTAAACTCAGATTATTCCCATTTTCTTTAAAGGATAGAGCTCGTTCATGGTTAAATATTTTGCCTGATAATAGCATTTCATCATGGGAACAAATGGTAACAAAATTTTTGAATAAATATTTCCCAGTGCATAAAACCAATGCTATTCGCAAGAAAATCTCGGAGTTTACCCAGAGAGAGGATGAGCAATTTTTCGAAACATGGGAGAGATTTAATGGGCTACTCTTGAAGTGTCCACATCATAGGTACAAGAAATGGCACTAATGCCAATACTTTTTGGAGGGATTATTGCCGAATGTGCAAGAATGGCTAATGGCAACAAGTGGAGGAGAGCTAATGTCAAAAAGTGCATCAGAGATTTGGGAATTCTTCCAGCGACAAGCGGATAATTCCCAACAACGGAGTCGATCACTCAGGAATACTAGAAGAATTAAAGGAGTGAATGAGGTTCACATTGGCCAGTCAAGTTCAGAAATCAAAGAAGTCAAGGAAATAATTGAAGGTCTTTCTCGACAAATAGCATCGTTATCGACTGCTAAATCAACAGAGCCACATGATCATGACTCATACTCAGATTAAGCCAATGCCATAGGTGTAATGAGAAAACCATCAAATTACAACCCATACTCCAACACATATAATCCTGGATGGAGAGACCACCCCATTTTTTCATGGTCTCAAGAATTCCAACAAAATGGACCAGCAGCTCCAGCTCCACCAATGCAACAAATTCCTCAAGTTCCTCAAGCCTCTCAGCCACCATTTAGACCATTCAATCAGAACCAGAACTACTCTCAACCCAGACCATGGGAGGATTCATTCCAAAATCTCAAGAATGTTACTCACTCCACGATTGAGCAACATAACCGCACCATTGATGGACTACGAAATGAGTTGAGAGCAAGCTTCAACTCACAAGCCCAATCAATTTCAAGCCTCGAGAAGATGGTGGGACAACTTGCTTCTTCAGTTCAGACCTTGGCAATGACTGTTGAGAAAGGCAAATTTCCAAGTCAACTAGTGCCTAATCTTAAAGGAGTGCATGAAGTAAGTACCAGTTCACCACAACAGCATGGAGAAGTCAAAGCAGTCATGACCTTGCGAAAAGGAAAAAAAGTCGACAATAAAGTGGAGATGCCGGCGACAAAAGAAAATCAAATTGTACCTGTGAATGTTGAGGACTCATCACCGAAGGAGAAAGAAGAAACCAACCCACGAGAATATGTTCCCAAAGCTCCATTTCCTCAGAGGTTAGCTAAAGGAAAGAAGGGAAAATCCACAGGTGAGATTCTTGAAATCTTCAAACAGGTAAGTGTTAACATCCCTTTACTTGATGCTATTAAATAAGTTTCATCTTATGCCAAGTTTCTTAAAGACCTTTATACTAAAAAGAGAAATACGCATGCTCAAAAGAAGGTATTTTTAACAGAAAATGTTAGTTCTATACTCCAACATAAAATTCCTTTAAAATGCAAAGACCCAGACTCCCCCACTATCTCATGTAGCACAGGGAACCACACAATTGAGAATGCTTTGTTGGATTTAAGAGATAGTGTAAATTTGTTACCTATTCAGTATTTGTGAAATTTGGACTGGGAAAATTACACCCAACTCCAGTGGTGTTACAACTTGCAGATCGGTCCACGAAAATACCTCGTGGTATTGTGGAGGACGTGCTTATCCAGGTAGACAAGTTTTATTTTCATGTTGATTTCATTGTAATTGACACTCAACCAATATAGGACTTAAGAAAGCACATCCCCATTATTCTAGGCCGACATTTCTTGGCAATTGCGGATGCTCAGATTCAATGCAGAACTGGAAATATGCAGTTGTCCTTCGGCAACATAACTATGGAGCTGAACATCTGCAACATTGCCAAACAACCTCATAATGCAAATGATGAAATTGTTGATGTGGATTTAATAGAAGCACTAGTTGATGACACTTTTATTTCAAACCTTAGTGATGATCCTTTATAAACATGTTTAACTCACTTTGGTTTTAATTTTGATATTGACAGATCGGTCGATGAGGTCAACGCTCTAGTTGACTCAACACCATCCATGGACACTAATAAATGGAAGTCAAGAGTTGAACAACTAGCACCATCAGAGAAGAAACTCATCCTATTATCAGAATCACCACCGAAACTCGAGCTCAAACCATTACCCAACACATTGGAATATGCATTTTTGGGAGAAAAAAATACTCTACCGGTAATCATTTCATCATCCCTAAACGACGAATAAAAAGGTAAGTTGTTGGATGTTTTAAAAGAGCACAAAGGAGCATTAAGATGGACCATAGCAGACATAAAAGGTATAAACCCAGTAGACTGTATGCATTACATTCACCTTGATGAAAATGCTAAACCTACCAGGAAATGCAACGTCGGTTAAATTCTAACATGAAAGAAGTTGTTAGAACTGAAGTCCTTAAGCTATTAGATGCATGTATCATTTACCCGAATTTCTGATAGTTCATGGGTCAGTCCTGTACAAGTTGTCCCCAAAAAATCAGGAGTCACAGTAGTTACCAATGCTGATAATGAATTGATACCAACTAAAGTAACTACAGGATGGCGTGTATGCATTAATTATAGAAAATTGAATTCTGTTACACGTAAAGACCATTTTCCTTTACCATTTATTGATCAAATGCTTGATAGATTAGTAGGCCATGAATTTTATTGCTTTTTAGATGGCTATTCAGGATATAATCAGATTCCCATAACACCAAAAGATCAAGAGAAAACCACTTTCACTTGCCCTTTTGGCACTTTTGCATATATGAGGATGCCATTTGGATTATGTAATGCACTTTCTACATTTCAACGATGCATGTTGAGCATTTTTTCTAATGTGGTTGAACGATTCCTTGAAGTCTTTATGGATAATTTTTCTGTCTTTGGTGATTCATTTGATCAATGTTTACATCATCTAACATTAGTTCTACAGAGATATATCGAGAAAAACTTAGTTTTAAATTGGGAGAAGTGTCATTTTATGGTAAAACAAGGTATTATTCTCGGTCACATCATTTCAAGGAAAGGCATTGAGGTTGACAAAGCCAATGTGAATCTCATTTCTAATCTTCCTCCACCCAAAACAGTCAGAGAAGTAAGATCTTTCCTTGGGCATGCTGGTTTTTATAGACGTTTCATTAAAGGTTTTATCAAAGTTTCTAAACCCTTATACAATCTGCTTGTTAATGATGTACCTTTTGTCTTTGATGATTCATGTCTTGTTGCGTTTGTAAAATTAAAATATTTGTTGACATCATCACCCATCATTCAGCCCCCAAACTGGAGCTTACCATTTGAGCTCATGTGTGATGCATCTGATTATGCAGTAGGAGCAGTATTAGGACAAAATGTTGATCAAATTCCCCATGTTATTTACTATGCTAGTATGACATTGAATGATGCACAATTGAACTATTCAACTACTGAAAAAGAAATGCTAACAGTAGTGTTTGCATTAGAGAAATTTCGATCTTATCTCATTGGTTGTAAAATAATTGTATTCACAGATCATGCTGCTCTTAAATATCTTATCACAAAGAAAGATGCAAAAACTAGACTAATTCGTTGGGTGTTACTTTTGCAGGAATTTGACTTGGAATTCAAAGATAAGAAAGGCACATAAAATGTTGTGGTGGACCATCTCTCTCGTCTCCATTTTGACACAATTACAGAGCCATTAATATTGAATGAGTCATTTCCAGATGAACAATTAATGAGTGTGGAAGTATTACCTTGGTACGCTGATATGGTTAATTAGCTCATTACAGGTCAACTTCCAGAGCATTGGAACAAGCAAGACAAGGCTAAATTCTTTACAGAAATAAAGAATTTCTTTTGGGATGACCTTTATTTGTTCAAGTATTGTGCAGATCAAATTGTTAGACGATGTGTCCCAGAAAATGAAATTCAGAATATCCTTTCATTCTGCCATGAACAAGCTTGTGGAGGCCATTTTAGTGCTAAGAAAACAGCGACTAAAGTTTTACAATGTGGTTTTTATTGGCCAACTATATTTCGAGATGCTTACACTTTCTGTTCTTCATGTGATAGGTGTCAACGAATGGGGAGCATTACGCGAAGGAACATGATGCCACTAAATCCAATTTTAGTGGTTGAGATTTTTGACGTATAGGGTATCGACTTCATGAGACCCTTTCCCCCGTCTTTTGGTCATCAATACATATTGATTGTTGTTGACTACGTATCGAAATGGGTAGAAGCAATTCCACGTAGAACCAATGATCACAAAGTAGTGATAGGATTTTTGAAAAGCAACATTGTTTCGCGCTTTGCATTCCCTTGAGCGATAATCAGTGATGGTGGTGCTCACTTTTGTAACAAAGCATTCAAAACGCTTTTGACAAAGTATTCAATCACACACAAAGTGGCAACCCCGTATCATCCGCAAACCAGTGGTCAAGTTGAGATCTCCAATCGAGAAATAAAGCACATATTAGAAAAGACGGTGAGGCTAGACAGTAAAGATTGGTCATTAAGACTTGATGATGCATTATGGGCATACAGAACGGCTTTCAAGACCCCAATTGGGATGTCACCCTACAAGTTAGTGTATGGAAAAGCTTGCCACCTACCTGTGGAACTCGAGCATCATGCGTATTGGGCCATCAAGAAATTCAACTTTGACATGCAGCAAGCCAACTCAGAAAGAAGATTACAGTTGGCAGAACTTGAAGAAATTTGCAATGTCGCATACGAAAATGCCAAGATTTACAAGCAACGAATGAAAGTCTTCCATGACAAGCAAATTATGAGAAAAGCTTTCACTCCAGGTCAGAAAATGCTTTTATTCAATTCTCGCTTGCACCTATTTCCAAGTAAGTTACGCTCTCGTTGGTCTGGCCCTTTTATTGTTCATATTGTTTTTCCACATGGGGCAATTGAAATTAAGGACCCAAAGAACGGTATCACGTTTAAAGTTAATGGTCAAAGATTAAAGCCATATCTAGAGTACCAACCACATGGAGAAGACACCGAAATAAATTTAAGTGACCCACCAGATTTGAATTGATTTTTTTTTTTTCGGTGATTTGATTTTTTTTCTTTTTCTTTCTTTATATTATTCTTTTGCTAATTGAAATTATTTTTGCATAAGTGTGTTTGTTTAACTATTAAGTTTTCTCTTATAATTTTTAATCATGAGTACCTTACTTAGACCGTTCCTCCTGAACATTCTTAAACCACTTCAACGTGTCAAAACTCATCTCAAAAGGCAGATTCAATTTTGTAAAACACATCGCATTTGGGCTCTACAGCCACCAGAGTTAGTAGCCTATGTTGAGGGTTTAGAAAGCCAACTCAGAGACATTGAGAGAAGTGTTTACGACATCCAGTTGGAGCTTGAGGTAAATTCAATAAGAGGACGATTTTAATTTTTCTTTGTGTGTTTTAATATGTTTTTCTGTTTGTGTACTTTAGTTTGTTACCCCGGTGAAGTGGCGGATAACGGTACTCCGTGACAATCAAGTCGGTTACTTCAGTTTCCCATAATAACTGATATTCTGAGGTGAAAGTATGGATAGAAACGAGATTTTAGCGAAGCTTCACAAGCAATTCCCTTCACTTCCTCAGAATGCCCTCCTTACGATCTATAAAACTCGGTCCGAACGCATACGATTACTCATGAGGAATAACATACCTGCTGACATCCGTTGGTTAATCGAGGCTAAAGTACGATCGGTAGGTGAGTTACCTCCAAAATTTATTGCATACATGCCTGGTTGTGGGAAAGGAAATTATGCAAGAAAATGATGAGCTCGAAGAATTTATGTTGCTTGTCATAAGTGTGCTAGAATGAGTTGCGATAAAAAACCATGTTCTTTAGGAATGTTGTCTGATAACAGGGAAGATAAGATTCAATTCATTAGGGATGACTTGAATAAGGAGTCATTGGATGACATCCTTTTGTCTCTTGAAACACATCCCAGTGGATATGTGCAAGGAGTGATTCTCCAGTTATGACCATTATTTCAGAAAGAGCATGTACGATATAGTCTCAGGAATCTGATTATAAACGACCCTGTTTGCCAGTTTATAAGAAAACTGGATGGGAAGCTTATCCTCGACCCATAGAGGGTGTTCAAGCCGTTTCTGGACTTAAAACCAGAGGAAGATGTGAGCCACAGTCGCAACTACTTGTAAATATCCTTTTACTTTACTGTTATTTTATTTCACAGTTGTTTTATTGTTTGCATTATTGTCTTTAATAATTTTATTACTGTTTGCTTTTCCATTTTTACTGTTTCCTTTTTGACTCGCGAGCCATGTGCTTTACACATTATTTGACACTGACATGTTACCTCATACACAACTGTGACCCACTATCACCAAGACTCTTAAATGTGATTTTTTTTGCAAGCACTCACAAATTGTTTTTGAGAAGTATTCCAATGGCAGCTACTCCCACTAGACAATTTTAGAACATTTGTGTGCTTTTTGGATTTAACTATGGCAAACATAAAGAGTTTGTTGAGGCAGCCATAGATCTTGGTCGAAGCATAGCAGTGAGAAAATTACACTTGGTGTATGGAGGAGGTAACCGAGGGTTATCAAAAATGGTCTCAAAAGCTGCTTTTATCAGAGGAAGTCAAGTGTTAGGCATCATCCCAAGAGCCCTAAAATTATTGGGTAGTTCGTCTGACTCATCAACTGGAGAAGAGTTAGTCGTCTCAGGTATGCAAGAAAGAATAACTGAAATGCTTAATCATGCTGATGCTTTTATTTTCCTTCCAGGAGATCTTGCAACACTAGAGGCACTTATCACACTAGCATCTTGGGCCCATCTGCACATCCACCAGAAACCTATCGGTTTGTTAAATGTCAATAACGTTTATGATGGTTTTATCGCATTTCTTAACCATGCAATAAAAAACTATTTCATTCTCTCTAATGCGAAAAAACTCTTTATTTGTGATCACACTGCTAATGAGCTACTTGATTTGTTACAAGCTTATAGACCGAAGCCAGACCCTTGGACCTTTGTGTTGGAGCGTCCAAATAATGATGGTAATAGTAGCAGCAGTAAGAAGTACAAATTAGATTTAACTCTCCGCCTGTAAATATTTTCTTCTGTGTTGCACCACCCAGTTGATGTCTTCCAAACTCTACTTCTTTCTTTTAAAACATTGAGGACAATGTTTCGTTCTGGTTGGGGGGAGGGAATAATCGACAATTGTGGAATCTTGGTTAAGTTTTTACTGACTTTTTGTTATAGAAACTAACTATTGCTAACGTTTTGTGTTGAAGATGGCTGAATATGGAGTGTAGTGACTCTTGAAATGCATCTTCATCATTTGAAAAAAAATAATAAAAAAAATAAAAAATAAAAACAAAAAAAATTCAGACATTTTCTTTATTAAGTTTTTATGTTCATTTTTCTTCTTCTTTTTAATTTCTCCTCTATGAATATATATTTTCCAACTTTTGAGTCGAAGATGGCTGAATATGGAGTGTAGTGCCTCTAGAAACACATCTTCTTAGTAAAAAAAATACCATTTTCTTTTTCTATCATTTTAAGTGTAACTTTTCTAATTAGTTTTTCTACATCATTTTCACATTTCTGCATTCATATTTTCCTTTTGATGTTTAGAATAGGTTGGGGGGGAGAATGTTGTTTGAAAAAAATAATGGGTGATTTGTTTTAACATTTGATGACATGATGAATTTCAAATTTTAGTATTTATATTATCTTTGGTCTTAAGTGATGTTACGCCATGTTTGCTACTTTACATGTTGATGTCGGAGACAAATATGAGTTGCTTGAAGGAATGAACATGTCATAATAAGTAACAAGTGAGTTTTTGAGCCTATTATTTTTCTTGGAAAGTAACCATTTTGTCCATTCTTCATACAACTTAGTAGTTTATTATTTTATACACGATCTCTAGATTTCTTTTAAGTTAACCCTTAAAAAAATTGTAAAAAAAAAAGAAAAAAAAAGTATGTTGCTACATTTGGAGGCCCATCTAACTAGTAGATATGGACGATTATTTAGAGCCCTAAAAGACGATGGAAAGGCCATCTTTGTCCCGTTTAAGCCTTTCTAGCCATCCCTTTTGTGAAATATCCATAGTTAACCATTTTGAGCTTTTTTTTGTTTTTAAAAAAAATCTTTTATTTGTTAAACTTATCACCTTGACCCACTCCGATTTAGAGTATTACTCGATATCTTATAAGTTTCATCACCTATTTATGTTTGAGAAAAATGTAAATAATTATTTTGTTCAGTGAAGTTATGCCAAAAAAAAGAAAAAAAAACCAAAACAAAAATTGTTGTTACAAAAGAAAAAAATAATAACAATAAAAGGTGAAATCCACCTTGCAACTTCAAAAAAAAATATTTCTCTGCATTTTTTCTCAAACATACAGTTTGTTTTCCTTATTTCTCTTCTTTGTTAGCCATGTCCCTAGCCTACGTTACGTCCTAATAAAAGTCCTTGATTTTAGGGAACTATAGTCTGAAGTAGAAACTAATTATATGGGCTAAAAATATGTAATGGTCCATAATAAAAAAAAAGAGATAAATAAATTGAGTTGACTAGCATTTTTGTTTGACTTGAGATCGTATTATTTCTAAGCTGAGGGCATATTTCTTTCATCTTAGTGAGAGCATGTGATATCACTTCTTTATTATTTTCTCTCAATTACCATTCATTAGAGTGACTATTTTTATTGGGCTTAATTTCTTGTGAGAGTGTCACTACTTCCAGTGAGATTTTGGGGTTTGACATGTCATTCTTGAAAGTAGTTATAACAAACTCTACTGGGCTGATTCATGTGGATGGTTGATGTGGGTGTTATGTTGCTTTAGACTGGAGATAATGCTTATACTTTTATTTGATTGCTATCATTAATTTGATTGAATCAACACGAGTATTTCTAAAAAAATCATTTTGAATTTGAATTTTGTTTTTGATTTATTTGCTAGGGACTAGCAATAAGCTGGTTGGGGGGTGTGTTGAGTGTTAGAAAATGCATATTTATAAAGGATAAAACCATCATTTTACATTTCAAGTCTTACTGACAACCCTTACTTTTATGTATTTAACCTTCTTGTGATTTAATTACGTGTGTTTTATTTTAATTAAGTATTTTATGTATTTTAGGACATTACAGTCATTTCACAATAAAGGAGAGATCATACGGCAAAACAGACATCACTTTTGAACTCAGGACGGTTAAAAACCTTAGGAGGAGAATAAAAGGAAAAATGACACTATTCACATGTACGGTACTATTCACGTGTACGGTACTGTCTACATTACTGTTCACGACACTGTTCATATAGACGGATCGATGACGTGGTATTGACCGATGATGTGGCATTGACTGATGAGGTGTCACGATCCTGTTGGACTAAAATTCTTATGTACTGTTGATGGTGACGTGACAGCATATCAGTGGACGAAAAATCTCGCATACGGTACATGCATCATAAAGGATTATTTTCAACCAAACGGCATCACTGTTCAACCCGGGTCAAACTGTGTCACTGTTCATCCGCGTGGTCAAACCGCGTACTGTTGACTGATGATGTGGCGCAATCCTGAGCGTCCAAACTGTTTTTAATCCAATGGCCATGATTTACTCCATGTATCTATAAAAAGGGGGCATGTGCCCCCTAATTTTATATCTCTGAATCCATTTTTGGGCTCTATTTTCTGTAATTCCTTCTCCATCTTTTATTTTCTATGTATTTTAATAAATTTCTATTTTGCCCCTAGTTCAATTATGAGTAGCTAATTTTCTTTCAAACTTGGATTGAAGGTGAAGTCTCAACATGTGTCATGGGCTTTATTTGGTAAATTTATTTTCTCTTCCCCTCTAGTTTTTGTGGATGTTTTGACTTCTCGTCGACAAATAATACTAATCTTGTCTAGTACCGCCTTGGTTTCATCGGCTCCCTAGTACAAGGTTATTATTATTTGGCACGGTAAGCCCTTAGCACCATATTGATTAGAGCGTGGTTCATGAGGTGTGGATTCCCCCCTCATGATTTAATTGGTATTAATAAGGAATATTTAGCTCATGATGCATGTTGATACGGATCCAGATACCCAAGTACGTCATTTCAATAGATTTCTCTTCAATTTATTCTCATCATTTCAATTCCAATTTTTGAATTTATTCTTGCCATATCAATTCCAATTTTAGGATAATTTAAATCACTTCCACCACATATCCAACCACCCATTTACAAAATTAATTCTACACACAATTAAAATCCACCTCCTCGTGGGATTGACACTCGTCACCATTGATTCGTGCGCTTGCGAGTTCAATAAAATTTACACAACATTAAACACGGACTAACGACAAGAAAGTTATGGCCAAAATATGATTCTTGTTAGATGAAGGCTTGGAAAGGGTTAAAAACCCTAATTTGGAGAAGATGATGAAGAGTGATGGAGTTAGTTTTTTTATGATTCCGGCCTATTCCGACCTCCGTTTGAAAATCCGAATGTACCATTGTATTCATAATGTAAAATGGAGTAGGACGGTGCCGGACCCAGCGCTACTAGAGCGGCGCAAGGCCGTGTGTGGATCCCATGCACGATTTGCGTGTTTGAATGCAATACTATAGAATACTATCGTGCTACTATAGCGACTATCGTGCTACTGTAGCACGTGTGGGGATATATCCAGATTGGTAAATTTTTACATATTTTACTCTTTGGGACTCCGATTTGGGCATCGTTTGCGTCATTTGATCCGAAATTTAATTTTCTATTTTTTTTATTATGAAATAATTATTTTTTAATCATTTCTTTTTTTTGAAATAAAAATTTAAATCGAACTTATATAGTCTCACGGATGAGCATTATATGTTAATAAATGTTTCGCTCTAGTGGGAGCTTGAAATTTTTTTTTTATGGAATTGGCTAAAATCTAATCTTGTATTTAGTCGTTTGTTAACAATCCTTAATTTGATTTTTTTATATTTTTTTGTAGATGCCTCCTATTAGTAAGTTGTGGTCTAAGCAAGAAGGTTTAATGACAATTAGAGCTTGGGTTTCACCTAATGATCTAATTGAGATTAATAATAGTTTATCTTATGAAGAACTTATGGCGAAAATGGAGAATTATAAGATGGATCCTGATCGTCCTATATGCATTAACATAGAAGATTTATATAGGGTTCTTAACCACTTAATGTCTACTAATATACCTACTGTGTATACGAACTGGGGTTATTATGAATGGCTCCGCATTTAATCATTACTGGATGATGATAATACGCTTGTCTTTAAGGTTCACATGTTAAATCAGATTGAGGAACCCTCACACAAATATTATATGTTGAGGTGTGAAATTAAGTTGATGGAGGAGCGCCGTCTTGTTTCAAAGATGAGACGAACCTCAGTGCTTAGCATTCACACGAACCTTCGAAGTGGGAGACAAGCTAGTCGCCTTGGTAGAGGGCAGAAGTTATGGTATGAGAAAACCATAAACATAATCATCAAGAGGGAACAATTTTTTTTTTATTTGGAGATAGATTTAAGTATAAGTTAGATGAAAGAGTCACGAGCAAAAAAGAATATTTTCGGAATTCTTAGAAGATTCTATGTATTAGTTTGACAATGTTAGGTTATTTCATTTGTTTGTTGATCATATTTTTTTAAAATTGGTTTTATTTTGTTGGTTGAACTATATGTTGCTATGATTTCATTAATGATATTCTACATTAATTGTTGCTCGACTTTACATACTCTTTTATCATATCTCATGAATTGTTTCATTGAGTGAGAGTTCTAATTAAATTGAATTTGATAAATTCATAATTAAAACTGATAATTTTGAGCATTAAAATTGAATCAATGATGAATATAATAAAGGGAATTAGATGATGGTTGGAAGGGTCGACGACCTTTTGATTTCATTCTCGATATTAGTTCGTCGTGTCTTTTGGTTTACGTTTATGACAAAATTAATTGTTTGTGTGTAATTATTAATTATGCCTTTAGTGATTGTATTTTAAATTATCTATGTATTGAATTATAGTTGAGATGACCTCTGCATCTAAAAATATTGTGGTTGAGCTAAACAAGGGTAAGAAACTGAATGATGACAATTACGATATTTGGCACCGTAAAATTCAGTACATCCTTGAAGAGCAAGAGACTCGATAAGCTCTCAACAACACCTTGGCTAAGCCTGAGCAAGACATTATTGCTCAACACAGGAGGGATCTTGAGGCCAATTAGACCTGGAAAAAGAAGAATAGCAATGCTCGCATAACGTTGTTGAGCAGTATGCAAGATGACCTCATGTGCAAGTATGAGAAGTATGAGACTGCTTAAGAGATGTGGCTCACTCTGAAAGACAAGTTTGGTGGTACCTCGACCACTAAACTCAGGAGGCTTATGGTCAAATTTGACTCTTATCGGAAGTGCCCAAACCACACTATGAGGAAGCATCTGAGGGAGATGTCGAACATGGTTCATGAGATTAAGTCTGTTGGACATGTTCTGACTGATGACCAACAAGTTTAGGCAATGGTAAGATCTCTACCCAATACTTGGGAACACATGAAGGTGAATATGACTTATAATGAAAATATCAAAACTTTTAAAGATATTGAGCATCATCTAGAGCTGGAAATAGAGTGCCTTGAGGTAGCTTAGCTTTTTGATAGTGTTTTTATGGTCGAGTCAAGCTCGAACAAAGCTTCAGGCTTCAAGCGCAAAATGGACTATAAAAATAACTAGAAGGGTAAGGGGTCTGATTCTTATCAGAAGAAACCAAATGCTAAAAAGTGCCCAATGGGTAAGTGTGCTGGCAAGAAAATGGACAAATTCAAGTTAAGATGCTACAACTGTAGCAAGCCGGGTTACTTTGCTCGTGAGTGCACTGAGCCGAAAAAGGTGAGACCCAACTACAATTTGTTAAATTATGTTTTAGTTAGGAGTTCTGTACTCCTAACTGAATCTCATCCCATGTGGACCGTACACTCAAGAGCAACAGACCATATAGCTCGTGATCGAGATGCATATGTGGAGTATTGTCGAATCAGTCAAGGGAGTAAATGGATATACGTGGGTAACAACTCTAAGGTTAAGGAAAAAAGAATAGGCACCTACAAATTGACATTACGTGGTGGACATATTCTTTTGTTACACGATGTCCTGTATGCACTGGAGATTCGACGAAACTTGATTTATGTCCATGTTATTCTTGAATTATGATATTACTTAACTTTTCATGATGTTTTTTTAGAGTTTTTTTTAAATTCAGTCCTTATTAGAACTGGGCATTTAATTAATGGTTTTATTGTATTAGATACAAGACTTGATGGTTCGAGTTATGATAATAGTTGTTTTTCTTATGTTACTTCTTCTAGTAATAATGAAATAAATGTCATCACTTGGCATGTTAGACAAGGTCATATACGACAAGAAAGAATGTATAGACTTGCGAGAGAGGGCATGTTGGGTTCACTTATCAATATTGAATTGCCCATATGTGAAAATTATCTAGCTGAGAAAACAATTAGAAAACCATTTAGCAAAGGAATTAGAGGTGAAAAACTATTGCAATTAATCCACTCAGACATCTGTGGTCCAATGAATATAAAGGCTAAACATAGAGCCTCATATTTTATTACATTCATTGATGATTATTCATGTTTTGGTTACGTCTACTTGATTTCTCATAAATCAGAAGCATTGGATTGCCACTCTGAGTGAGAGTAAAACATCACACACTTCGATTTCAACTGGAGAATCAACTCGAAAAAGTAATTGTAGGCCAATTCCTCGTCGTCGCTTTAAGACTGAGGGAGAAGCTTTTATAATTACTTCACAAGTTGGTGATTAGCCAAATACTTATAACGAGGCTCTCACATCGTCTGCTAAGGATTTGTGGATGAAAACAATAGATGAAGAGATGGAGTCTATGAAAGTTAATCAAGTATGGGACTTGGTTAATCTTCCGTCTAACTGTAAAGCTATCAGAAACAAATGGGTTTCAGATAAAGCATAAGGCGGATGGGACAATCGAGAGATATAAAACATGATTAGTCGCTAAAGATTATACCCAATAAGAGGGTGTAGACTATGAAGATACATTTTCTCCTGTAGTATAGTTTGCTTCTATACGATTACTCTTGGCTATCGTTGCACATCTAGACCTTGAGTTATATCAAATGGATATAAAAAATGCATTTTTCAATGGAGAATTAGAGGAAGAAATTTATATGGCACAACCACAAGGTTTTGTTATTAAAGGCCAAGAGTACAAAGTATGCAAGCTAAAAAGGTCTATCTATGGCCTTAAACAATCCTCTAGACAATGGAACCCTAAATTTCATCAAGTCGTAATTTCTTATGGCTTTAAGATGATTGAGGAAGACTATTGTGTGTACGTTAAAAGGTCTAAAGACGATTTTGCGATATTGTCTTTACATGTGGACGATATACTGTTAGTTGCGAATAATAAATAGTTTGTCAAAATAGTTAAAGATTGGCTATACTCAAATTTTGACATGAAAGATGTGGGCAAAGTAGCTTATATCTTAGGAGTCAAAATTTTCAAGGATCGTTCAAGGAAACTTCTAGCACTATCACAAGAACCTTACATTAAGAAGATCCTTTAAAGATTCAATATAGCTGATTGTAAGCCAATAGATACCCCAATAGCTAAAGGACAATCTCTTAGTCTCGATATGTGTTCCAAGACTCCTCAAGAAAAGGAAAAAAAATGGCTAGAATTCCTTATACAAATGCCATTGGAAGTCTCATGTATGCCATGATGTGTACAAGACCTGATAACAGTTATGCTATAGGACTGGTGAGTAGATACCAATCGAATCCTGGATAGAAGCATTGGAGTGCGATAAAAAGAATTTTGGCATATCTCAAAGGCACTGTAGATTATTATTTATGCTATCAAGGAGGTGGTTTGCGAATATTTGGATATTCAGATGCCAACTGGGGTGGCAATCTGGATGAGCGCAAATCGATTTGAGGATATGTATTCTTGCTAAACAGAGGAGCAATTACATGGAATAGCAAGAAACAAACATGCACAGCTTTATCAACGATGGAAGTTGAATATATTGCATGTTCTGCAGCAGTGCAAGAAGTTGTGTGGTTTAAGAGATTTGTAGAGGACTTAGAGATTAATATTAGTGCTACTAGTCCAGTAACTGTCTATTGTGAGAGTTAAGCTGCTATATCATTCTCTAAAAACGCCAAATATCACAACAAGTTGAAACACATTGAGACTAAATATAATTTCATAAGAGACATTTTGGCAAAGAAGGAAGTAGCTATACAATACATATCTACTCATAGTATGATAGTTGATCCACTTACAAAAGCTATAACGAGAGATGTATTCGTCTCTCATGCTAGATCGTTGGGGCTATGTAGATTGTAATTTTGCATTGTAAATATATTTTATGTTGTAAACATTTTTATTACATGAATTATTTTAAAATGCAATGATATTTTAAGTTCTCTTATTTCAAATTAGTTTGAGAAAGACATAATTACACACACATGAGAGTATGTCGTCAAGTCAATGACCGGCTTTCTTACACAAACGGTCACCTCAGTTGCTCTGGGAGCAAGCTGAGATGAGACAAGTAGAATAATGAGACAATGTGTTTCATCTAAGAGCCAAAGAATAAAAAAATATTCTACAAAGTATGTCACCTTGACTGGAGTCAAGATGATGTCGTATACGATATTTTCTCGTTGACTGACTATGATGTACCCTACCATCATAGAGACGTGATTGAAGCCAGATGTGAGATCTTATTTTGATGCTAATAAAGAGCGTTCACTTTAAGAACTCTGGTCAGACTCTGTAAAAGAGCGATTGGGCTAAAATCTGTACAGTGAATTGAATTAATAAGACATATGCCCTGAAATGGAAGATTTATTGTATGCTGACCAAAATGGAAAATGAGAGAATCTCTCTTCTTCCTCATTATGTAAGTTCCATATGACTTTCTATAAGTCAATTCTGGTATCCCTATGACTATCAACTATGTTTCTGAGATTTCAAAGTGGAGTCTGCTATAATTTAGTAAGTTATTTATAGTGGTTAATCTCAACCATTGATCAAGAGTTATAATAACAAAATCCTAGCCATCCATTAGCCTTAAGAAACCCTATAAATACCCTCCACCACCTCTCATTTTCAATGCAACTTAGAAATTTCATTACCTTCTATTCTAAGTCATAATAATAAGAGTAGAGGAATCCTTAGCTAAGAAAGGTTTAGAGAAGTCAAGATCAAGAGGTAAGTAACAGTTCAACTGCAATGTAAAGACAAAATTATTTTTATACTTAAGTTCATTTTAAATAATCCTTTTATATTATGATGACTATTATAGTATGATTAGTTATATTATAAATCTTTATATGGTCGGCTCTGCCGCCTAATATGTGTTGCTATGGTTGGCTCTAGCGCCTAATATATGATAGTTATACTTAATTATGATATCGTTGGCTATGCCGCCTGTATTAAAGAATCTTGTTCTTAAATAGTGTTGTGTGTTGATTCTGTTATGCATCTAGGAACTTCAAAAGTTATGACATAATTTGCATTAGATACATGCATATCATGCATTACATTATGAAAAAGATATTACAGAAAATGAATTTATGAAAAATAGGTGGTTGTACGACCAGGTGACAAAGTTCTAAGGAGGGCAAGCCTCAAAGCTAAGTTGAAAGAAATCTTTTGGGGACGACGATATGTAATGCCCAAAAGATCAATTAATGAGACCCAAGGTCATATTGTTTAAAGAGTAAAAGTGTCATCCTTGTAGTGCAACATATCTAGGGCCCAAATAAAGTTGTTTTGTATTTGCAAAGTTTATTTTAAGAGTTTAATATGGTCATCCATGTGCATCATAATTTATACATGCATCAAAGTGTTATCTTATTGGGCATTAGCTCACTAAGTCCTTATATTGCAGGTAATGATAAGTAGGGCAAGCTGGCCCCAAGTCCTAACCAAGACGAAGTGCATATGGGCATAACCGACCTTGGGATTTTTATGATGGACTCAGCTTTGTGATAATAAAAATAAGCATCCTGGCTTTATGTAATAATTAAGTTTTTAAATAAACTAAGAAATCTCTATATGACTCTCATTTTTCTGTAATAAAGTTTTGTTAGATTGTGTTAAGCTTTTAGAATTCGTAATTATATTAAAAGTAACTGTGTTTTTAAACTTTTTTTTAAGTAAATAATATAGTGGAGTGTTACAATGTAGAATGTCCATGATACTTTTCTCACAACTTGAGCTACAAGTGTTTGTTTCACGCATATAATATATCATTTCGAAACCTACAATAAGATTAATCTAACCTAGCTATGCCAATATTCGCTCTATGTTTCAGCTGGAAATTCCCTTTCTTTTGTTGTCGTTTGTAAGTTTAATTCCTATTGCTTTTAACATTAAAATGCCGTTTGTTTTATTTTTCTTTTTTCAATTAGGAGACTTTTATTATATAGAATTTTTTAAGTTTGGTTATTTTGATAAATTATTCAGACTTTTATCAATAATATTTCATACTTTCAGGAACTTGTATTTCTTTGTTTTTCTAATGTTTGCGTTTGTGTCCCGTGATTTGACGTTAACTGAATCACTCCTTTTAACTATTTTTCTTACATCAATGTCTTGCTAATTGCTTAATCATAGGAACTGTGTCGTAGGATCTTTTTCTTTTGTTCACAAGCAATATTATCGAACATATTTGATCAGGTAATTTTTATAAAAATTATTAATTATTTAACATTTATAATTTATGGAGATACTACTCTAATTACTATTTCCACACGTAGTCTTTTATCCATTGTACCTCATGAGACAAAAAGTTCAAATCAAAATTTTATTTAAAATCAAAGATAACAAATTCGTATGTAAATTTATTTAGAGAGAGATGAAAAGTCCACCGGAAGGACATCTTTTTCTAACGCACGAAAAGAATGCGCGCAGTATTATAGAGATTAAAACACTCGAAGAGAATGCTCGTAATATTAATATTATAGAGATTGGCTAGAGAGAGTTGAGAATAAATGTCAAAAGTATTTTATTGAATTTAATCATTCTTTGCTGTTTTTTTTTACATTAAGATAGCGCTGGTTGGTGTGGCAAAGTTATTAACAAATTTGAATCTAGTACAAGAGTTATATTTCTTTACGCAGTTTCCTGGTCAACAATGGCAGGAGTAATTTTCCTCGAGTAGGAAATTTTTAATTAAGTACACTTCACAGTTCAATTCAATTCAATTTAGTAAACTCGATCAGAACCTTTCAAAATCACTGGACTCAAATTAACCAGCGCCTAGGCCCTAGGCTTCCCAGCTACTTTCAATATACTCTTTTTTCAAAACAAGATTTCATAAAGAAGTTTGAAGTGTCATTTCTCATTAATAAATAAATGTACCGAAGAATTATTTTATTAAATTTTGCATACACATACATACAATACATTCATAAAGTGATGAGAAAATTATAGTTTTCGTGTGGATTGTTTGATTTATTAATGATAAAAAATAATTAATCCTAAATTTTTGGGAACTAATAGATAAAAGAATTTTTAAAAAAAAAGTCGATTAAACAAGATTGAATGAGAAAAGTTTTAAAGCAAAATCAATTTGTAGATCTAATTTTAGTATAACTATTCCAATTTAATTCCTATGTATGTTTATGCAACTAAAGTTTTTTAAATACCAGTTTTTACCCACGTTGACAATTAAAAATAATAATTGTTTTTATAATCATTCTCCAGCAATATTAAAGATATTTCGGCACTCTTTGTGAATTTAAAATATTGCAATTCATTACGAACCATGGTAGTCATAGATTAAGTACATAAATCAATCAGGAATTAATTAAAATATGCAGTACAAGTTTGTCTACATAGTAGTTCATGACATTCATCAAATAAGCAAAAAACACATTTATTATACTACTCAAATTAATTAAATACTGGACAAATATTAAAAAAAAATCAACCTGAAAAAATCAACTTTAAATAATATAAATTTATTGAATTAAATCTTCAAGTTAAACAGCATCACAACCCTATAAAAAATATAATTCATAATAAAACTAACTAGTCCACATGCAATTGTAATCATTCACATCCTTTTTTAAAAAAAAACTTAGAAGAGTACTTCATGCTCTTTTTACAGGTCCAGAAAAAAATTCCCAATTTTATTAAGAAAAACAATATTCAACCACCAAAAAAAATATTATCATAACAGAAATGATAACACTTTAGTATGAATAGTGCTGTCGTTTTGTATGCTATACTAATACTGTAGCATGTACAATATCCTATTTTCTATCTTGATGCTGTTTAAATATGAGTGCTCCTTTTGCACAAGTAACTCCAGAGATATCTGGCATTTCTCCCCTTTCGAATTATATCACGTTCTCTTTGACTTGCCGAAACTTTGAATTTTGAAAGGGTCAGTACAAACAGACGAAAAGTAACCTTCTCTCAATGATATAAATAACTCCACATAGCTAGCTTACTACTGATCAATGCCATCAGCCCTTTTCTAGCTTACTACTCAGCGACTTTAGCCCTTTTCACTAAACTCGTTCTCTCATCTTTCTCTCAAAAACATAATGGGCTCTGAAACTCAGATGACTCCAACCCAAATCTCAGATGAAGAAGCAAACCTCTTTGCCATGCAACTAACCAGTGCCTCAGTCTTGCCAATGGTTCTCAAATCAGCTATCGAGCTTGGTCTTTTAGAGGTCATTGCTAAAGCTGGCCCAGGTGCTTTCATGTCTCCAAAACACATAGCTTCTCAGCTGCCCGCAAAGAACCCAGATGCCCATATCATGCTTGATCGCATATTGCGTCTTTTGGCTAGCTACTCTGTTTTTAATTGCACTTTGCACACTCTTCCTGGTGGCGGAGTTGAGAGACTTTATGGCCCTGCACCCGTTTGTAAATTCCTTACCAAAAATGAAGACGGTGTTTCACTTTCCGACCTTTGCCTTATGAATCAAGACAAGATTTTTATGGAGAGCTGGTAAAAAAATATACAAATGAACTTTTTTCTAAAAATATCCAAACCACCAACTTTTCGCGAAAGTTCATACAAATATCAAGGTTTTTTTCACATAATAATACATTTGAAAACCACTCCATCAAGTCTCTGAGCTCGTTCTTGATTTATTTTAAAAAATAGGGAGATGGACAAAGCTTATATGCCTATCTTGATTAAGACCAGATTACATAATTTTGATAAATAAGTGATAATGTATTTTTCATATCCGGATTAATGTTGTTAATTTCCCCAGAAATTAATGTGGTTTGGTGCAGGTACCACTTAAAAGAAGCCGTACTTGAAGGTGGCATCCCATTCAACATGACCCACGGGATGACTTCATTCGAGTATTTTGGCAAAGATCCAAGATTGAACAAGATTTTCAACAATGGAATGTTTTCTCATTCCACCATTACCATGAAGAAATTCCTTGAAAATTACAAAGGCTTTGAAAGCCTCAAGTCAGTTGTTGACGTTGGTGGGGGAATTGGTGCCTCACTTAATATGATTATCTCCAAGTATCCATCAATTAAAGGCATTAACTTCGACTTACCACATGTAATTCAGGATGCTCCAGCTTACCCGGGTGTGTATATTGATCATTGTTGTTTGCTAATATATTTTTTATAGGGAAATTACCAAAATTTCCTCCCAAGATTTAGACATGTTAAAAAATAAGGAAAATACAATCAAATTTTTTGTTCGCATCAAAATTTATATTTCTTATTTTTAATATTTAATCTTTTATTTTAATTTCTATTTATATGATTTATTTAAGTTATAATAAATATAAATAAAATTGTGTTTGAAAATAAAGATAATATTGTAAAATTATACTGTTAGAAAGATTATTGGCTATTAAAAAAACACAAAGAAAGTAAATGGTATATATAAACTGCTGCAGGGCAAAATTGGCATATCTCCCAAATATTTATAACCTTATAAAATTATCAGCTGTCACCTAAAGTTTGTAAAATATACTAGCAATCCTCCTCGTTGTTAATAATCGTTAAATTTTGATGACACTTTAAGGATAAAGTGGTCATTTTATTTTGTTTTCCTAGAAATTTCTAACAGCATTAATGACAAAATTAATGACAATGTGAAAAATTCATTGATACACTTCCCAAAACTTTGGGTGGACTACTGATAATTTGAAAAGGTTTTGAATAGTTTCGATCACGGATCAAATCTTGAGTGGATAATTGATAATTTCCTGATTCTATATCCTGTATCAATTTTTTTTATCCATGGTTGAATTTGATGTAGGTATTGAGCATGTTGGGGGAGACATGTTCGTCAGTATTCCAAAAGGCGATGCCATTTTCATGAAGGTTATTAGTTTTTGCCATTCTCGGCCTCCCAGCAGGCTTTTAATTTATTAATTAAAATATTAATTCATTTTGTGCTGTTACTTATAGTGGATATGTCATAACTGGAGTGAAGAGGCCTGCGTGAAGATCTTGAAGAATTGCTACGAAGCACTTCCAGAAAATGGGAAAGTGATTGTTGCTGAATGTATTCTTCCAGTACTCCCAGACCCAAGCCTTGCTTCCAAACAAGTGATCCACATTGACTGCATCATGTTAGCTCATACTACAGGTGGGAGAGAGATGACTGAACAAGATTTCAAAACCTTGGCTAAGGCCGCTGGATTTCAAGGTTTCAAAGTTGTGTGCTCTGCTTTTAACACTTACATTATGGAGTTTCTTAAAAAGCCTTGAGTCCTTGGTCTCTTTATTGGATTTACATTTCAAAATAATGTGGTTTTCCTATTTATGTATTTTTCTACCTGCGTTACCGAATAAGGAAAAGTTCATATTTCCTTTTGTTTAATAAATATTTAATTTTTATTGTGGATGTGTTTTGTTTAGAAAAATACTTTTTTTTTTTTTTGTTATTTACCATAACGACAATTCAATCTCTCCTCACGCATGTGAACAAGTTTCAAACTCCAGACCTTTTATTTTTTCATAAGAGATTCTACCATTTCACTTTGATGACACCCCCTAATTTAGAAGAATACTAATTATTGTAACACAAAAAAATGAAATTACGACTTTCTCCTTAGAGAAATCTGTATTTATTAACATTACTTGCTAGTATTTTGGCAATACCCGTTACCCCTTTGGATAATAATTTAATGATACAACTCTCATTTCCAAGCACACTTTTATAATTAATAAAAAATTATTAAAAAAATCTTATACATATTTCTTATTTTTTCGAATCTACTTTTTTATTATTTGCAGAATAAAGTGACATTAAAAAAGAATAACAAAGTAACCGAAATAAAGGAAGCAAGTCCAGATATTTACGGGCCTCTTTGGTAATGTTTTCCACTCAAATGTTTTCCGTTTTCTAAGAACAAAGAATAAGGAAATATGTTTGGTAGCCAGTTTTGTATCGGTAAATTGAAATGTAACTAAAGATACCAGTACAAAGCTTAGGTTAAAATGATGATCTTGCCAACTAGCACCATTCATTTTTCTTTCATCTATATTCTTTATTGGCATCGATCATCTATCCCCATATCAAATATCTGTGTTGATGGACTGAACTTAGTAAATATGTCACGCAAAGAGGTATTCGGGTCTTTAAGCTGCGATTTTCTCCCGGAAACAAAGCAACATCTGCATTTGAAGCTATTTTTAACGGTTCTATAGCATCGGGAGCAATATATTTAAACTTCATTGAAATATCATATTCAAACAAGTCCAACACAATGAGTTGTGTAATTGTTGGAACTAATTGTTCATGAGTGATTGAACGGTGCACCTCGGTCCCCCTAGCCTCTGAATAATGAACTTGCAATCACCCTTTATCTTGATCCATTCACCTTTGAATCGCAGCTACGCGAATGAATTACGTGGTCCTAAAACAAAGTAATAAACACAATGTTAAAAAGTATAAAATCATCTATCTACGTAATTACCTAATCTTAATAATTATTAACACGACCCCTACTTGACCCCTACAAGACCCTTACTTGACCTTCATGTATTTACACAACCATTACTCTTACTTAGCCATTACCTAACGTGGGGGCGAGTAATCATCTAGTATTTTTTATGAACAATAATTTTTTTTCATAGATTGTAGCTATAAATTTGGACTTTTCACAATAATAACTTAATATTTCTACAGTATAACCTTAGTATCATCACATTATCTAAAATAAGCAAAACATTAATACACATAAACCATAAATTATAGCAACACTTTAATAATTTAGTCAGTTGAGGAGAATAACATAAAACACAAAGTTTAGGTTTGAAAAGACTATCATCCAACATATGTTCCCCAGCATTGAAAAGAAGATGATTTTGAGCGTTCTACGGATTTTTAGTGTGTTTAGATGCAATAATATGAGAACTTGAAAAGAAAATAGGGCTTAAAAAATTGAGTGTGATTTGTGTTGTAAAATTGATGGGTAAAGCAGACACATAATTAATGTGAAATTGAAAAATAATGAGACAATAGAATCACACAGGGACACTGTTGTAATTTTGATTCAAATGCTATTGGTATCAATGTGCAAGTGTGCACAACAAGTAATATAATAATAAGTATTTAAGATCGTCTCCACAGAAATTGATGTTATTGCTACAACAATCTCAATAATGAAGTTTTGTTTTTATTGAAAATAAAGCAACTAATAAAACTATTAAACAAATTAAAATAAAATGCAATAAAGTAAATTCTCACGTCACACACAATAATAAAACCAATGGGAGATGAGTAGTTAAGTGATTAGACTCTCTTAATTGTTTTGACTATTTCTTCTAATTTTAGGTTTAGTTGCTATAGCATCTGCTACAACACTGGACATAATCCTTATGTATTCTCAGTTGTCGCATGTTGGATGTCTTATATCTATATGCAACATAACCGTGACCAATTGTTATGCCAACATAAGATATAGCATTACACGCTTAGGTTTTAATTACCTTACAAGGTGAATCACTATATCTAGTTCATCACTAGTTTTAAATTAAGCATGATTATTTTGGAATCAAGTAAAACTCAACACAGGAAATTCAATCTAAAACCAAGTATTGCTCTGATATATTCCACTAAGGTATGCCATTTTATGACTCTTTCTTAGCTAGTATCATTAAACGGGTGGTCAGCCGAAATAATGAATAGAAGTAAGTATTATCAAAACAAAGCGCTATAGCAAACATACAGTAACACGTATAATCAGTTAATGAACCATTAAGATTGTTTATCACCCAATCACCAATAAATTTAGTTCATGGTTTGCAAAAAAAAAAAAAATAACAGAGCTTCAGTCATCAAATACATTCTCATGATTAAAGAGTAAACAAGAAAACAAGAAAAGAATAAGAACGACTGGTTTTCCATTTGATCTTGTAATTTTTTCCTCAAGTGCAGCCCTAGATCTAGGTCTTAAATTTTGTTTTACTTTTGTTTCTTTTCGATTTTTGTCCTTGGTTGACAGCCCTCCCTTTTCTTTTGCGTGTGTGCTTCTTTTATAGTTGAGAATTAGGGTAAACGGAAGTTTAGGGCCCGTATCTTCTAGATTAAGAAACTCTAGATCGCAATCTACAAAGTATCTCATGCGAAATCTTCTCTGTCAATGTTCCATGATTGCTACAGTAATAGATGCTACAACAATGGCTACAGCAACTGCATTGTTTTAGATTTCTTTCAATTCTTCTGTACCCAAGTTCTTTCCTTAGTTTTTTTGCAAACCCATTACAACATCATTCCTTTATTAAAATTTGAGCTTCCGATTACTTACAATTATGCATATGATCTAAGCACATAAATTATTCTAAATAAAATAAAACTGATTAAAAATAAACTAGGATATTTATGCAAAATATAACTAAAATGCAATAAAAACACATCATTTACTTTCTAAGTAATCTTGATTTAAGTCTAAAAGTGTCATGATAACTCTCATTCCATGGAGTCGTTAAGAGGCCCTCCCGGCCCAACCCTAGACACTCTAAGATCCTTTTTCAAACCTGCTCCCATTTCGAGTCAAGAGATAGATAAATAGACACATCCCATTGCACCGCTCGGGGGCGTTCGTAGTGACTGAGGGGGTCAAAGACCAAGAAGAGAGTTATTTATCAACCAAGCATTCTTCTTACGGCTATATCCAATCTCCTGGTTCTTGCGGAAAGGAAAAGGAAAAAAATTTCACGTTCTTCCTTTCGAGAAGGGAGGATTAGGAAAATCCTATTGATTGCAACTTTCTCTAGACCTTCGGGAAAAGCATGTAAAATAAAGGCTCAAATGGTACGATCCCTCTGTCACCCTAGAATGAAATGAAAGGGGCAATCTCGTAGTTCTTGGTCTATGAAGATACGTTGTTAGGTAAAACACATCATTTACTTTCTAAGTAATCGTGATTTAAGTCTAAAAGTGCATGATAACTCTCATTCATGGAGTTGTCACACCCCCAAACTTAAATCATTACTTGTCCTCAAGTAATGACAACAACATTAACATTTAAATCACACAATCATGTACTAACAAATTAGCTCTCACATCAAGTTTGCAAGGATTTCGCAATCCTTAAATCACACTTTTAATCATGCAAAATTGCCACAGTAGTTCCATTTCTAGAATTAGGCCTCATTTTGTCCAAAGTGTGTGTGCGCCACTTTGATCAAATTCTAAAGATGTTGTAGCATTGCATAGATATTACATATTCTTCAGAGATAAAACATAAGTACATTCATACATGGGGGAGCAGAAGTCACAAACAAAGTTCAAACTGTACTATAGCAAAATATGTTTTTTTTTAATCAAATTATGTTCAATGTATCAGAGTTGCTACAGCACTATTCACAACATGGTCTTACCTAAAGATACCTTTGACTCAAGGCTGAACATGAGGCTCATGAACAAACTTAGTTACTCACTATACTAGATAGAGGAACTTTATTTCTCTCTCTCTTCTTTTTTATTTTTTTATTTTTATAGAATGCTACAACAATGCTCATAGCTCTTATTACCTTTGGACTCAAATATACATATGGAGTATATACTTAGCTCTGATTACTCAGCAACTTAAGCCATTGAAGCAGTATTTATTCATAACAAGCACAATTTAACAGAAATTTTCCCCTAAACTTAAGATTTTTTTCTACCCTCAAAGGTTTTTTTTCCTGGCTTTGCTACAACATACTCATGAAACTCAACCAAAGTCCAAGTGTTAAGATAGAATTTCATCCTTCATATGTACACTATCCCTACTTTGGCAATCACAAATACTGAAGATCACTCAATTCATCAACATTATGTATTCCAATCCATACAAAAATACTCGATAGCAGAGCTTCACATGACACTCAACACAAACACATGCATTTTCAAACACACAACACCATAACACAACCCTCCCAAACTTGAGAGGTATTGTGTCCTCACAAGTACACAGATTAATTCAAAACAAACATGCATGCATTAACAAGCAAGAAATGCAAATTGAACAATTAAAAACAAATAAATAAAAGAAACGTTTCAGATAATGAAAAATTAAAATAGGCTGGCAGGGGTTACTCTCATGTTATTGGATATTTTGTTGTAGCATGGCTGAGAGGGTTCACTTCTTTTTAAATGCGCTTCGCAAGCATTCCTTGAGTGACTCTTTAGGTAGGACAACTAGTTGCTTCTTATTCTGGCTTTGAGTCAGATTGATTGGTGGTGTTCCAGCTGGTTCAGTTACTTAGGGCTGAGTTGGTCTGGTTCACTTATGCTCAGGTTCTTTTAGTGCTGTAGACCCTCCGAAGGTTTGTGCCCCTTTGTGCTTGCTAGATACTTGGGGAGTTTTGGCAGGAGACTTTTTAGGAGTTTATTAGGTTGCAACTAGAGTAGATTTTGCTGCAGCAGGCTCCTTCTCAGCAGTGATTTCAACAATAATATCCAGTAAACTTCTTTTCTGCAACTGTTTGAGTAACTCTTATAGCAGCAGCTTCAAGTTCTGTATCAATGTCCTCTTGATCTTCCTCTAAATTGTTATCATGCAGAACTTTTTCTTCGTTTTTACTGAAGAATACTATAACTAAAGGCTCATCTTCTGTCTCCTCATCATTATCTCTGATGACGTGCTTCTCTCTACATTTAAGAGGCACTATTGGAGGTGTTTCTCCCTGTTTTTCTACTGAATCATCTTCCGTACTTTGCTCCTCATCTTTTTTTTTTGTGCTTCTTCCTTCTTTCTGCCCTCTTTAGTTGGTTGTGATTCTTCCTCAGACTCTAATTCTTCTTCATTGGTTGCTACTTGAATGGGTGCATCTTCTTCTGTTGTGTGAAAATTAAATTGTTGCAGTAGGGTATCAAGAAGGTCTCTATTTGTTTTTTATTGTAGACATAAAATTGATGCAAGTAGTCTTCAAGATGCATCAAGTAGTTCCAGAATCAATTATTTTCCTTTCGTTGCGCCTCTACACATTGAGTAATACTGTCACTCAACTCTTGCAATCATTTTTTGACCCCAATGGCCCTTCTTGCTCTTGCCATAGTTGCATGCTCTGGTGTTACTGTGACAGATTCACCAGCAATTTGTTCTATAGTACAAGTAGTGAGAGCTCTTCATTCTTAATGCATTCATCCTTAGGAGTTATGTTCACTCCCGATATAAGACATATGCTGGTAGTAAGTGAAGGGAACAACAAATCAGTAATTGTGTACTTTTTCATAGCACATTCTCTAATCTCCCTTTTGATAATTGTTCCAACATCAATTGGAAATCCTTTATGGAGGACATATAAGAGAATCAACCTTTCTTAGGACACGGTGGTGGTGTGTGTTGTGGGCATTAACCTGGATTTCAAAAATTTTACCGAAACTTTGGCAATTGGTTTCAAATCGATCCTATTAATTACTCTACCCTCCTCATTTGCCCATGAACTACCTTCCACCGTAAATGTTATGAGTACAATATTCCATTTTTTGGGGGTCATGCTTCCAATCATTTTTTAGTACTCGTAATCAACATTAAAAGGTAAATTGTAAAAAGCATTAATTACTCTTGGGTCTCAGGGGACTTGAGTGTTCGTTACCTAAATTGTGTGTTGGTCTTGCCACAACGTGTTGGTATAAAATTCCTTGACAATCAGCAGCGCAGGGTCCCTTGGATGGTTGTAAAACTCTAACCAACCCCTTCTTGTTGCAACAACATGGATAGTGTGGATTGTTCCAAAAGGATGGGGCGAGAATTGGAAGCCTTTCTCCTCCAAGATCTTCCTAAGCTCTATAAATTCTTCAAATTTATCCTCGGCTTTGTAACTCTGGAAGCATGAAGGATCCTTTAGTCGTGAAGCTATCTTCTGGTATCTCGTCATTGCTAGAGCAACAGAATTGAATTATTGGGTACCTAAAAAGAGAGACAAATCGGGAAAAAGAGCCCAAAGTTTGTGGAGAACTGTGGTCGAGAAAAGAGAAATTGGATGAGAATGAAAAGAAGCACAGTAAAATCCTAATTTATAGGTGATAGTAAAATAGAGAAAAATTAATTAATGGGATAAAATTGGCAATTGAATTTAATTAAAACAAATCTAATTTTAAAAGGAAAAGATATTGGGTACAGGAATTTAGGGATTATGTAATCCCTTCTTATCTTTATCTTGATTTGTTAAGCCAACTATAAAAAATTTATTCCCAATGGTAAAAGAACATTTTCCATAGGTGTGTTACTATCACAGTAAGAATTATTGCCACAACAAACAATCTTGTGCTATAACAACTTGTGGTAATGTTCATCGTTTGATGAAAAGCACTGTCCAACTGTTATGTTAAGTGTAATACTACAACGACATATGTTAGTTTCGTAGCCCAAGTTTTTTTTTAAAGTTAAACTGTAATAAAAACACAAAAAGAAATTAATTAATCATAGTGACAGTAACTATAAAGAGAAACATGCAAAGTTAAATTTAAAGAAAAATCAAAATAACTTCCCTAATTATTGGGTTGCCTCCCAATTAGCGTTTGATTTTAGGTCCTTCAGCCTAACCTTCCTTAATATGCTCAAACTGAATCTATGAGGCTTACATCCTCCCTTGAGTCATGTAAGATGTCACCAATGTAATGTTTGATTCGTTGCCCATTTACCATAAATTCCTGACTAGTTTTCTTATCCTTGAGATTTATAGCACCATGAGGATAAATGTTGATAAGTCTAAAAGGTCCAAACCATTTAGATTTTAAATTTTTTGAAAAAACTTTAATCCTAAGTTGTAGAGCAAACCTTGTTGCCCTAAAATTAATTTTTTTGCTGAATATGCTTGTCATGGCATTGTTTTGTTTTCTCCTTGTAAATCCTTGCATTTTCATAGAAGAACAACCTGAACTCGTCAAGCTCACAAAGTTGGAATTTTTTATGCTCTATTGCAGTATCCATGTCCATGTTTAATTATTTTAATGCCCAATATGCTTTATGCTCTAACTCTAATGGAAAATGGCAAGCTTTGCCATAAACTATTATGTATGGAAACATGCCAAGTGGTGCCTTGCAGGCTGTACGGTAGGCGCATAAAGAATCATGTGATCTAAATGACCAATCTTTTCTAGTAGGGTTCACTACTTTATGTAAAATCCTTTTGATCTCTCGGTTCGACACTTTTACCTAACCATTAGACTGTATGTGATATGTTGAGGCAATCTTATGCTTAATTCCATTTTTAGCCAATGCTGCAACAAATATCATGTTACAAAAATGAGTGCCTTCATTATTAATGATGGCTCTTGCAGTTCCAAACCTTCAGAAAATATTTTTTTGAAGGAATTTCACTACAGCTTTGGCATTATTTATTGGCAAAGCTATTGCTTACCCATTTGAACACATAGTCTACAGCAACTAGAATATATAAGTTCCCAAAAGATGGTGGGAATGGATCCATAAAGTCTATACCTCATACATCAAAGAACTCAACTTCCAAAATATTCGTTAATGGCATTTCATGCTTTTGAGATATGTTCCTTGTTCTTTGGTACCTGTTACAATATTTAACAAACTCACAAGTATCTTTAAAAATAAAGGGGTAGTAATAAGTTGATTGTAAAACTTTGGCAGCTGTTCTGCGTCTTTCAAAATGTCCTTAATATATTGCAATATGGCATGAATGCAGTATGTGTGGAATTTCTTCATCTGGTATACAGCTTTTGATCACATGGTCTAAACACATCTTGTACAAATAAGGATCATCCTACTAATAGTTTTTGACATCGTAGAAGAATCTTTTCTTCTGCTGATAACTCAAATCAGGTGTCAACAATCCAATCACTAAGTAATTAGCAAAATCTGCATACCATGGGAGTCCAGACTACTGCGCATTTGTTAACAGTTACTCATCAGGGAATGTTTCTGTGATGTCTTGTTTGGTCAAGGTGCTTTGTTTCAAGCCTTGAGAGATGATCTGCTAGTTGGTAGATAATCTTCTACTGATAACTCAAATAAGGTGTCAACAGTCCAATCACCAAGTAATTAGCAAAATCTGCATACCATGGGAGTCCAGACTACTGCAGTGTTTGTGCATCCTGTAGCATTAACAATTACTCGTCAGGGAATGTTTCTGTGATGTCTTGTTTGGTCAAGGTGCTTTTGTTTCAAGCCTTAAGAGATGATCTGCTACTCGGTTCTTGGTCCATTTTCTATCCTTTATCTCTAAATCAAACTCTTGTAGTAAGAGAATCCATCTTATAAACCTTGGTTTGGTATCCTTCTTTAGAATCAAATATTTTATTGCTGCATGGTCTGTGTAAACTGTCACTTTAATGCTAACCAAATAGGCTTTGAATTTGTCAAATACAAATACAATTGTTAACAACTCCTTTTCAGTGGTGGTATAATTGAACTGAGCATCAGCAAGGGTTTTACTAGTATAGTAAATGGAATGAAAAATCTTCTCTTTCCTTTGTCCTAATACTGCTTGAACATAATAGTTGTTGGCATCACACATCAACTCAAAAGGTAGGCTTCAATAGGGTGCTGTAATAAGAGTTTTTTTCAATTCTTCAAAAGCCTTCAAACAATCTTCATCAAACTTGAATGGTTTGTCATGTTCTAGCAGCATGCATAAGGGTTTAGCTATTTTGGAAAAGTCTTTAATGAACCTTCTTTAGAATCCAACATGTCCTACAAAACTCTGAATAGCTTTGACTGAAGTTAGGGGTGGAAGTTTATCTATCACCTCTATTTTTCACTTATCCACCTCTATTTCCTTTTTAGAGACTCTATGGCCTAAGACTATACCTTCTTATACCATAAAGTGACTATTTTTCCAATTGAGCACCAAATTGGTCTCCTCACACCTCTTAAGCACATTTTCTATGTTATATAAGCAATCATCATATGTTTCCCTAAAGACCGAGAAGTTATCCATGAACATCTCTAATGTTTTCTTGACCATATCTGAAAAGATGGACATCATGCACATTTGGAAGGTTATTGGAGCATTGCACAAATCGAATGACGTCCTTATGAAAGCAAAGGTTCCATAAGGATAAATGAATGTTGTCTTCTTCTGATCCTATGGTGTGATAATAATTTAATTATAGCCTGAATAACCATCCAAGAAACATTAGTATTCCATCCCCGCGAGTTGGTCTAGCATTTGATTTATGAAAGGCAATAGAAAGCGATCCTTCTTTGTAACTTTATTTAGCTTCTTATAGTCCATGCAAACTCTCTATCCAGTTATTGTTCTTGTGGGAATGAGTTCATTTTTCTCATTTGCTACAATTGTCACACCATTTTTCTTTGGAATATATTGTACCAAACTTACCTAAGAGCTGTTAGATATTGGATAGATAGTCCCAATATCAAGTCATTTGATGATCTCCTTCTGTATAACTTCTTTTATGATGGGGTTTAATCTTCTCTGTTGCTCTACTGAATTGTTGTAGCAGTCTTCCAGTAGAATCTTGTGCATGATGGGCTGGTTCCCTTAATATCTGTCATGGTCAATCCGATAGCTTTTTTTTATCTCCCCAACACATCCATCCACCCAACTTTTCTCTTGATTTGCATTTAAAGAAGATGAAATGATTACAAGGAGTGTATTATTTTACCAAGATAAATATATTTTAAATGTGAAAGTAAAAGTGTCAATTATAAAATAAGAAGTGATTCAATAGATGGAACATGCAGTTTTACTTCCTTGTTTGAGAGGTCTAAAGGTTCAAAATATCGATCATGTCTCACTAGTTGCTTTTCTCCTAACCATGCTATATGAGTTGTTACAGCATCTTCTTCTTTAAGTTCTTCAAAGGTGGCAGCTTTGATTTCTTCCTTACTACAATAATTGTTTAACCTTTCTATCACAGCAAAGTCCATAACACTGATAAGATTACAATCTTCAACTTCATTGGGACTCTTCATAACATCCAGCGCATTCAATATTACTTGTTGATTATTCACCCGCATTGTTAACTCTCATTTTTGTACGTCAATTAGAGTCTTTCCCGTGACTAAAAAGGGTATACTAAGAATATATGGTACTTTTTTGTCTACTTCAAAGTCCAATACAATGAAAGCCACATGAAAACTAAATTTATCCACCTTCACTAGCACATCTTCAATCTTGCCCTCAGGATATGTATGAGATCTATCAGCAAGCTGCAGAGTTACTGTTGTTGAACTGCATTCACTAACTCTTAATTGCTTGAGCACTGATAAAGGCATGAGATTAATACTTGCCCCCAAATCACAAAGTGCCCTACCATTACACTTAGTTTTGATAGAGCATGGAATTGTAAAGCTCCATGGATCTTTCAACATTTGAGGGATTTTATTTTAACGCATACGGCTACATTCTTGTGTTAAAGCAACAATTTTGAATTCTCTAAGTCTCATTTTCTTGCCAAAATATCCTTAAAAAACTTTATGTAGTTTGGCATTTGTTTCAATGCTTCCACAAAAGGAATGTTGATATGCAGTTGTTTCAACATTTCCAAGAATTTGTTGAATTGCTTGTCTTGTTTCTACTTCTGAAATCTTTGTGGAAAAGGTAGTGGATGTCTAAACTGTTGTGTTGTAGTAGGTTGTACAAACTGCTTTTCTTTTGTCATGTTTTGACCTGATGTTAACGGCACTGCAATATCTTTTTCCACCATTGCTGGTTCATTATTTTCTGCCACTTTTGTAACTTAGATGTTCTCATTAGTGGGCTGAAAAGTGGGTTGTTGTGATTCTTTTTCAACTGGACTGTCCTTTTGGATTGAAACGTGTTCTACTCTTCTTTTTGGTACTTCAATAGGAATATGAACATCCTTCCTGAATCTTAAATTAATCACTTTGCAATACTATTTTCCTTCTCTTTTTGAATCTTATGTGTTGCTAGGTAAACTACCCTGAGGTCTGTTACTCAATGCTGTAGCAAGCTGTCCAATATGATTTTCTATATTCCTTAAGGATCACTTGGCATTGGACAACTGCTTTATTTTTTACAATATATTATTTAATTAGAGTTTCAAGAGTACTAAATTGATCATTAATAGTGTTTCTTTGTCTAGGTGGCTGAACAGGTCTGTTCTGTCTACTTGGATTTTGCTAATGAAATCCAGGTTGCTGAACAGGTTTGTTCTGCCACTGGATGCTGTAGCAGACTGATTCTGGTTGCTCCATGAAAAGTTTAGTTGCTGCTTCCATCCAGGATTATAGGTGTTTGAATAAAAATTGCTCTAATTTTGTCTATTGAAGTTGCCCACATAATTAACTGAAGATGGATTCCTAGGACAATTATCAAATAATGTCCTTCTCCATAATAAATACAAAAGACATCGGCATTTTGGTTGATAGTTGTGGGAGCAAGAATCATAACCTTCACCATATTTGTTAATGAAGTTACTTGAGTTGACAATGTTGTAAGTGCGTCTACGTTACGGACTAATGTTGTTCATTTTGTTGCATCTTGTTTGGTTGATGGCTTCATTCTAAGATTTAGACAATAAAGCCCTATTTGTCGAAACATCAACCATAAATCTAGTGCTTGGGTTCAACCCATTGTAAAAAGTTTTTATTTGGATGCAACAAGGAATACCATGATGAGGACATTTCCTAAGTAATTCCTTAAATTTTTCCCAAGCATCATACAAGCTTTCATTTTCTAGTTGATGGAAGGATGTGATCTCATTCCTCAACTTTGCATTCTTGGTTAATGGAAAATACATCATTAAAATTTTATCAGCCAAATCATTCCATATTGTGGTGGAATCTGGTGGAAAAGAATTCAACTATGCCCTCACTTGATCTCTCAAAGAAAATAAGAAAATTCTAAGTCGCAATGCTTCCTGCGATGCTCCAACAATTTTGAAAGCATTACTTACTTCCAAAAAACAATTTAAGATGGAGATGAGGATATTCTGACGGCAATCCAATGAATTGCCCCATATTAGCAGCATTTGAAACATCACTGGTTTGTGTTTGAAATTTTCAGCTTGCACCTAAGATATGATTATTCTAAGTTGTGTAACTTGAGGAGTCAACACTGCATAGTCTCTAATGGCTCTGCCTCTATCGTATGCCATGTAGATGATACTATTATTTCCTGATTGTCCTAGATTGTTTTGCTCATTTTGTTCTTCTTTACCATTGGCTTGTTGTATTTCTCCATAAGGGTTTAAGTTTCCCATATGTGGCAAATCATCCATTACTACAGTAAACTTTTGAATTTCTCTACTCTTTTCTCAATCTCCTTGCAGTTCTTTTAATTTTTGGATGAAATTGAAATTCAACTAGTTTATATTTGTTCATGCAAGGGTTACTTATCAATAAAATAAACAAATTAAAATTAGCACTGTCTAAGATTAATTTCACGAATCACAATGAACAATTAATCCCTGGCAACCACACAAAAAACTTGTTGTAATTTTGATTCAAATGCTATTGGTGCCCATGTGTAAGTTTACACAACAAGTAATATAATGATAAGTATTCGAGATCGTCTCCATAGACATTGATGTTATTAGATTTGCTACAGCAATCTCAACATTGCAGTTTTGTTTTAATTGAAAATAAAGCAACTAATAAAATTAATAAACTAATTAAAATAAAATGCAATAAAATAAATTCTCACGTCACACATAAGGATAAAACAATTGGGAGAGAAGTAGTTGAGTGATTAGACTCTCTTAATGGTTTTGCCTTTTTTTTTCAATTTTAGGTTTAGTTGCTACAACATCCACTACAGTACTGGGTAGAATCATATTGTATCCTCAGTTGTCGCATATTGGATGTCTTATATTTATATGCAACCTAATAGTGACCAATTGTTATGCCAACATTAGATATAACATTACACGCTTAAGTTTTAATTACCCTATAAGGTAAATCCCTATGTCTAGTTCATTAGTGGTTTTAGATCAAGCATGACACTTTTGGAATTAAGTAAAACTCAACTCAGGAAACTCAATCTAAAACCAAGTATTGCTCTGATATGTTCCATTAACATAAACCGTTTTGTGGCTTTTTCTTAGCTAGTATCATTAAATAGGTGGTCAGCAATGAATTTAAATAAGTATTATCAAAATAAAGCGCTACAACAAACATGCAGCAACAAATATAATCAGTTAATAAACCATTAAGATTGTTTATTAATCAACCACTAATAAATTTAGTTTGTGGTTTGCAAAAGAAAAATAAATAATAGAGGTTCAATCATTAAATACATTCCTATGATTAAAGAGTAAACGAGAAAACAACAAAAGAATAAGAAAGACTGATTTTCCATTTGATCTTTCAATTTTCTCCTCAAGTGTAGCCCTAGATCTTGCTCTTAAATTCTATTTCACTCTCGTTTCTTTTCAGTTGACGGCTCTCCCTTTTCCTTTGTGTGTGTGCTTCTTTTATAGTTGAGAATTAGGGTAAACTGAAGTATAGGGCACGTATCTTCTAGATTAGGAAACTCCAGATCACAATTTTCAAAGTATTTCGCATGAAATCTTCTCTTTCAAGGTTCCAGGATTGCTACAGCAACTGCACTGTTCTAAATTTACTTTAATTCTTCTGTAGCCAAGTTTTTTCCTTATTTTTTTGCAAGCCCATTACAACAGCATTCTTTCCTTGAAATATGAGCTTCCAGTTACCTACAATTATACATATGATCTAAGCACACAAATTATTCTAAATAAATCAAACAAAATTGATTAAAAATAAACTAATATAGATGTTTATACAAAATATAACTAAAATGTAATAAAAACACATCATTGAATTTCTAAATAATCGTGATTAAATCTAAAAGTACCATAATAAGTTTCATTTCAAATAGTTATCAACTATCCTCAAAGAAGCTTTGCCGGTGCAATACTATGAATGATTATTAATGTAAGAATACATTTACAATTGATTAGAACAACAAGTTAGATATACTTTTAGCGAAGAAAAGTGAACTATCTGTTTTGAAAGAGGTAGAGAGAACTCCGGCTTCGCCAATGCTCTTAGCCTACCCAATATTCATTATTGACAATCCACAACTATTTCATCTTAACTAGGGGAAAAAAGTGCACACTTTGTTGAAAAATAGGGCATCGCTTCTAGAAGAGTGGTGCACGCAAGTCTAAAGTGGCCTGCCATTTTTTGGTGGTGTTACTTTAGTTGAAGAAAAAAAATGAGTTGACGGATTTGAAAGAAAAAAATATTAATAATATTATTTTAATTTTAAAAAAATGAGAAGAAATGAAGCCTATAAATGTAAGGCTTTATTTCCTCTTTCTGCATCCCATTTCTTCAGTTCATTTTTCTCTTCTTTACAGAGAAATTAAGAAGTTGAGAGTGTTAGAGCTTTTAGCCCTTGTTTTTAGTAATATGAGAGATTGGGTGTATTCGAGTTCTAGGTAGTGAGTCAAAATATTACATTACTTGTAATCCTCATATCACTAGTAAAATATTTTAGCTCATTACCTAAAACCCCAATACACCCAAACTCTCAAATCACTAAACTCTTTAAAAAGACTCTCTAAATGTAGAAGAAGAACTAAAAAATTGGATGATAAAAATGAGGGAAATGCCCTCCTTATGTAGCCAAATTTCAGTTACTATGCAATATTTATTATATTTTTTTCTTTCCCTGAGTGGCCCGCTACTTTTTCTTTCTTCTTTTTCTTCTCCCTCTTTTTTTCTCTTTCCTTTGCGGTGCGGCACTAGCAGTGCCCACCACGCACTAACTTTTTGATATTCTTCCACTTCGAGATTAGATTGAAACTAATCAATCTCAACACCATTCTTTCTTCTATGCCATACTCATGTTGCTTACGTTTCTACTATGCAACGAGAGAATCTACTCTAGATAAACTTGCCTGCATTGATTGGCTTGGTCAAAACATCTACTAGGTTATCTTTGGTATGGATCTTCTGCAAATCCACATTTTTATCTACCAATACTTCTCAAACAAAGTGATACTGAATTCTTATGTACTTTATCTTGGAATGAAAGACTGGATTTGTTGCAATATGTAAGGCACTCTAATTGTTACAAAACACATGAATTTTCTATTGTTTGTGCCTGAGCTCCTTCAATAAGATTTGTATCCAAATAGCTTTCTTGCAAGCTTGTGTAGTTGCATGTATTCTACTTCTGTTGTAGACTAGAGCTACAACGGTCTGCAGTTTCGAAACCCAACTCATGGCACCTCCTGCAAGTGTAAACACATAGTCAGTAGTGAATTTTATTTTATCAATGTCACTTGCAAAATATAAATCCACATAGCCCCTGACAATAAATTATGATCTTTCACAACATAATGCAATATCAGAGGTTCTTATGATATATCTTAGAATCCTCTTCACAATTTTCCAATGTTCTTCACCCAGATTCGCTACGTATCGACTGACTGCTCTCACTACTTGTGCAATATCTGATCTTGTACAAATCATAGCGAACATTAAACTTCTAACTGTTGATACCAAATGAAAAGTAAGTTACGCAACCCAAGAGGAGGGGTGAATTGGGTTTTTAAAAATTATGCAATACAATTCGCAGAACAAATCAATCTAACGCCTTAATGGAATAGAAAACAATAAATTCAAACAAGCATAAAAATAAAAGAGTATGGGAAGAGAAAAAAAAATACACGGATTTTTACGTGGTTCGGCAATCCCGGCCTACGTCCACGCCTACAAGCCAACCAAGCTCGAGGATTTCGCTATCCAAGCCTCCCAATGTTTCAAGTTCTTACAATTGACTTCCAAGGTGTCAATGAACCTTTACAATCAAGAGACTATCTCCCCAATCTCTTCACCCCAAGTGTTTCTCACACTTGCACACTCACAATTTGATAAGAAATGAAAATTCCAACAAAAACTCTCTTTAAGAGTGGATATGCAAATAATAGTTCAACAATGATTCAATCTATGATGATTTGCGTTTTGGAAGCTCAATACATGTTATATGATCTTATATTTGTTTCATTAGTTCTCAAAATGAAGTTGGAGTTGAGTTTTTATAGTTAAAGACCGAAAACTAGCCGTTATAGACAAATTCCCGCAACCAAGCAGTTAGCCGCTTGATTTATCCAGCTAGCCACTTGTAATAATGATATTACCGTTATTTTTTAATTTTGTTACAGTAATATTGTTCACTAAAATTACACTTTGGCCTAAAACGTTTTATAATTATATTATGGCCCAAAATACCATAAAACTTTACAAATAAGTCCAATTTAAGAATTTCCTAACAATAGTTGTCTATCCAAAACTTTTTGAAATTATGATATGATCCCAAAGATATTATTATTTCTCAAAGAAGTCCTTTTCAAAATATAACATAATATCTATATTTTTCAAAGTTCTCAAAACCTTTCACTTTAGTCTAAAATGTTCATAAATTATAACATGGCCCAAAACGTTTCAAATGTTTGCAAAAAGATCCAACTCTGAAATTCAATAATAATACTCATTAAAATCAAAGATTTCAAAACTTTGCATTTAAGTCCAAATTACTCAAAAACACAAAATACTTTATCTTATAAAAAATGAACCTTTAGTTTATGAAAAGTAATTAATTAAATTAATCTCTTGAGCTTCTCAAATGATAAATCATACATCAATTAAATCATACTGGCTTTACAAGAATTTATGGCACTAATTCATCCGTTGAGTTCTAAACTTTATTCTTTATTTCGTCGTTGTCCGTTGAGTGTCTTGAGCTTGATTTCACTCGATTGGCTTGCATAAATATTACCCTTCAAAAACTAGTGAAAATGTGAAATACAATATTTATTAAATCACTTAATACATATGTTTGTTATCATCAAAATTACATTATGTGTAGCCCTTTAGGCTAACAATCTCCCCCTTTTTTATGATGACAAACATCTCATGTATTTTGACATTTGTACTCTCCCTTAATACATGGCATATATAATTAAACATATAAATTAAATTCAAAACAAAAACTCCCCCTGAATATTTCAAAAATATACACAAAAACTTCAAGATCAAAATACATATTACTTATCTCTGAATTCAAAAATACATGACTTCTCCCCCTTCATCATCAAAATTATCATAAATCCATGCTTATATGAAAAAGAAACATCTCAATAATTAACAAAGAAACATATATAAATTACGCATTCAGTAACTAAAATATTATAGCAAACGAAGAATTTAGAGCAAACAACAACCACCAAACATAACATATCCAAATAGCAAATAACAATATATCATTCGCAAATTAAAAACAATAATGCATGTAGAGATGTAGTGCAGAGTGACATATGAATGAAAATAAAATAGAGTGCTAAGGAGATGGTAGATGTGATGAAGAGGATGGTGGTGGAAATCCAAAAGCGGCAAAAAGTTGTTACTGGCTATCAAGAAACTGCTGCTCAAAGAGACGCTCTCGCTCGGAAATAGACTGAAGTTGAAAAGCTTCAAGCTGAGATTGAAGTTTGTCTTGTTGCTCAGAAAGTTAATCCACTTTAGTTAACAGCTGCTGCATCCAATCGTCAGAGTCAGCTGAAGTAGAGTGGGAAGTAGGGATGGCAAATTTTTCCGAACCCGGACAAACCCGAATTATCCGGTACGGGTTCAACCCGCACCGGATGCATTAACAATCCGGAACCCGGACCCGGACTACCATTTATTTATTTATTAATTTTGTTACTAACTAAAAATATGTAAGCATTAAACAATAAGTTAGGCAGGAAAAAAAAATAAAAGCAAACAAGACAAACCCGCAATCTTCATTAGTTCATCTCTCAATCTTCATCCCCAGCGGCCACCTCAATCCTCATCTCCCTCATCCCTAGCGACCGCCACCTCAATCTTCATTTTCTTCATCCCTAACGGCCAAGTTCATCAATACATCATCAATTAAATCATCTCAATTCATCATCCATTATTATAAAAAACAACGAACAATTACTCAGCTCCACCATCGTCAAATTCAGTCTCATCTCTCTCCAAAGAGCAAGCTTTGCTGCTAGCTGCTAACCTCTTCTCGCCGGCAATCATATTTTTCACTGGCCCATCACTGCCTTAGCTGCGACTTGAAATTTTCTTTCGTTTCTCTGTATTTCTCTTTTAATTTTTTACTTTTGCTTAATTTCGGTAATTATTAATTTTTTTCTTGTTGTTAATAGCCAAACGCAGCATCTTAGCACATAATATCCATATAATTGTAAATTTTATTATTGAAGTAAGCAAATTAGGTTGTGATCCCATGAATTCCTCCTATTGTTTTTTGCCTCTGTAATTCCAAAGAACCAAAAAGTGGCAAGTATTAAATCTATCTTCATCCAACTACCGGGTTTGAAACCAGTAATTAAAAAACCCAGATTTTTTCGGGTTGAACCCGGAGTGAAATAATCTGGGTTTATATCCGGATCCGGAAACGTAAATTGTCATTCAGGTCCAGAACCGGAAACGTTAAACCCGAACCCGGACCCGGATTTTGCCATCCCTAGTGGGAAGGGCCCTCGGAAGGTGGAGGATGTGAGCGATGTGGAGCACTGAGATCACAGAGCAAGTGTGGTGGAAGGACATTGTTAAAGAAACGATGATCTGTAGGAGCAAGTTCAGTAACCTTTTTGTTTTTTTTATCTTTATGCCATCTATTGTCCCTCTAATACAACCCTAAATTAGTTATTGCTTCATCACCTAATTCCTTCGACTCCAAGAAGGTTGGCTTGGTTATAGGTACTCGAAAATACTGGAGAATGCAGGTAATAATACTAGCATAAGGAAGGGATTTTTTGGCTAAATTTGGAGTGCTAAGCATATGATGAAGTATAATATAACCAATATTTAGCACCCTCTCCTCTAAAATGCAGTCGAGAATGGCTACATCCAAATGATTAACTTCATCCGCATGTCCAGACCTAGGAGTTATAACATGATGAAGAACATAATGAAGGATTCTAGTTTGAAGAGGTAAGGCTTAAGATTTCAAAGGTGATCGACAAAACGCAGAGGACAAACCACATCGTCGACAATTTTTTCGAACAGTGTTCTCAAGTGAAAACCAAGGATAATCAATTTTCGCTCTAGCACTATATAGTTCCAATCCCTCATTTGGAGTTCCAAGGATACAATTTAACAAAGCTACATCAAATTCAATATGAACTCCCCCAACATTTATAACAATTCTATTCAAAACTTCCGTATCCATATTCGAATAAAAAACATTGACTAAATTTTCATAATAATGCTCCTTAACAACCAATACATTCTTCCATCCCATAGCAATAAGGAAATCTCTAAGAGATTTATCAAAAATTTCTAAATTCTTCATATTAATGAGATTAACAAAAAAAGAAGTAATGACCAACAAAAAAAGGAGTAATGACCGACCTTGGCATGAAATTGTCGAGAAAACATTTCCGAAGCAGGGGTCATGGAAAATGAGTCAAAATAAACTCCGAATAGTCGCCATGATCTTCCTTACGCTTCTTGGCCACTTGTTTTCCCTTGGATTTGGCACCACCCGCCATTGTTGGAAGAAAAACAAGCTTAAAAATGCAATTTTGGATTTAAAAAAATTTGAGTGAAATGGATTTGTTTGAGGCAAGAAAATCAATCCTAGAGATGAATGAAGCTAATATATGATATAGATTGAAATAAAAATGCGCTAAAGGAAGCTTGAAAATGAAGAGAGAGAAATGGGTAGAGTGAGATTTTGTATTTTGGGTTTTATGTGGAGAGTTGATGAAATGTTGTTTTGAAAGTGAAAATTGAAGGAGTAATGGATGAATAATGATTTGAGTGATTGATTTTAACAAGAAAATAGGTGAAAGATGAAGATTTGAGAAAGAAAATGGAGAGGCACTATTCACCCATTAGAGAGAAAGAGAAATAAGTGAAGAACAAGTGAAGAAATAATGATGGAGAAGTGTTTAATGAAGATGAAATGCATGGGTATTAGTTTGAATGATTGATTTGGGCATGAAAATGGATGAAAAATGAAGAAATTTGAAGTGAAAAATGGAGAGGTGTTTCACGATTTGGGTGAGAGAAAGAACAAGTGCAGAAAAATAACAAGTGAAGAAGAAGAAGAAGAAAAAATACAACAAACCCGTGACCAAGCGGCTAGCCACCTGGTTGCTGTCCATCTGCACAATAGTTGCTTTCCGGCTAGTTTGATCAATTCCGTGACCATTTTGTGATCCCGAAACATCTCAAGAGCCAATTTAATGCATGAATCACGATTTTAAACATTCAAAAGATGATTAATTCAAACAAATAATCCATGCAACAAGCATATATTCGTGAAGCACATAAGCATTCAAAAATTAATAAATCAAACACCTCATATATTTAGCATGCTCAAACACTTCATAAACATTAACAATCATCAAGCAAATAATTTTAATAGATTCAATAACATAAATAGAGATGTTAATGCAAAAATTTCATCATCCCAAGTTCATGTTGAATTTTTTAAAATTATTCTTCGCAAAGGGGTTTTGTAAAAATATCGGCAAGTTATTTTTCTGTAGAGATAAATTCTAATGCAATATCACCCTTTTGTACATAATCTCTCAAGAAATGATGTCTAATCTCTATATGCTTGGTTCTAGAGTGCTGAATGGTATTCTTTGAAATATTTATGGCGCTAGTATTATCACACTTTATAGGAATTTGTTCAAGATCAATACCATAGTCTCTGAGTGTTTGTTTCATCTAAGTGCTTGTGCACAACAACTACATGCTGCAATATATTCCGCCTTAATAGTTGAGAGTGCAACCGAATTTTGTTTCTTGCTAAACCATGAAAGAAGTGAATGACCTAGAAAATGGCAAGTTCCACTAGTACTTTTCCTATTGACCTTGTAACCAGAAAAATCGGCATCTAAATAACAAGTTAAATTTATATGAGTTCCTCTAGGATACCAAGGCCAAGATCTATGGTTCCACTCAAATAACAAAAAATTCTTTTAATAGCAAGCAAATGAGATTTCTTGGGACATGATTGAAATCTTGCACACAAACATACACTAAACATGATATCGAGTCTACTTGCGGTTAAGTAAAGTAAAGATCCAATCATACCTCGATACTTTTTAATATCAACCTCTTTACCTTTTTCATCTTTATCAAGCTTGATTGTTGTACTCATTTGAGTATTCTTGGTATTTAATTCATCAATGCCAAATCTCTTGAGCAAGTTTTTGACATACTTAGCTTGGTTGATGAAAATCCCCTCATTGTTTTGTTTGATTTGAAGTCCAAGTAAATACTTCAATTCTCCCATCATGCTTATCTCAAATTCCTTACTCATAAAAGAGGAAAACTCTTTGCACAAAGATTCATTAGTAGAACAAAAAATAATATCATAAACATAAATTTGAACAACAAGTATATCTTGATTTTTATTTTTAATAAAAAGGGTAGTATCCGCTTTTCCTATTGAAAAATTGTTATCCAACAAGAAACTTTTAAGTCTATCATACCATGCTCTAGGTGCTTGTTTTAATCTATATAATGCTTTTGATAATTTATAAACATGATTTGAAAATTTTTCATTTTCGAAACCAAGGGGTTGTTTCACATAAACTTCCTCCATAATATAACCATTTAAGAAAGCACTCTTGACATCCATTTGAAATAAAATAAAATTCTTATGACATGCAAATGCTAACAACATCCTAATGGATTCTAATCTAGCTATAGGTGCAAAGGTTTCATCAAAATCGATTCCTTCTTCTTGGTTGTATCATTGAGCCACTAATCTATCTTTATTTCTTACAAGCACACCAGATTCATCAATTTTATTTATGAATACCCATTTAGTACCAATAATGGATTGATGTTCCTGTTTAGGAACCAATTCCCACATTTTATTTCTCTCAAATTGATTTAACTCCTCTTGCGTTGCCATAATCCAAGACTCGTCATTTTTAGCATCCGCAAAAGATTTTGGTTCAATTTGAGAAATAAATGCAGTATATTCACATATGTTTCTAAGTGATGATCTAGTTGTAATACCTCTTGGTGCAAAGGATCACCTAAAATAAAATCCTTAGGATGAGAGGAAAGATACCTCCACTCCTTGGGGAGTGTTTGAGAAATACCTTCTTGTTGCTCCATATTTGTTTGTTCTTCTTATCTATCCTCTTGATTTTCTTGTGATGCATTCTCTTGATTCTCTTGATTCTCTTTTGATGATTCTTCTTGTAACTCTCCATCTGCATCATCATTAACAACTCCTTTCTCCGCAGAGGAGGGGTTAGATTCATCAAACGTAACATGCATGGATTCTTCTACAATTAAAGTTTTTTTGTTATAAACTCTATAAGCTTTGCTTGTGCTTGAATACCAGAGAAAGATACCAACATCAGATTTTGGATCAAATTTACCAAGATTATCTTTTGTGTTCAAAATAAAACATTTGCATCCAAAAACTTTGAAATAACCAATGTTGGGTTTTATATCTTTCCAAAGCTCATAGGGAGTTTTATTGAGATGAGGTCTAATCAACACTCGATTTAAAACATAACAAGCAGTGTTAACGGCTTCAGCCTAAAAATATTGTGGTGATGCCTTTTCATTTAACATGGTCCTAGCCATTTCTTGAATAAACCTATTCTTTCTCTCAATAACTTCATTTTGTTGTGGAGTCCTAAGTGATGAAAATTAATGCTCAATGCCAAAATCATTACAAAAATTTTCAAATGCATGATTTTCAAACTCTCCACTATGATCACTTCTAATACAAGTAATAGAATAACCCTTTTCATTTTGAACATTTTTACAGAAAATTCTAAATGCATCAATGACATCATCCTTATTAGCTAAGAATAATACCCATGTGTATCTAGAATAATCATTTATAATTACAAAAGTATAAAATTTTCCACTTAAATTAGCATATCTAGAAGGTCCAAATAAAAGAGTTTGGACGCTCAGGATTGCGCCACGTCATCAGCCAACAGTACTCGGTTTGACCACGCGGGTGAACAGTAACACGGTTTGACCCAGGTTGACCAGTGATGCGGTTTGGTTGAAAATAATCCTGTGTGATGCATGTACCGTACGCGAAATTTTTGGTCCACTGATATATTGCCACGTCACCATCAACAGTACATAAGAATTTTAGTCCAACAGGATCGTGACACCTCATCAGTCAATGCCACATCATCGGTCAATGCCACGTCATCGATCCGTCTATGTGAACAGTGTCGTGAACAGTTCGTGAACAGTAACGTAGACAGTACCGTACACGTGAATAGTACCGTACATGTGAACAATGCTATTTTTCTTTTTATGCTCCTCCTAAGGTTTTCGACCGTCCTGAGTTCAAAAGTGATGTCCCTTTTGACGTCTGATCTCTCGTTTATTGTGAAATGACCATGATGCCCTTAAAATACATAAAATACTTAATTAAAATAAAACACACATAATTAAATTACTAGAAACTTAAATACATAAAAGTAAGGGCTGTTAGTAAGACGTGCAATGTAAAATGACGATTTTCTCCTTTATAAATATACATTTTCTAACACTCAACACACCCTCCAACCAGCTTATTGCTAGTCCCTAGTAAATAAAGCGAAAACAAAATTCAAATCCAAAATTTTTTTTTTTTTAGAAACACTTATGTTTATTCCATCAGATTAATGATAGCAATCAAATAAAAGTAGAAGCATTATCTCCAGTCTAAAGGAACATCATATCCACATCAACCATCCACATGAATAAACTCAGTAGACTTTGTCATAGTTATACTTTCAAGAATGATATGTCAACTCCAAAATCTCACTGGAAGTAGTGACACTCTCACAAAGCAATTAAACCCATAAAAACAGTCACTCCAATGAATGGTAATTGAGAGAAAATAATAAAGAAATGATATCACATGCTCTCACCAAGATGAAATAAATAT